>OZ025300.1:158029684-158629684 GCA_964019185.1 Maratus speculifer
AAATGATTCGACATCAGTGCATATATTCCTATTCAAAGTAATGCTGAAAATTTTTAGCATTTTCAGTGAAGAATAAAAGAAAAATTATGAAATAAAGAACTTTACAGATGCTTTTAGGTTGTTTTCAAATCCAAAAGAACAACTTTTATGACACAAGTTTTAATTTATTTTTATTTGGAAATGCCTGAAACTAGAAGGCACTGTCGTTCAAAAAATATGTAATCGAGCTTTTTTTTTTGTGTGTGTGTGTGTGCAAAAACAATAAATTTTTCAGGAAATTCTGTCAAAATGAACGCTTATTTGAACTGAATTTCCCCTCGAAAGAAGTGTAACAACTCGAGAAAGCGTAAAACACGTCTTTGTCATTTGATCAAAATCGCTTATAACTCAATAGGTAATTTACCTATCAAAAAACTGAAAACACAGTTCAATTCCAAATCGCTTCCATCGTCAAACGTTTCAATTTTATACTTTTCTGTTAAAAAATGGATTTATAAATGTGTCAAAATATTTTCCCATTAAGAAGAGCAGTTGAGATATTTGATTCCTTAAAATACGCTAAGCCATTTAAAACTTTTTTTTTTCTTTTGGTAAATACTGCTGATAATGATGAACTAAAATTTATAAGTATGGTAAATAAACATTTGAAAAGTTTATACTGGAAAATTGCAAAACAATCCCTTTTGACTGATTACTTCAAGTAAAATTCTTTCAACTGTTTAACCCATTTTGCATGTATATTGTTTGCATAAAAATATAAATCAATAGTTCTACAAAACATTTAATGATTTAGTAATTAATTGAAAATTTTAATTAATTAATTCTCTTTTCTTCCTTTTGCCTGATTAACATGATTTATGCACTTCAGGTACATTTAAACTTCCCTTCAATGCTTTGCAATTTTTAATTCCTTCTAAACGATTAATTAAAAATAATATAAAAACTCCGAATAAGCGACACCTCTATTTATGGGACAAAAGTCTCAGTCCCATAGGTGTCCCTTATTTGGAGGTTTCACTGTATTATTAACATATACAAGACAGATATTGAAATAAAGTATTTTATTTAATATTTAAAGTTTTATTTTAAAATTGCTATTGTGCTTAAACTTTTGACACGCACTGTATAAACGCTTTCATAGAAAAGCCCTATAACTTTGTCTTAACCAATATGACACAATAAATAGAAGAACAATATAGTAAAATAAAAACATTAGGCCATAACATAAAAGAAACACTTTTTACTCTCCATAAAAACACCCTACAAAGTAACGAACTAAAACACAGAGGTTAACGAGTACGATTAAAGTTTGTAGAAAAGTAAGCAGTTAAAAATATGTTCGAAATTTAAACTGTTTTGAAATTTATTCCCATCAATTTAATTACAATTAAAAAGAAAAAAAGCCTTAAAAATCTATTCAAGCTTTATCCACTAGGGCAAACAACTTCTTATGTTACTAAAATATAATACGTTTTTGTATTGTAGGACTTTTAGATGAGATATTTAGAAGCATTCTCAAGGTAGATTCTTTTTAAAAAGGGGATTAAATAATGAAAGGAATGCCCCTGTATGCCTGCATTGAAGGGAATTCTATCTTAAGAAAAAATGGATGCAGAACAACGACAAGGACATTATTGTTGAAGTTTTTTTCTCTCTCTCTCTTTTTTTTTTTTTTTTTTTTTTTTTTTTATTTGTCAATTACAGGAAAACGATCACTGTCCCCTTTTATCTTTCTCTCCAATCAAGATATATATGTTATTACTTAAAATGTTTTTTTATTTTCTTAGTAACTCGTGTATTAGTAACTCCCATCCAAAATTTCAACTTCCAAATTTTGTCTAAAATTCTTAGACCCATACACGAGTATATACGGTAGTTCTAATTGATAACAATGGCAGATCGTATTTTAAAGGGTAATTTCATATCAAGTAAACTCAAACTGAGAATATAAAATAAAAATAAAATAAACTAGCAAAAGACACGCTTTGTTTGGATTCGCGAAATATTATTTCATAAAATAAATATTTGAAAGTAACAATATTTTTCAAATTATTTTTGCATATTTTTAAGCAAAAACGTTATTTCATGTTTTGGCGCATTTTAATTTTAAAAATGTAAATTCAGCCAAATATCTAAACTTTTATTTATGATATAAGAGGAGTATATTTGAAAATATTTTCAAAACAAAATTATACAAAATATTAATAATTGTATTTGTTTACAATTCTTTTATTGCCACTTCAGAAAAAAACATAATATAATTCTTTTAAAACTTGTAAATATCGTGTGCATAAAGGATTTCACAAAATAAGAATAAATCGTGTATTTGAATTCTTAACACCGAAAAATACTTTTATAATTGAATGCAAATAATTGAATTTTCACAAATTTTAATTCATTAAAAGTATGCTATATTTTTTCTAAAAATAAGATATTTTAAAAATGTTATAGAAGAAATCGTAAAACTATTATGAAAACGCGTGATCAGCGAAACTTACAGAAGTAACCAATGTTACCGACCGATTGTAGGGCAGTACGAAAGCGAATTGTAGTACCAATGAAACCTATCCTGTTGAATTGTAGCTGACGTCACACTTCGAGTTGATTTTCATTTCGTATTTATCTACAATCGGTCGTAAAATTGGTTACTTCGGTAAAGTGACCGGTAAGTTGTGCTGAATACGCCTATAGTTGAAAGAAATGAGCATAGTTTGAAAATATGAATGCAGTTTTTGAGATTTTTGGCAGAATAATGAAAAAATATTTTATTTATTTAATTAATCATGATTCTATCTATAATTACTGACTCCATGATTTAATTTTCTTCTGAAAATGTACGGGTTTAATTTTTCATTTGCAAGAATGCGTCCGTAACGGAAAAACATGTAAAGTAAATTAATTAAAATAAAAATTTTTTCAAGGTTATTCTGTAAAATAATTATATTGTGCAAATCTGGAGATCATAATTCATTTTTATATTTAATTTCAAATCAAAATATTGAATAGTTTTTTTGTAAAGTGTACGACAAAATGTAATTTGAGTAGCCTAGTTGAGGATTCGCTTAGCTCATCCTAATAAATAAATGAAAAGAGAAAATATAAGAAAATAACATTTAAGGGATATCTAATGAATTAAATAAAACTTATAAAATAAGATAAGTCTTCAGGGCTACTATTTGATCTTCACAAACTAATAAAAGGTGACAATTGTTTTCTCTGCAGTGAAAAACTGCTTCGCAATAAACATTTTCCACAGGGAAGCCCTGTCACTTGTCTTATCCACTATAAGACAGAATAAAAAGACAGAATAGAAAACATAGAAGACAGAATAAAAGAACAATACAATTAAATGAAAACATAGGCCATACCCTAAAAGAAACATCTGTAACTCTCCATAAAAACAACCTATAAAGTGATGAACTAAAACTCTCTGGTTAACAAGTTACGAATAAAGATTGTAATAAAGTAAATAATTAACTAGTCGGATATGGCAATCCCAAAACTTTTTTCTGTCTCATACCTGTTAAAACTTCCAGAAAAAAGAAACATAACAGCGTCACCGGTTAGGTAATTTACACCAAAACCTAATCTTTAACAACTTATTTCAGGTTCTAACTTATTCTGAAATTTGATGAAAATTCGTGTATTAGTATTTGAGATAAAATCATTGCAGAAATCGTAAAATAAAAAAACTGGATAACAGCGCTTTGTGTTGAACGATTTACTCTAAGAAATAAAGAATATTACTTTATATCAGGGAATAACTGAATTTGAAGTTTCATGAAAATTCGCGCATTGGTTCCTGAGATAAAGCTATTGCGATTATCATGAGTATAACGCATTGTAGCGCCACCGGTTGAATGATTTATTCCAAAAACTAAAAAATACTAATTTATATCAAGGACTAGTTGAATCTGACGTTTTATGAAAATCTGTGCACTAGTTTCTGAGATGAAGCTATTGCAATAATCATGAATAATGTCACATCGCAGCGCCACTTGTTGTCCGATTTACACCAAAACGTAATCAAAACCAGAAACTGACGAAACCTGAAGTTTTATGAAAATCCGTCTTTTAGTTCTTAAGATATAGCTAGAGATATAGCTATTGTTGAAATTGTGAAAAAGGCAATATATCAGCGCCACCTGTTGGGTGATATACATCAAAAACTAATCAGGTCCAGTTTATATCAATGTCTAACTGAATCTAAATTTTTGTGAAATTTCGTGCATTAGTTCTCGAGATAGAGCACCCCAAAAATTTATGTCACATACCGGCAGAGAGACATTTTGATAGACCTCACAGATAGACATTTTGTAAAAACATGTTTTTTGGAATCTCTGACCCGTAAAATGTGTAAATCCCTCAAAAACCGAAATTCGAAAATTTTCAGTAATCCAATACTTTCTTCTTGTAAAGATAGAAGAAAGTAAAAACAAATAAAAAGAAAAAATACATAAGAAAATAATACTTAAGGGATAGCAAATGAATTAAATGAAACTTGTGGAATAAGATAAGTCTTCAAGGCTGCCATTGAGACTTTACAAGCTAATAAAAGGTGACAATTGTTTTCTCTGCGGCGAAAAACTGCTTCGCAATAAACATTTTTCACAGGGAAGCCCTATCACAACCAATATATGACACAATAAACAGAAGAAGAATACAGTTAAATAAAAACATGTAGGCCATTCCATAAAAGAAACACCTGTTACTCTCCATAAAAACAGCCTGTAAAGTAATGAGCTAAAACTCAGTGGTTAACAAGTTGCGATTACAGACTGTAATCGTAATTTATCCTACAATATACCAAAAATATGGCATAACATCATAAAATCTTAAAATTTTTATTTCGTTACAATAATTTAATTTTTACTCACGTGTAAGTGGCAACATTTTTAAACTTTTAATTCATTTCGATTTTAATTTATTAGAAATATTATCTCTCGATCAAGATGCAAACTTAGTCCTTCCGTTATCATATTTTCCTGAAGACGCCCGCAGAAGACGGCGAGAAACGTTGATAGTTTTATTTTATTTTAATTGTACAAGTGTACAGGGTGGTCATAAAAAAACTTTGTCGATATATGGAGCTCTAGCGGCCAGTCCGCTCAACCGATCGAGGTGAAATTTCAGATAAAGCTATTCAGAGGTATGAGCTCGAGATTCTGTGAACGGCAACAAAATGGCGCTCACGGTTACGGTTATAGTTACAGAAACTCGAAAATTTCCAATGGCAACACCCATTTTTTTTTCATCGCAAAATGCTCAGCGCATGCGAAAACCCTAAAGAGCGTTGGAACCGTACGTGTATCGCAAGAAACGGACATGTTATGCACGCACAAAAAACTGTTCTGCGAATCCTCCCCCCATAGAAAAAACTCGATTGGGGCGCAAGGAGGAAATTTGCATGACTCTGTGTCATATGCAAATTTCCTCCTTGCGCCCCAATCGAGTTTTTTCTATGGGGGGGGAGGATTCTCAGAACGGTTTTTTGTGCGTGCATAACATGCCCGTTTCTTGCGATACACGTACGGTTCCAACGCCCTTTAGGGTTTTCGCATGCGCTGAGCATTTTGCGATGAAAAAAAAATGGGTGTTGCCATTGGAAATTTTCGAGTTTCTGTAACTATAACAGTAACCGTGAGCGCCATTTTGTTCTCGTTCACAGAATCTTGAGCTCATACCTCTGAATAGCTATATCTGAAATTTCATTTCGATCGGTTGAGCGGACTGGCCGCTAGAGCTCCGTATATCGGCAAAGTTTTTTTATGACCACCCTGTACATTAAAATTCTTGTTTTGTGCACCAATGAGCAATGTGCTGTATTTTAATAAATACATTCTTATTGGTTAAAATTATGTTAGCATTTAGTAATTTTTGAAAATAAATATTTTAAAAATATTATCAATAAAAGACAATTAGTAAAAAATAATTAAAAATTGGTTTAATTTACTTTTAATATAAAATTAATTCATCATTATCTTATAATGAATTACTGATTTTGGTAAAATTTTAGACACATTGACATGATTTAGTATTAGTTTTGTAATCAGGGTTCTCGCTGGCTTTTGAAAAACACTAATGATTTGGCAACTTAGAAATACGAAACAGTCTCCAAGTGAAAATAAATGCTTAGCTAAATAGATTCGTTGAGAAATACTTAAAAATGTATCTTTAACCTCTTATGGTATCACAGTTTTCCAAATGTTCTAAAATAACCAATTTTTTTGTAATTGCTTATACAATAAAAATCCCACTCTCTGCTACAGAAACTATAACAAATGAGTACATTCTAAATATCTTCTAATACTAAATGTGTAAATGCTTCAGACATTCTTTTAGCAGTCTAAATAAAAATTAAAAACAGCTGTTGTCGATTTACCGTTGTGAAAACATACGCTGAAAATTGCTATGGGATTTCGACTCGATAGAAAAAAAAAATGACTTATTAATGATTACTTAAACAAATTATATAAATATCAATTGTATAAATATCAATATACATAAATATCAATACAGGATAATAGAAATAATATGAATTTTTATTCCATACATTATCCCATTTGAAAATACTAGTGAAGCTAAGATAATAAAAATACACCAGTAAAACAACCAGTAATAAAATAAGAAATCCATAAAATAAATCTGCTTAATTATATTTTAAATAACCCCTTTAAATATATAAGCATATAATAAATATACTATAAGGTGTAATCAATAAATATAATTAATCATTTCTCTAGAAATATCAAAACTTCTAATTTAAGTAACTCTCATTAAATTAGTCGTAAAAAGAAAACAATTTAATACGTGCTTAAACATATTCGATTCCCATAAGGCATCTAATATTTTAATTCTGATTTAATATATCATATAATTAGCATTATATATTTTCAAGGCAATATGCTCCGCGAAAATTAAGACAGCCTGCACTCATAACATAGTACAAACTCGGTTAAGACGCTCACTGTAAGCATTAATTCGCGATAAGCGAATTTTTTCTGATCATTTAAACATCGCCCATAAGGCTAATGCAAAAATATCACGTTTAATACACGAACAATTATTACTCGATAAATTTTCGGTCCCTTTAGGAAAAAGAATCACGCTCACGCTTAAGATGCGAAAACATTGATCAAGATGAGTATTTCTGCTCATGCTTTGAGTGTTGAAGTTTTGCAGATTTCTTTTTCTTCAGCTAAAAGCGTGTTTCCGAATAGTATTATTTACTTTATGTAATAACGATTGATTAAGGCGAAAATTACTTATCGGGTAGATATTTGAATAAAATAAAAACCGTCTGAATTAGGAAAATTGCAATTTTCTTTGCTCTCCTTCTATCATTTTTACTCCTTTTTCGTGTATCTTTTTAGCACTTTCCAACAAAGTTGAAGAGTGTTTATGCATTCAGTTTGTCTATCCATCTGTCTACGCTCTAACTTCCGTAAATATACTCGGATTTTCATGCAATTGATAATGCTTATTTAGGGTTACCAAAGCATGTTTGGTATTGCATATGAAGCATGTACGATTAATGGTTCATTTACAGAGACACTCAAAAGAATTCGATTACATTATGGTATAGGGAGAAAAATCATTTGGAGACTATTTTAATGACATTACGCAATTTCAAATGCATTGAAACTGATAAAAATCACTGAATTGCACTGCGATCACGTTAAAACATAGCATTCATAGCATTTAAAAAAATAATTTTCAGGAATACTCAAAAGACATCAGTTACAGTACTGTGTTTGCGTAATAATATCTGGAGAGTACTATTTGGTATAGTATGGAGAGTATAAAATTTGGTATGCGCTTTAAATTTAATTAGTTTTTTTTATATTATTCTTTATACATAAACTGTATACCTTATATACAGGGCTGCACAAAAGTATTCGCATACCATTCTCCTCATTAGAGGAAATTGCTGGAAGAGAATTTTAAACTAAAATTTATATATCGCTTAAATGAATTAAATTTTGGAATGGATTTTGTTGATAGATAAATATTTCTATATCATATTCAGGGCTGCTCGTATAATTTTCTGCATATAGATGGGAACAGCTGAAATTCGTCATACCCTTCCATATGGTAAAGTGAGACGTAATATTTCAATTTTTTTAAACAATGCAGTTTTTTTACATTATTCTAAATGTGTTGAAACGTGATTCATAATGTATGCTTGACGCATGATTTTTTTCTTTCTTGTTTCCATCTACAATCGGAAAAGTATCTGAATTTGTTAGCAGCCCTGGTATATGATATAGAAATTTGTATCTATTAACAAAATGCATTCCAAAATTTAGTTTATTTAAGCGATACATATATTTCAGTTAAAAATTCCCCTTCAGTAATTTGCACTAATAAATGGTTTGCTATGCGAAAACTTTTATGCAGCCCTGTATATAAGATATATAATATATATATATATATATAACGAGTTATATGAAAAAAAAACTGAGTTTTCAAGCACATATTGAATTTTAAAACGTACTTTCCAGCAATTATTACGCAAAGACAGTACTGTAACCGATTTTTTTCGTGTGTCCCTGTAAATTAATAAAAAATGCTATGAATGCTCTGTTTTAACATGATCATAGTAAAATTTAGTGATTTATGTAAGTTTCAATACATTTGAAATAGCATAATGCCATTAAAATACTCTGCAAGTGATATTTTTTTCATATTTCTTAATGTAATCGGATTCTTTTGAGTGTCCCTGTAAATGAACCATCAATCGTACATTCTCCATATGTAATACCAAATATTATTTGGTGACCCTAAATAAGCCTTATCAATTGTAGGAAAATCCGAGTATATTTATGGGAGTTAGAGCGTTCACAGGCGGACAGACGTCCAGACTGACAAGCAAACCGAATGGATAAGCACATTTCAACTTTTTTGGAAAGTGCTAAAAAGGACAGTTATATTGGTACTCATTATTACAAGTATTAAATAGGTTTTTAAAAACTGGGTTGTGCTTCAAAGTTTTAATGTTTTTTCCTTTCTGTTAAAAAATTAGCCTTAGTATGAAAATTACTTTTGTTGTTTGTTAGCAATGTAATAAAGGACAGTAAAATTCTGTAGAAATCCATATTTATTTTCAGTTATTATTCCAGTCGATCCCATTAATCCTATGAAAAGAAACAATGTGTTAAAGTGGAATACAATTAAATTTTAATATAATATGCGTAAAAAACACTATTTCCGACCATAAACCTATAAGTAAAAGCTCTAAAGGTTATTTAGACCATCTATACTCAATCTGTGGCCCGCGGACTGCACGTGGCCCGGCTACATTTTATGTGTTTTCCGAGGGACATCAACATTAATCTATATTTATACAACAAATTGTAATGCTCATAAAACAGTATATATGATCTTCAGCGTTGTTTTATATAATTTTATGGGAAGATAGTTATACACTATTTGGCCATTGATTATCGTTCACTTGCGATTTTAGACATTTTGTTAAATATCTAGAAAAATACACGAGGAATCATCTCGAAACTCTTAATGTATAAATATAATAGTATAAGTCATACATCTCCGTGAAAATTTTTTACAGAAACTCAATAGGGGACCGTCAACAAATTAAAAAAGAATGAATATCTTTTGAACAACCCTGTCAAAACTAATGTAGCAAAAGCGCTCAAACAGTAGATTGTGATTAAATGGCTTATTGTAATAAACTGTGTTCATTTTTATGCCGATAGCATGTATACTCATTGAGAAATTAAAGTCTTTTGAATAACCCTGTCAAAACTAGTGTAGCAAAAGCGCTCAAATGCTAGATTATGATTGAGTGCCTTATTGTAATACACTGTGTTCATTTTTATGCAAATAGCATGCATACTCGCAGAGTAATTAAGGTTTTTATAAAAATGGCCCCAAATTTTTCCAAGTTTTTTGCTTATAATTTTCAGAGTTCTTAATATAAAATAATATGTTTTTCTGAAAATATGACAAACAACATTGCACTCAATACCCCGTAATCAGATATTAATAATAATAATAATTGTATGAAAAATGAGTAGATTTACTAAATAATTTTTCACTGCGCATGCGTCAACGATATCAAAATTTCATTTGCATATTATGTTAGCTAAATATATAGAGCAACTTTTGTGAAAGTCTCAAAATCATAGCTTGAAAATTCTGAAAGTAATCGTCTATAGAAAAAGGACAAAATCCGTTGTTTCCAAAATGAAGCAAAAAAAATGAGGGATTTTATCCAAATGTAGCATTGTGTATTCTATATTGACACTAATCAATGAATATATGGATACAACCCATCTTGTTTTTGCTTCATTTTGTGAATGACGGATTTTCAACTTATTCAATTGACGATTATTTTGATAATTTTCAAGTTATGATTTTGCGACTTTCATAAAAGTTGCTCTATACATTTAGCTAATATAATATGCAAATGAAATTTTAATATCGTTGACGCATGCGCAGTGAAAAATTATTTAGTAAACCTACTCATTTTTCATACAATTTTTATTATTTTTAATTCTGATTAAGGGTATTGTGTGCAATGTTGTTTGTCATATTTTCAGAAAAAAATATTATTTTATATTAAGAACTCTGAAAATTATAAGCAAAAAACTTGGAAAAATTTGGGGCCATTTTTATAAAAACTTTAATTACTCTGCGAGTATGCATGCTATTTGCATAAAAATGTACCCAGTGTATTACAATAAGGCATTTAATCATAATCTACAGTTTGAGCGTTTTGCTACATTAGTTTTGACAGGGTTATTCAAAAGATATTCATTCTCTTTTAATTTGTTGACGGTCCCCTATGGAGTTTCGGGAAAAAATCTTGAAGGAAATGTATGACTTATACTATTATATTTATACACTAAGAGTTTCGAGATGATTCCTCATGCATCTTTCTAGATATTTAACAAAATGTCTAAAATCGCAAGTGAACGATATTCAATCGCCAGATAGTGTATATAACATGGTTTTTAACTTAACATTGTGTTAAAAATCGTTTCCTTGCTATAAGTTCTTTATGCGTATAGTCCTACTTGTTATACTATGACTTACACATTTTTTAAAATTTTCATCTATAATCAAATGTCATGCTAAATTACAATTAACTATATATTTCTACAAATTTTTTTCATTGAGAAGAACATGGATTTATTGAAAGAAAATAGCCTGGAAATTTATCATTGTTATAATATTACGTTTCATGTCTATTATATAGCTAATAACTATTTTTTAGTTATTAACTTTTTTCTTGTTGCAAAAAAATATACGCCTTACAATATCATTAATTTCAAACAGCAAATTTCGCAGCATATTTTTACAGCATTTGCAATCGAATACGAAGTTTATTATTTGGAAAGAATGGTGTTAATTTTTTAGAGATATTTCTACAGCGACAAAACTAGTGGTAATATTATTTTTTTTTTATGGATATTGCATTGTTAAGCTACTTATGCTATTTTAATTGCTGTTTTTTTTAAAAAAACCCTTTTGTAAGTGTATTGCGGCCCGCCTAAAGTCTGAAACTTCTGTTTGCGGTCCGTGTGAAAAAAAGGTTGAGTATGGCTGATTTAGACTATTAATCCTTTCCGGCACGGGCAAAATATCTTAGTAAAATAGGAAAATATTGACTGACACCGGAATTCACAAACAAATTTTTTAGAAATTTGGAATTTCTTAATTTAAGCCCCCCCCCTTTTTTTTTGTAAATACAAAATTTTACTAAAATATTATTGGATTATTGGTGCCGTTTGCAAGTTTGGAGTTAAAATTAGGTATCTCGGACTGGGCACAGTGTGCCGGAAAGGGTTAATATGAAAATAAGCCCAGTTCCTGCAATGTTATAAAAATCATATTTAATACGCGATCCTGCTTATCTCTTTTATGTCCCGATGGCAGTACATTAAAGTACCATTAAAAAACTTATTTTAAAATTAATTCAGCACATCAATTAGCAGAAATATAATTTACAATGAGTTGTCGATGCTTTACTTTATTTTGTTACAAAAGCTTTATTTGTTGCGTAAAACAAAACAAAACAAACAAACAAACAAAAAAATAAAGGATGATTTATCTTTTATTTGCATCTGTTTATCTTTCTTCAGGTCGGAAGTTTGAGGGATACAAAGTTTCAATACTTAAATATTTCTATATTTCTATTGTAAGAACACTATGTATTTCCTAATTCAATAAGCCCCACCAGTGGCCGCGAGGTTCTGACCTCCAAACTGGTAGACGGTAGGTGCTGGGTTCGAACCCAATCGCGACCGTCGGCCTAACCGTTCGGAGTTTTCCGTGGTTTTCTTCGAACCTTGCGTAAATACGGGTTAGGTTCCCTTAGAAAGACCCCCCACGGAGGGCATCCCACCCCATAGGGCCTATATCCCATAGCGTAGATAATTGGCCGACATACATACAATCACCTAATTCAATAAAGTACTTTAAAACGTATTTTACACGAAAAAAAAATTGAGAGGAGTTATAAATATTCTACAAAATCCCAATAAATAAATATTTCGTTCATGAGTTTTAAAGGCAATTTCATTCTGAAATTTATGCTTTGATCGTGTTATTCTTCTAACGAATTTTCAAAAATTCAGAAAAATACTTAATATGAAATTTTCATTATTTCACAGTTTGAAACATAAAGGGTTTCTACGCAACTTTTATCCACTCCCTTGAAACACTGTGTTCGACTGTACGAAAGACACCTACTATGATAAAAACAATTTTACACTCATAGCGTTAATGCTCCGTCCTTGGTTAGAAATAATTGCTCTCGTTTACCAGACTGACTCGTTGCAGACAGTTTTATGGGAAATTTAAGTAACCTTTTAACAACCTGATTCGTTACATTTCGTATATACAGGGTGAGTCATAAATATCGAAACAATACGGTATCTCCTTAAATATTGCCCCTAGACCCATACTTTTAATTGCAAAAATATCATTAAAAAAGGTAAACTTTTTGATAAGATAAGTTGCAACCCCATAGAGGGTCTATTTGAAAAAAGTAGGAAAATTAACTTTTTATACGGCCCCCGTAGGATAAAAATTCCAATTAGGAAAATTTTCCTTATCTAATCCTGAATAATACACAAAAAGTTGCATCTTCATATCTTCAAAACTCGCAAAGTTAAAACTGTTTGAATAATTTATCAGGTTTTAAGGGATTAGACACAAATTGAAATGCACGCAATTCAAAAGACAATGTTACTTTAACAGCTCTAAGAAACGTGTAAAAAATCAACCTTTTGAGTTAGAATTTAGATTTTTTTTTCTTTTTTTGTAATGGTTAGCGATATAATTTGCCAAGAAAATCATATCCTAAAATTTATCATAAAATATATAAAAATTTCACATGATTAGTACTGGTTTAAATGGGATGATTAAAAATCGTTATAACTCCAAACATTATTTATTGGATTTAAATTTCTTTCCATTTAATTAAGGATGAAAATCTGATTTTAGTTTTGTTTCGGGGTTTTTGTTTTTCAATATTAATTTTAGAACCATTAAAAATATTTATTGAAAAAATAATATAACTTTTAAAAAAATCTTATTTTCAAAAGTAAATAATTTTTTATTTTGCCCGAAACAAAACTAATGTAAAATAATTAAAAATGACGTGTAAGTTTGTACTTTTTTCTTTAACAATTCTTAACTTTTAATAAGGTCTAATTGGACGAAATTTTCAATCCCGGTCTCGAACAATCTGTATTAAAATCACTGTCTCTGACTGACCTAATACGTACATGAAATAAGTAAAATTTGGTTCAATCAAAATTTTTACGAAAACCACATAGATTTTGAAACCGCTTTTATTTTACAAAAGAGAAAAAAAAATTATTATTATTATTATTATTATTATTATTATTTTTTTGAAAATAGTATATTTAAATGCTAAAAAACTAAACACAATAAAACCAGAAAAAAACATGCCTAAGACGGAATGCTGTCTTAAACAGAAAATGTGTTGATCCATGCAAAATGAATACAATAATACCTGAGAAAAAAATAAACTCCATTTAATCTTCCTAGGAAGGGCATTTGTCAGTTACGTATTTTTTCTTACCTATGTGATTCCGTCTTAAAAGGTTTTACTGTATAACCTTTTTCAAAGTCTCCAACGCACGGGATATGGATTAGCGATGTTAAAATATAAGTGAAACATTTAGATATAAACAGCCTATCATTAATAAAATAAATATATCACAGCCTTTGGCGTTTCTTTAATAATAAAAAATATAAATATAAAAAACGTAAAGTTATAATAAATATTTTTGGTCAGAACTCCTCCCCGCGAAACAATTTTTAACTACACTGAAATAAAAAACTATGTAAAAATTCACAGCTGAGCCGGGCTGAGATTTAAAATTTTTTTCCAGGCTGGTCCGGATTATGATTTTAACATTTTTCTATGCCGGGCAGAAATTTTTTCCCTATGTGTCGGTTTGGAACCGGACCTAGGTATTTCGATCCATGCAGACCTCCAATGCTGACGATCAACATATTAAAACACGTTTTGATTTAAATCAATACGCTGCTTTATTATGTCCAAATAAGAGGCAAGTCTTGAATCGACATTTAATAGGGACAATTTGTGGACGATCCCTCGTTTGCTTCGAAAATTCTTCATTTGCAGGCATGGTAAAGTGGTGTAAGTCATGAATTTTGGAGAATTTTGGATTTTAATATCTCTGTCAAATTTTCAGATACGAAGATGAATTTTTTTTGTTCATTTTAGGAATTGATAAGAAATTATTTCCTAATTGGGAATTTTGCTCTACGGGGGCCATATAAAAATTTAATTTTCGTATTTTTTCAAATAGACCCCCCATGGAGTTGCAACTTATCTTATCATAAATTTCACCTTTTATGAATTTTTGCAATTGGAAGTATGGGTCTAGAGGCAATATTTAAGGAGATAGCCTATTGTTTCGATATTTATGACTCACCCTGTATAGTATGGAATATTTTGCTAAAAAGTTAATTAATTTCCTCTTTTATTATTTTACGGTTATTTTATCAACTTGGTTTATAAGAATGCCTGCATGCAGAGTAAAAATTCCTTTAAAAAAATCGAAACTTTTATCCACCCCCTTCAAACGCTGCGTTCGACTGTATTTTATTTTAACCTTTAAAACAATTTTCACGAACGAAAGACACTTACTATGATAAAAACAAATTTACACTCATAGCGTTTTAATGCTCCGTCCTTGGTTAGAAATAATTGTTTTCGTTTACAAGACTGGCTCGCTGCAGACAGTTTTATGGGAAATTTAAGTAAGCTTTTAACAACCTGATTCGTTACATTTCGTGTATATGATATGAAGAATTTTCTTGAGAAATTAATTGATTTCCTTTGCTTTTTTTTTCTTAAATTTTAGCCATGCTTTATCAGCTTGTTTCATAAAAATGCCTATATGTGTTAGAGTTATTTGTAATTTATCTTTGAAATGTGGCATCACATAAGTTCGCTAATGTATGTAACTATAGAAACGCAAATCGCCTGTGTTTTCTTTAGTTGTTTTTTTTTTTTTTTTTTTGCTTGAAGAGCAAGCAACGCTTCGCATATCTTAAAATAAAGTATGTTACAGTCTACTAAAGCATGTGAGTTTATTAATTATGTTAATACGCATCGCCGCATCATACATTTGGTTACGTCTGCCGGAGTCTATATATCTTTTTTCTTCACTTCGAAAAGAAAAGTTCGACAATAATGAACTGTTTTCATCATAGAATTTTATTAGAACATTATTCCATAAGCTGGCCTGATGAAAGAAGAAAGAAAGAAAATCGTCTGCCCGCAGCAATCAAGGTAATGAATAATTTATTATTCCTTTTGCTATTATTATAAGTTTTTGAACATGGAAAATATTGAAAAATTAAAAAAGAAGCGTGCAACATTACGCACTTCTGTCTGTGCGTAATGTTGCAATTACGAAATGTGTCTGTGCAATTACGAAATTAATTAGTAAATTAGAAGCATTAATAAAAGATAAAAATATTGATATTGATAGTTATTTAGAAATTTCAGAACAGTTAAATGACAGAGAACAAACTGTAGAAAACCTAAATGAAGAAATAGAATCTGGTATTAGTTTAGAAAAGAATATGAAATTGACATTAGTGCTAGCGAAGAATACCTGGAAAAAATTATAAAGGCCAAATTTCAAATTAAAAAGCAACTTAAACATTTAGAACAAAGTAAAGTTTCCAATGAAATTCTTTTAAATTCTACTCAAATAAACAACGCGATAAATATTAAATTACCCGATATATCTCTTCCGAAATTCTCCGGAAAACCAGATGAATGGGGTCTATTTAAATTACAATTTAACAACTTAATAACTTCAAAGGAGCAACTATCAGATGCGCAAAAGTTGCATTATTTATCAGCAGCATTAATAAGTGATGCAAGAGCTTTGATTAGCACAGAAGACACTTTTTCATCTTTATTTCAAGCATTAAAAGACAGATACGAAAATGATAGAGTAGTAACAGAAATACACATCAATTCACTCTTAAACGCAGATAAACTTACACAGCCTTCCGCTAAAGATCTTCGAAATCTAGTCGATAATGTAAAAAAAAGTATTCACGCCTTGAAGATTTTGAATTACAATAGAAATAATCTTTCAGATGTTTTAATATTGAACATCATTCTCCAAAAGTTAGATAGAGATACTCGAAAAAATTATGAAATGACGATAAGTTCAAAAGAAGTTCCGAAGTTAGATGAATTACTTTTATTTTTAGAAAAAAGATTTCAATATTTGGAAAATATTCATACAGTCACGTCTGTTAAACCTTTCAGTAAGGATCAGAAACGTTCATTTATTTCTAAGTCATTGACTTTGTTAGCAGAAAGTCCACACATTTGTTCAATGTGTAAAGGCAATCACATTTTAATGAGATGTTCCCAATTCTTAAATTTACCTGCAAAAAAAGGGTTTAATATTGTTAAAATGAAAAAATTATGCTTCAACTGTTTATCATCAGTTCATAACATTAGCCAGTGCAAAAGTTCAAGCACGTGCAGAAAATGCAACAAACGTCATCATACATTGATCCACCTGGAACGCGGTGAGGAAAATATTGATACTAATCAGACTATAACAAACCAAGATGAAAATAATATTAGTAGTAATCTATCGCCAACCGCAAACGCATTTACTCCTCATAGTTACACAAATAATCAGATGTCTGTTACCGCTTTGGGTGAAAATACACATTCATTTGATAACACGCATTCAACTATTAACAATACTGTAATGAGTATGACGTCTTCTTCTAGTAAACAAGTATACTGCTTTCAACTGCGATAATATATGTACAAAATGCTAGACGAGAATTAGTTCCTCTTAGAGCATTGTTAGATTCAGGATCGCAAAATAACTTTATAACGAAGGAATGTTCTGAGTTATTGTTCTTGAAAGGAAGGAAAATTAACGCATCAGTTTCAGGGCTAAATGGTTCAGTTATGAATATAAAGGAAAGTATACAACCATAGTAAATAAAAACAGAAGTTTTAATGAAACATTGCAATTTTTTGTTGTTCCTAAAATTACGCGCATAACACCAGCTACAAATGCTAACACCAGCTAAACATCATGCCTATTAAGCATTTACAAACTTTTCAGTTAGCTAATCCACAATTTGATAAACCAGGTCCAATACATGTTTTATTATCAAACGAAGTATTTTTTAAATTAATCGGACAAAATAAAATAAATATGCAAAATTTGGTTTTTCAAGAAACTGTTTTTGGCTATGTTGCCAGTGGTTCTACATCTATTCCGCAACAAACTTTTAATAATTATTGTGGTCTTGTTCGATTGGTGGATGATTTATCCAACGCTATGCAAAAATTTTGGGAAATTGAAGCGGTTCATGATAAAAACCCAATAAAAAGTAAAGAAGAGCTGTATTGTGAGGAACATTTCTTGCGTACACATACTAGAAGAGAAGATGGTAGGTATATTGTGGAAATGCCAATTAAAACTGGTGGGCTTGCACGTTTAGGAGAATCAAAGGAAAACGCACTTAAACGATTGAATCACTTACTTAAGCGATTTGCGCATAATCCAGCCATGAAATTGTTATACGAAGAATTTATTAACGAATATAACGATTTGGGACACTTAGAAGAAATCTTGCTGGAAAATAAGCCCGAATTTTCCTATTATTTGCCGCATCATGGGGTATACAAACCCGAGAAACCAAGCACGAAATTAAGGGTTGTCTTCGATGCTAGTGCAGCTACTACCAGTAGTGTTTGTTTAAATGATATTTTATTAAACGGAGGATTAGTCCAAGATGAGTTCTTCGATATCATTTGTCGATTTCGAACTCATAAATACGTCTTTACTGCTGACATCATAAAGATGTATCGCCAAATATTAATTTCGGAAAATCAGAGAGATTTGCTTCGAATTTTGTGGAAAACTGATGAAGAAGAACCAGTCAAAATATTTAAGTTAAAGACGATTACATACGGTACATCGAATGCACCTTATCTTGTCACGCGGACTCTGAATCAGCTTGCAATTGATGAAAAAGACAATTTTCCGCTAGAATCACGTGTAGTTCTTCAAGCTTTCTACGTGGACGACGTATTAACAGGAGCTGACACTTTAAATAAGGCTCAACACGTGCAAGCACAATTAATCGCATTGCTTGAACGTGGTGGCATGAAGTTGCACCGATGGTGTGCTAATCACCCCCCAACTCTTGAAAATCGCAACTAGCAATCAAGAGTATACATTCAATGATCGTAATGCGGACCAGAGAACTAAAACTCTAGGATTGTTATGGAATCCAGTTCGTGACTGCTTTTCGTTTAATTCCTCAGTTAAGGAACCAGTTGTATACTCAAAAAGAACTGTTTTATCCGACATAGCGCGTATCTACGATCCATTGGGATTGCTCGGTCCTGGAATCGCTAAGGCTAAGATTTTCATACAAAGACTGTGGCTGTTAAAGCTAGATTGGAACGATCCACTTCCAGATGACATTAAGGATGAATGGCGACGCTTTATCAGAACGCTTCAGAATATAAACAAATTAAAAATCAATCGTTTTGTTTTAAACGAAGGACATTCGGAAGTTGAACTGCACATCTTCTCCGACGCATCCGAGCTCGCATATGGAGCAGCCATTTATCTACGCTGTTTCACAACATTTAATACATCTTTAAATTTACTGTGCAGCAAGTCTAGAGTTGCACCATTGAAACCTTTCACAATCCCACGATTGGAATTGTCCGCAGCTGCCTTATTGTCTCAACTCGTATCTAAGATAGTGAATGTGCTACAGTTGAACATCAGTAAAATAATATTATGGTGCGATTCAACCATCGTCTTAGCGTGGATTCAGACTCCTCCTCATCTACTTAAAACTTTTGTGGCCAACAGAGTTTACAAAATCCAAGAGTTGACCCAGACTTTTCAATGGAGACATGTACGCTCAGTGGACAATCCGGCAGACCTTGTGTCTCGAAGACGAACCTTCGACAAATTAATTGATTGTGAACTTTGGTGGCATAGCCCTCTCTTCTTAAGAAAAAGAGACATTGAATCAGAACAGAACATTGATTTAGAACAAGTAAAAAACAATAGTGACTTTTCAGCAGAATTAAAATTGAA
Source organism: Maratus speculifer (assembly GCA_964019185.1). Classification (NCBI taxonomy): domain Eukaryota; kingdom Metazoa; phylum Arthropoda; class Arachnida; order Araneae; family Salticidae; genus Maratus; species Maratus speculifer. Next base: position 158,049,340 of record OZ025300.1, read on the forward strand.
AAACAGTACAGTATACTAATCAGTTTAAATTCTAGTGAATTTGTAAATGAAATTTTAAGTATAAGTAACAATTATACTAAAATATTACGTGTTTTAAGTTATATTTTCAGGTTCTTAGATAACACAAGAAAATTAGCTGAAAAAAGAAAGGGACACGTAAGTATAGAAGAATTATCACGATCAGAAATATTTTTAATTCGGGAAATCCAAAAAGTTGAATTTAAGGCAGAATATGCTGCATTGTTAGAAGGTAAGCAAATTTCTAAGAAAAATAAATTGCGATTGTTAAACCCCTTTTTAGATGCAGATGATGTGCTAAGAGTAGGAGGGCTTTTAGATAATGCAGACCTAAAATTTGCTGAAAAACATCAATATATTCTGACAGCTAAGGGTAAATTGTGTAGCCTAATTGCAATTTACTATCATAAAAAATATCTTCATATAGGTGCACAAGCATTGTTATGCTACTTGAGGCAAAAATTCTGGCCGCTACGGGGAAGAAATTTAGCTAGAAAAATAACGCATGAGTGCGTAACTTGAAGTAAAAGCAACCCCATAACCATGCAACAAATCATGGGTTCCCTACCCAGAGAGAGAGTACGCCCTAGCGCACCATTTAATTACGTGGAAACAGATTTTGGTGGCCCCTTTTTCATAAAATATAAGGGACAGGGAAAGGGAATTCTTAATAAGGTGTATTTGGCAATCTTTGTTCGCTTTGTAACTAAAGCAGTGCATCTCGAACTAGTGTCAGAATTGACTACAGATGCATTCATTGCCACCTTAAAAATGTTCATTGCTAGGCGCGGAAGGTGCGCAGTAATCTTTTCAGATAATGCAAAAAATTTTGTTGGTGCTAACGCCGAGTTACAGAGACTCCATAATTTACTAAGACATCTTGAGGAGAAGTTAGCGAATTATTTGTCAGAAGAGAATATTATTTGGAAATTTATTCCACCCAGAGCACCTAATTTTGGCGGGTTGTGGGAGGCAGGAATAAAATCGGTAAAATATCATCTAAAGCGAACGGTAGGTAATGCAAGGCTAACGTTCGAAGAGTTATTAACTATAATTGCTCAAATAGAGTCTATATTAAATTCACGGCCAATCACTCCATTGTCTTTAGACGTGAATGACTTGGAGGCCTTAACACCAGGCCATTTCTTAATCGGAAGGCCTATGACAGCCATCGTTGAACCAGAATTAATTAATGTTAACGAAAATAGACTATCTAGATGGCATAGAATTTCAAAATACATTCAATTGATATGGAATCGTTGGAATAAAGAGTATAAATACGCTCCAACAACGCTCCAAGTGGCAACTTGAAAAAAAATAAAAATTAACATAGGAACCCTAGTGTTGATAAACGAAGATGACCTCCCTACAAATAAATACTTACTAGGACGCATTATAAATATTTTCCCAGGTGCAGATGGTAAGATAAGGGTGGTAGAAGCTAAAACCGCTAGGGGAATACTTAAAAGAAGTACACGTTATTGCCACAACAAGTCTCAGTTACGAAATGTAAAAAAAAAAAAAAAAAAAAAAAAAAAAAAAAGGTTTTGTTATGTATTTTTATTTTTAGTTTTCCTATTATTGTATGTTCATAATTGTATTTTTCATTGTTAAAAGAAAATTGTTGTATTGTATCATATTACTTAAGCATTTGTAATGTTAATATTTTGTACTGTATAATTTATTGAAGTTGACCCTTCAATGTCGGGGGGTATGTTAGAGTTATTTGTAATTTATCTTTGAAATGTGGCATCACATAAGTTCACTAATGTATGTAACTATAGAAACGCAAATCGTCTGTGTTTTCTTTCGTTGTTCTTTTGTTTTGTTTTTTTGCTTGAAGAGCAAGCAACGCTTCGCATATCTTAAAATAAAGTATGTTACAGTCTACTAAAGCATGTGAGTTTATTAATTACGTTAATACGCATCGCCGCATCATACAATATGCAAAGTAAAAATTTCTTTTAAAAAAATCGAAACTTTTCTTTTATTTATTCATTTATGAATAAATCAAAAGTTATATCAATATGTAGTAATTATAATAAGTTAAAAGATTCGCGGATATAAAGTAACACCCCCAGTAATTGGCATATTAAGGATTTGTCTTTAAACTTACTTCTATTTTCATTACCAAGAAATAAAATATTTACTTGCAAATATTTTTAAATCAAAAAGTGCATATCTGTGCATCTATTTTGCCCACTAAAAGCAAAAATATTTGAAAAAATATTTTTATAAAAATATATTTATAAAAAGTTGTTGTAATCACCAGTAATTGGCACTTAGACTTTTATACAATTAAAGTAACCCTTTTCAACTAAACAAAACTGCAGTCAATTAAAATTAAAAATATACAATAAATCAGATAATAATAAATTAAAATGCATGCCTTTCTTAAGCTAGAGAAGAACCATTTGCAACAAAAATGGCTAATTTGATACAAGCCATAATTGTTTCTCTTTCCTAGGCACTATTATCATTTAGTAACATAAATCAAAGTTACAATCTGTAAACTAAATGAGCATATATCTGGTATATGGTCTTGCATTTTTAAAAGACTAAATATAAATCTTATTTTAGGACATTTTTGTAGGATGTGCCAATGACTGGTGCCTGCCAATTACTGGGGATGTTACCCTATCGCTCACCTGCAAGAAAAGTGACACATCTCACAAAAATTTATTTTTCTTTTTTTTCTTTTTTCTTAATAGGCATATCACGGGTATGTCTTGCTAGACAAAAAGTTTCATAGGTGTAATTATACAGAATATCACTTTAATACGCTAGATATCCATTTGTGATTTCAGAAGAGGAGTGGATTGTGTGGGGAATAAAATTACCAACCCCGCAAAAAACCATTCTTTTATGCTGAAGCACTAGTCAACACATAAACACACACATTATTTTACTAATGCACTTATTATAATAAAAATAATACATCGTCAGAGATTTAGCAATCAATGCGGTTTACGCTGACTAGGGAAGTGCAAGGAGTGTAAGTCACCGATTTTGCAAAAGTGTTATAGTTGGAAAGATCGCATCGAGAGCAGCAAAAGACTCAATGGAACTACCCGTCGCAAATGAATCGTTATCGTGATATCCGACAATTTATGTGACGCAATTAGTGCATACTTAATGGGGGACCACAAAAAAATTTAGCCTCGATTTTAACTAAAGTGGTATCGTTGAAAAGATATCATCGTGAGGATTAAAAAATTCAATGGAATCACCCGTCGGAAATGAGTCATTTTCGAGATGTCCGACAATTTGTGTCACATTGCTAATACACACTGCTAGAAAACTGCATTAAGTGACATAAATTGTCGGATATCTCGAAAATCGCTCATTTCAGATGGTTTGTTCCATTGAGTTTTTCACTTCTCACAATGACATCTTTGCAAAGACACCATTTTCATCAAAATCGAGAAAACAATTTTTTTGCGGTCCCCCATTAAGTGTGCACTAGAACAGTAGGCACTAGTTACGTGACATAAATTATCGGATATCTCGAAAACGGCTCCTTTCCGAAGGGTAGTTCTATTGAGTTTTTTCTCCCTCGTGATGATATCTTTTTAACGATACCACTTTCGTTAAAATCTAGACTAAAAGTTTTTGCGGCCCCCCATTAAGTATGCACTAGTTAAGTGACATAAAATTTCGGATATCTCGATAACGGCTCATTTACGACGTGTAGTTCCATTGAGTTTTTTGCTGCTCTCGATGAGATCTTTCCAACGATACCACTTTCGTCAAAATCGGTGACTTACACTTCTTGCACTTCCCTAGTGAGATAAAAAGTTAGCACACTTAGATAAAACGTCTTGTTCCAAGATTTCTCGTGAGGATCGAGTAGAGTGGAGAGGTTCCTGACGGCGATCACGTAATCACATTACCAGATATTGTATTTTCTTGTAAAAAATAGTTAGTCAAGGCGCTACAATGCAGAATAAAGTACTATAATTTTATGTTAGAATAAAATAAAGAACATTTCTTTTGCATCGCTTCTGAAATTTACTTTTGTCGAGATAAATCACTTTCCTTGCGGATGGACGACATAAAAATTCTTGTTTCGGGTTCGGATTGACCTTAAACAGAATTTTCGGGTTCGGTTCGGTTACAATCTTACTAATTCAGGGCAGTAACTGTAAATATATTTCTGTCGTCAATTACTTAAGTTATAATCGGCATTACAAAATCCATTTTGAATCAATTATCTTATCAAAGAACTTTCACAAAAGTCGTTTCACTAATGATTTCGGTGACTTTTCCGTACATTAGCAGCATTGAGGAAATAGACTAAAACATACACTAACAACATTCGTGTCGTATCAAACTCTAATATTTTATTTTAATTAAATGTATCATATGGTTTAGAAGATATGATTTTCCGGCAGTTCGTTCTGCGAAATTTGGGAGCTCACCAACAATCTTATACTATCCTATCCTAAGCCTTTAAAACAGTTTTCACAGCCAAAAGATGCTCGGTATCATAAAAACAACTTCACAGTCACAATGTTAATTCTTCGTCCTTAAAGGTAATTTATTTCCGTGTGCAATATAATTTATACGCTGTAGACAATTTTATGGTGAATTTAAGAAATGCTTGAGCTAATGCAGTTTAAACAAGTCAGAAATTGCACGTCAAGTGTAACAAATCAGGTGCGTTCCTATCCTACACTAACGAAGTTTTAAAAATATTCAGATCTTGGTGTAAAGTTAAACAGTGTTTCGTTTACCGTATAAGTATCCGAAATCTTTTGTATGTTCCTGTAAATACTATTTTTTTCTATTATATTGGAAATTACTTGCAGTATTACTAACGTTCTTCAGCAACATACATCTGTTTCATAGAATGTGAAATAGTTTAATACGATTAAAACGCCTCATTTAATTTGAAACTGAAAAGTTTAAAATTCAAGACTATTTATTTTTTTTTTAAGTATAAAGAGCAGAAAAAATAAAAATAATGATATTTTGAAGCTCCATAAGCTCATCGAAGGAACAAAACATTTAGCACAGCCTAAATCTTACCAAAGGACTTTTGCACAGTAACCAAACATTGCCATTAAACAATTAACAAATAATCGTGATTTTTGTGCCACATACGATAGCGTAATATATATATATAGATGTGCAGAATGTAATGTAATTAAAAGTACCATATGGTTTAAGAAGATATGATTTTCGCGGCAGTTCATTCTGCGAAATTTGGGATCTAGCCAACAATCTTTAATATCCTATCTTAAGCCTTTAAAACAGTTTTCACGCCCGAACGATGCTCACTATCATAAAAACAACTTCACAATCATAAAGTTAATTCTTTGTCTTTAGTTAGAGATAATTTATTTCCGTGTGCAATGTAATTTATACGCTGCAGACAACTTTATGGGAAATTTGGCCAAAGCTTTTAAATAGAATGCAGTTAAAACAAGTCAGAAATTGCACGTCAAGCGTAACAAATGAGGTGCGTTCCTACAATAACGAAGTAATAAAAATATTCAGATCTTGGTGTAATGCTGTACAGTACTTCGGTTACCTTATAAGTATCCGAAATCTTTTGTCTGTCCCTGTAAATACCATCTGCTCTCTATTATACAGGAAATAACTTGCAGTATTACTAACGTTTTTCAGCAACGTACATCTGTTTCATAGAATGTGAAATAGTTTAATATGATTAAAACGACCCCCCCCCCCCCCCAAACAGCGTTACCCTTCCTATTCCATTCTTTTGTTTCCATTTTTTTCTTATTCCATGGAATAGTTTTGAACTGACCTGTAAATTAATAACAAATATTCTTTGTACCACAGATTGCACAGAATGTATATTTTAATATATAATTAATTATATATTTAATTCCATTTTTTAATGGAATAGTTTTGAATTGACCTGTAAATTAATAACAAATATTCTTTGTACCATATATTGCACAGAATGTATATTTTAATATATACATCATAGATTCATATCAATTTTATTATATTTGGAAGAGCATGACATCATTAAAATGCACTTGAAACTATTTTTTTTCCATTGGCCATAATGAAACGGAATATAATTAAATGTGCGGAATATAATGTAATTAAAACTACAATATGGTTTAAAAGATATGATTTTTCCCGGCAGTTCGCTCTGCGAAATTTGGGATCTATCCAACAATCTTATACTATCCTATCTTAAGCCTTTAAAACAGTTTTCACAACCGAAAGATGCTCTGCTCCATAAAAGCAACTTCGCAGTCATAGCGTTAATTCTTCGTCCTTGGCTAGCAATAATTTATTTCCGTGAGCAATATAATTTATACGTTGCAGACAATTTTATGGGAAATTTAAACAATGCTTTTAAAGAGATTAAGTGCTTTTGCCTCCCGGTATATTAAACAACAGTATTTAAAAAAAAAAAAAAAAAAAAAAAAAAAAAAAAAAAAAAAAAAAAAAATTCGTAATTTTTATTTTATTTTATTTTATTTATTTTACTTTGTATCGAATACCTGAATTCGATCTCTAACTGAGCGAATTTATATTTTTTGATTTTAATTGCAGATTTATCTTATATATAGAGTTATGTTCTCTTTCGGAAAAAGCCATGAAATTTGAAAACAAACGTTCAAATAGCTTTAACATTAGCATTCGGGTGCGTATACTTTCTTAAGAGCCTAAATCAGTCCCGTGAAGAAATTTGAACGCTAATGTGAAACCTATAAGAAAAATCATTAGAAATTTTCATTTTCATTTTAATATTTTTAAATTTTTATTTTTCATTCGATACCTGAGTTCTATAGCTATTTATGTGAATTTGTACTTTAAAAGGGGTTAAAAGGTTGAAAACTTTTCAAAAAATCGATTTTTTTTATGATCTAGTTTGATTATTCAATTAATTCTTAATTCAATGCAAAAAAAAAAAAAAAACGCATAAAAATATTAGCATTTTTAACGGAGTTATAACCATTTATGTATCAATACTTACATAGCCGCATCCATGTAATTTCAACTTTAAGTCGTGTTTTCTCAAAACTTGATTTTTGACGACTAACACCAAGATTTAAAAAAAACTTTTTGATGGAATGGCTTAATTTTTTTTTTTTTTTTTTTTTTTTTTTTTTTTTTTTTGCATGCATATAACATTATAATCTAGATTATGAATTAAGGATATAAGTATCACTTAATAAAAACAGTATTAAAAAATCTCTCAAAGTTTAAAATTTAAAAAAATCCTAAAAAATACAACTTTTTTTCCATTAAAAATACTCAAAATATTAAACTATCTAAAATATATTAATTCATAATCTAGATAATAATGTTATATGCATGCAAAAGAAAAAAAAAAAAAAGCCGTTCTATTAATTTTTTTTTCTTTTTATCTTGGTGTTAGTCATCAAAAATCAAGTTTTGAGAAAACGCGACTTAAAGTTGAAATTATATGGATGCGGCTATGAAAGTGTCGATAAATAAATGCTTATAACTCCGTTAAAAATGCAAATAGTTTTATGCGGTTTTTTGTATTGAGTTAAGAATTAAATGAATAATCAAATTAGATCATTAAAAAAGAATCGATTTTTTGAAAAGTTTTCAACCCCTGAGCCCCCTTAACAGATTTTGCATTTGCGATTTTACTTATAGTTTTTTTTTTTTCCATGTGAGAATAGTTTTACTTTTAGAACCGGTTCAAAAGTGAAAGTATCAACATGTAAGAAAAAAAAAGTATGTAATGAAAATCGAAAAGTACAAACACACAGTACTTTATGGTAAAAGAAAAAAATTAAAAATCTTAAAATGTGACCGAGAAACATGTAAAGAATGCTCTCATTGGATTAACATTAGCATGAAAGCTTCTTTCTGTGACCAGTGTAGGCTACTATTCTCTAAAATGCAATGGCATTTGTTGTTGTTTGTTTGTTTGTTTGATACCAAAAAAGTTTTTGGAGACACCAATTTGATACATATTTATATTTCATTTTCGTGATTAAAGGTAAAAGAGCACAAATTTCTAGTTAATCACTACCTTTTCAAGAAACAATACCACTGTATTAAGAGCCCTTATTTTAAAATTCAGATAAAAAAGTGGTGTTTTGAAAATTGTATTTTTTAATTGCCTTGATATTTTTGTTGTTGAAGTAAATCATATTTAATAATTAATCTGCAATTTTGAAGCCCTAAAAATTTTTTTCTTCCCCTATAGAAAATATCAAAGTTCACGTTTGTAAATACCATTTTTGTGAAAAATGAAATCCCAATACGTTTGGAGTGATATATCTCTGGCAAGCAACAACATCCCAAAATTCTTTTGGCATAAACTAACTAGTATATCCCTACCTGCTTATTAAAATTTACTTGTTTCCATGGGGCGTTATTATTTTGCATTGTTATGTTCCACAAAGTACAGACAAAATGACGTTTTTGTCCATTTTCCGCTCACAATATCTTATTTAACCTATAATATCCCAAAGTTTTTCTTATAGAATATGAAAGTGCACTACTAGGACAAGCTAAATAATATAGTACTGCGCGGAGATATTGTTGCTGTTAGTAGCTATAACCTGTTAACTATTCGAAAATTCCGAAATCTGCAAAATTTAAAGTAGTTTATTTCAAAAAAGCGCCACAGTTGAATGAAAAAAAATATGTCACGCAATAGTTGAACATGTGTACAAAAACATGGAAAAGAAAAAGAACGAGGGCCTCGTGATATTTTTTAGTAAAAAAATGACAAAATTTATAAAAAAAGTAATGTCAATCATCACATTTTTTCCCTAAGAGGAAATGAAACATCTCGTTTCTCTTTTGGATCATAGAAAGAATCATGAAAATCATAAAAATACGAAAGAGAATTGGATGTTTCATTTTCTCTTAGGGTAAAAATGTGATGATGGACATTGCTTTTCTTATAAATTTTGTCATTTTTTTACTAAAAAATATCATGAGGCCCCACTTCTTTTTCTTTTCCACGTTTTTGTACATATGTTCACCTATTGCGTGACAATTTTTTTTTCATTCAACTGTGGCGCTTTTTTGAAATTAACTACTTTAAATATTGCAGATTTTGGAAGCTTTGTATATTTAACACGTTATAGCTACTAACGGCAACAATACCTCCGTTTAATACTATATTATTTAGCTTGACTTAGTAGTGCACTTTCATATTCTATAAGAAAAACTTTGGGTATTATAGCTTAAATAAGATATTGTGAGCGGAAAATGGACAAAAACGTCAATTTGACTGTACTTTGTGGCAACATAACAATGTAAAATAACAATGCCCTATGAAAAAAAATAGATTTTAATAAGCAGGTAGTGTTATACTATAAGTTTATGCCAAAAGAATTTTGGGATGTTATTTCTTGCCAGATATATACCACTCCAAGCATATTGGGATTTCATTTTTCATAAAAATGGCATTCACAGCCTCGAACTTTGATATTTTCTATAGGAAAGAGGCACTTTTTCAGGGCTTCAAAATTGCACACTATTCATTAAATAAGATCTACTTCAACATATAAACAAGTATGAAAAATCATGCGTTAAGCATAGATTATGAAGCACTTTCCAACATTTAATGAAATCTTTAACAAAACTTTGTTATTTAGGGAAATAATAGTGTATAGCCAAATATACCCAAATATGTATTCCAGTACATTAGAACAGCCCTGTATTTCGTATGTCAGTTCATATAATGGGAAAATTTAGCTTAGCAAGAAAATACCCAGTAGCTCGAGATTTCTTTTTCAGCAATTCATACTATTAGATGGAAACATACTTGAATACTTTTGTTCAGCCCTGTAGTTTACATTGTACCTTTATTACGCGTCAGCATTAGGCTAAAATTTATTGTAAACTAAAACACTTTTAAAACAACTGGAATCACATTCTCATAAATCATCATTCATACGCGTCCATGTACCGAATTCTTTGCGTGGCCCTGTATATCCTTTTATCTATATTCTGCAAACATTTCTCAGTAAATTGAATGAAGCTCAGCGTAAAAATGCATAGCTTATTTAAGAACCACGTTTAAATAATTTACGCTCTTATTCAGTAACGTTGGTGAACTCTTTATGGGTAGCCCTGTATATCAACTATAACATTTATACACACCATATAATGTGCATATATTTAGCGAAATATAAACGCGCATATCATAATTAAAATGCATTTTATTCCTCCATCAGCCATCATCGGAGACATATACGGTACTTCGGAAAAAATATACTATTTGAAATCTTTTGTGTGACCCTGTAAATGCTATGTACTTCATACTATGCAAGACAGTAGCGTATAATTTATATTAAGCTTCAGAGACATATATCAATTTTATTATACATGAAAAAGCTTAATATATTTAAAATATGTAATGGGAAACTTTTGATTCGCCCTGTAGATAAACTGATCATGGTAGAAACTTCATTTTCGATAGGACTTGTGCTAGGGTAAACGTCAATAACGTCCTAAAATTTCATGGCAATCCGAGTATATTAACGATTTTTCCCTATAGGCTGTAATGTAATGGGAAACTTTTGATTTGCCCTGTAGATAAACTAATCATGGTAGAAACTTCATTTTCGATAGGACTTGTGCTAGGGTAAACGTCAATAACGTCCTAAAATTTCATGACAATCGGAGCATATTAACGATTTTTCCCCATAGGCCGTAATGTAATGGGAAACTTTTGATTCTCTCTGTAGATAAACTAATCGTGGTAGATACTTCATTTTCAATAGGGTTCGTGCTAGGGTAAACCTCAATAACGTCCTAAAATTTCATGGCAATCCGAGCATATTAACGATTTTTCCCCATAGGCCGTAATGTAATGGGAAACTTTTGATTCGCCCTGTAGATAAACTAATCATGATAGATACTTCATTTTCAATAGGGTTCGTGCTAGGGTAAACATCAATAACGTATAAAAATTTCATAGCAATCCGAGTATATTTACGGGAGTTAGAGGGCGGACAGACGGACAGACGGCCAGACAAACCGAATGCATAAGCACTTTTCAACTTTGTTGGAAAGTGCTAAAAAATCAAGCAAATCAAAAAATACAACTATCACACTTTGTCTGATTTTCAAAATAAGAGCTCTTAAGGGTGTATTCGAAAAAACGCTTTTCCACCTTCAACGGTTCGAAATTTTCCGATACAATTTCAGATATATTTTTAAAAGTAGAAACATGAAACTTGCTGAGGGGATTTTTAAAGAGACGTACAAGGTGCCGTGTGAAGTCATTTTACGCTCCATTCATTAGAATTTGATTTATGAACAATTATCTTCTCAGTATGACCCCTTTTTTAGTTCACAAATCTCCCGTTTCGGAAAAATCGGTTCAAAATGCCGTTTTTGATTGCTTTTTTTGCAATATTTTCTGCATTTATCAAAGAATCGACAGTCACGGCACCTTGTGTATTTTCTAAATAAGTCAATTTGGTAGTTTGATGCATATGAGAGCAAAATTGAATTCAAAAATAAATCTGAAAATAAGCAGTTTGAATCGAAATACACCCTTAAGAGCATAAATATGGAAGTTACGTCATGTGATATTCCATATGAAACAACAGAAGTAACGTGAGCTTTTCTTTAGGGTGTAATCGAGTGTTAAAGATATCATTAAACATAGACATATATATTCATCTCAGTCTACACACCTATTATTTTATTTTAATTAATTCTACTGCATTATTTGCCTGGTATGAATTTCGATACTGGTTATAAGCTGTGCAAAATTTGGAAAGCCGCCAGCTTTCTTACATTCTATTCTAGTCTTTAAGGGAGCTCAGGGGTTGAAAACTTTTCAAAAAATCGATTTTTTTATGATCTAGTTTGATTATTCAATTAATTATTAACTCAATGCAGAAAACCGCATAAAAATATTTGCATTTTGAACGGGGTTATAAGTATTTATGTATCAACACTTTCATAGCCGCACCCATATAATTTTAACTTTAAGTCGCGTTTTCTCAAAACTTGATTTTTGACGACTAACACCAAGATTAAAAAAAAAAAAACTATTTAATGGAATGGCTTAAATTTTTTTTGCATGCATATAACATCATTATCTAGATAATGAATTAAGGCTATAAATATCACTTTAAAAAAAACATTATTAAAAAATCTCTCAAATTTGAAAATTTAAAAAACCCCTAAAAAATACAACTTTTTTTCCATTAAAAATACTCAAAATATTAAACTATCTAAAATATATTAATTCATAATCTAGATAATAATGTTATATGCATGAAAAAAAAAAAAAAAAAAGCCATTCCATCAAATAGTTTTTTTTTTAAATCTTGGTGTTAGTCATCAAAAATCAAGTTTTGAGAAAACGCGACTTAAAGTTGAAATTATATGGATGCGGCTATGAAAGTGTTGATACATAAATGCTTATAACTCCGTTAAAAATGCAGATATTTTTTATTTTTATCCAGTTTTTTGCATTGAGTTAAGAATTAAATGAATAATCAAATTAGATCATAAAAAAATCGATTTTTTGAAAAGTTTTCAACCCTCTATCTCTAATCAATCTGAGGCCCCTTCCCCTTAAGGGGTAAACAGAGCTCTCGCTTCGAGTTCATATAAAAACAGAAGTATTCAGTGTAATTAATTTACACTTTCTGATATTTTAAAGGTATGTTTGTACTCTTATAAAATTATAAAATGAAATACTTCAATGTATTATAATAAGAAATATAGCAAAATTTAGGTAACACAATTTTCGAAAAAAAATTATGTGTTATATCACCAACACCAAGATATCTTAACGTTGAATTGACTTAAGAACCTAATTTTTGCTTCAAAATGATCAGGAAACTTTACTCTATAGAATGAATAATGGATATAACAATCATTCGAAAAAAACCTTATTAAAAAAACTTTCAAACTTAAAAATTTTTAAAAATCCTAAAAAATACAACTTTTTTTTCATTAAAAATACTCAAAATATAAAATTATCTAAATTATAATTATTCATTCTATAGATAATGATATTATATGTATGCAAAAAAAAATTTAAGCCATTCCATCGAATAGTTTTTTTTAATCTTGGTGTTAGTCGTCAAAACTCAAGTTTTGAGAAAACGCGACTTAAAGTTGAAATTATATGGGTGCGGCTATGAAAGTGTTGATACATAAATGCTTATAACCCCGTTAAAAATGCAAATATTTTTATGCGGTTTTCTGCATTGAGTTAAGAATTAATTGAATAATCAAACTAGATCATAAAAAAAAAATCGATTTTTTGAAAAGTTTTCAACTTCTGAGCCTCCTTAATACGGTTTTCTCGGCCGAAAGACTCTCACTGCAATAAAAACAATTTAATACTGCCATAGCGTTAATGCCTTGGTTAGAGATAATTATTTGAGTTTACAAAAATGACGATGTATAGACAGTTTTATGGAAAATGAATGCAAATGTTTTACTAAACTAATGTATTATATGCAGGGTGAAGTTTTTTTTTTTTTTTTTTTTTTCAAAGCAGTAAATGAATTTTTTCTGCTATGTACATTTTAGGGATGCTTTATCAGCGTAAGAGTGCTAATCTTTTTTATGTCTTTAATAAAAAGAAATAAATAAAATTTTCTCTAATGTAATCAGGTTTTTACACTCTTTTATTTAGCTCATTTATGCCTGATTTTTTTTTTTTTTTTTTTTTTTTCACAAATTTGTTGTAAAATCACATTAAAATTGTGCAATATGAAGATTGCAAGATAACGTATTATATGCAAAGTAAAGTTTTTTTTTCTTTTACTATTTGGACAATAGTTGTAGTTCTGCATAGAGAAATGGGAAATCTGAAGTATATCTGAATCTTTTTTATTGGTGTAATTCCGCAACTTATTTTATTTTATTCGTTTTCTGATTGGTCCATGTTCAATGTCCAAAAATGGAATACTTCTGTTTATATTTTTTTCTCATTGATCTATGCTTAATGTCTAGAAATGGAATATTGCTTTGCCACAATGACAAAAAAAAGTATAAAAAACTACAAAAAAATTAATAACATAAAAACAAATTGTAATATAGGTTTCAAACAAGTTGCATTTAATAGTACATTTTTTTTCTTTATACGAAGGTGTAAAAATTGAAAATGTGCAATGTTTAGAAATTTAAAAATTTATAGTATCGAAAATTGTTAAACTGAAATTTCATTTAATGTTTGTTTATAATTGGTCCAGAAATGTTCATGTAACTCTAAATGTCCAGGCATATTAATAGGACTCTGTTATTATGTAAGATACGTTTTTATCATCATAAAAATGATGTTATTGTTGTTTTTTAAATATAGATATCCTTTATAAGTTTAAAATTATAGTCTTTGAAAATATTATTTTCCAAATAGTCGTTGTAATTTGTTAAATTACAAATTCATTTTATTTATTTTTTTTTTTTATTATTATTTTTTTTTCCGAATTAGTAAATGAATTTTTCTTTGCGTCCTACATTAATTTTAGGGATGATGCTTTATCAACTTAAGAGGGTTCATATTTTTTATTTTATGTTTTATTAAACAAAAAAAATTTAAACCTTTTTCTAATGTACTAATGGTTTTTACACTCTTTTATTAAACCAATTTCTGCCTAAATTTTTGCATTATTAATTTGTTTGTTAATATCACTTTAAAATATCGTAAAATGAACAAGAAAAATACAAAAAAAAAAAAATTAAAAAATTTTTGTATTTATTTGATAAAATGTAAACGTAATCAGTAAAGAGAATAAGCGTACTATTTAAAATAGTATGATGTATGCGTAATTACGCGTTTTGCCTAAATTTACTTAAAATAAGCTTTTAAATTGTGTATTATATACTATTATTATTATTTTATTTATTTTTTATTTTTATTTTAATTTTAATTAATTAATTTTTTTTGAGCTACCATTTATTTGAAGATACACATTTATTATTTTATTATCTATTGCAATCATTTGCAACGTCTACTATAATCATTTGCAAATGAATTTCTTTTCTGTTTATAAGCTCTGCGAAATTTGGGAAACCATCAGCTCTTTTAGAACGTCCTATTGTAGTCTTTGAAACGGTGTTCTCGGCCTAAAGACGCTTACTGCAATAAAAATAATCTAATGCGGCCGCATCGTTAATACAGCATCCTTGGTTAGAGATAATTATTCGCGCTTACGAGACTGACGCTGCAGACAGTTTTATGGGAAATTTTAAGAAAAGCTTATAGCAAGCTAATATATTATGCTTTATACGCAAGGTGAAGTTTATTTCTTATTTTTTATTTTTCTAAAGGAGTAAATGAATTTTTTATAACTATGTTGATTTTTGGGATGCTTTACCAGCGTAAGAGGATTCAACTTTTTTGCTATGTCTTTAATTCAAAATTAAAAAAAATCTTTTTCTAATGTACTGATAGTTTTACATTATTTTATTTAACCCATGTATGACTGAAATTTAGTTTTCTCAAATTTGTTGGCAAAAACTTGTTGGTCTCTTTTAAATGTTGCAAAATGAATTGGTTCAAAATGAACGAACGTTAAAAAGTTTATATATGTATATATATATATATATATAATGTAAACTTACGAAATGAGGAAATATGCATAATACAGAAATAACACAAGTTTTTCTAAGGTAGTAATCGAGTGTTAAAGATACCAGTTTTAAGATTAAAGGAAATAGAGCACAAATTTCTAGTTAATCACTACCTTCCCAAGAAACATCACTGTATTAAGTGTACAAATACGGAAATTACGTCGTTGATTTCTCATACGAAACTACATAAATAACGTAAGTTTTTCTAGGGCAGTAATCGATAGTTAAAGATACCATTAAACACAGACGAATACATTCATCTCAATCTACTCATCTGTTATTTGTTTCTATCTACTATAACTATTTGCAAGGTATGAATTTCTTTTCTGGTTATAAGCTCTGCGAAATTTGGAAAGCCACCAGCTCTTTTAGAACATCCTATTTTAGTCTCTATAACGGTTTTCTCGGCCGAATGTCGCTTACTGCAATAAAAACAATTTAATACAGCTAAAGCGTTAATGCCACGTTCTTGGTTAGAAATAATTATTCGTATTTACGAGGGCTGACGCTGCAGACAGTTTTATGGAAAATTTAAGCAAAGCTTTTAGCAAGCTATTGTATTGGGCTTTATACGTAAGGTGAAGTTTATTTATTTATTTATTTATTTATTTATTATTATTATTATTATTATTATTATTATTATTATTAAAGGAATAAATGAATTTTTTTAGCTATGCCAATTTTAGAGATGCTTTACCAGAGTAAAGGGGTTCATCTTTTTTGCTATGTCTTTAACTGAAAAAAAAAAAAATTCTAATGCAATCACAAAATCTCTTATAAATATTGCAAAATGAATTGGAAAAATGTTTTTAAAAATTACGCTACTTTTTGTACATCAAATGTAATTGTATGAAATGTGGAAATATGTATAACACAGAAATAACGTAAGTTTTTCTAAGGTAGTAATCAAATGTTAAAGATACCAGTTGTGTGATTAAAGGCAAAAGAGCACTAATTTCTAGTTAATCACTATCTTATCCAAGAAACATTGCTTTATTAAATGTACAAATACGGAAATTACGTCATGTGATCTCGCATATGAAACTACAACATTTTTCTAGCCAGTAATCGAGTGTTAAATATACCATTAAACACAGAGAAATACATTCATATCAATCTACACATCTATTATTTTATTCGAATTAAATCTTCTATAATCATTTGCAAGGTGTGAATTTCTTTTCTCTTGAATAGCTCTGTAAAATTTGTGAAACATCCAGCTCCCTTACATAATCTTATCTTAGTCTTTAAAAAGGTTTTCTCGGCCAAAAGATGATAACTGAAAATAAATTAAGACAGCCATACCGTTAATGCTGCGCCCTTGGTTAGAGATAATTATTCCCGTTTACGATGCTGACACTGTAGACAGTTTTATGGAAAACCTAAGCAAAGCTTTTAGCAAGCTAATATATTATGCTCAATAGGCAGAGTGATTCTTTTTTTTAATCTGAAAGATTAAATGATTTTTTTTTTCTGCTACGCTAATTTTAGGGATGCTTTATCAGTGTAAGGGGGTTGATCATTTTTTGTTGAAAAAAAAAGAATCTCTTCAGACTAAAAAATTAACTAAATTAATAACCTCTTTAGTTGAAAAAAAATTTAAAAAATACCTTTTTTTCTAATGTAATCATGGCTTTTACACATTTTTATTTAATCTTTTGGTGTCTTAATTTTTATTTTGTCAAATTTTTTTGGTAAAATCACTTTTAAATCTTGAAAAATAAACTGGTAAAATACTTAAAAACAAACAAACAAAAAACGCTATTTTTATTATTATAATTTTTATTATTAATTTGATAAAATGTAAACGTACTAAATTTGTGCATGTGTATAATACAGAAATAACGGGAATTTTTCATGCGCAATCATCATCAGCATCTGGTGTTAAATATACCATTAAACACAGACGAATTCATTCATCCCAGTCTATAAATGCATTATTTTACTTTAATTTAATCTATTATATCATTTGCAAGACATGAATTTCTTTTCTAGTTATAAGCTATAAAAAATTTCGGATGCCACCAGCTCTCTTACGTTATCTCATTTTAGTCTTTTAAACGGTTTTCTTGGCCGAAAAGCGCTTACTGCAATAAAAACAATTTAATACTGCCATAGCGTTAATGCTGCGTCCTTGGTTAGAGATAATTATTTGTGTTTACGTGGCAGACAGTTTTATGGGAAATTTCAAAAGCTTTTTCCAAATTAATGTATTATATGCAGGGTAAAGTTTTTCTTTCTTTTTTATAACGAATGAGTAAACGAATTTTTTCTGTTATGTTAATTTTGGGTTGCTTTATTAGCATAAAAAAATAAATCTTTTTTACTATGTCTTTAATTACACATTTTTCTAATGTATTAAAACTTTTAGGTATATTAAAATAAATTAAATGCATTAAACCTTTAATTAATTAGAAAATTTAAGCCTTTTTCTATTGCAATTGCGATTTTTACACTCTTTTATTTAACCTATTTGTGCCTAAATGTTCTTTTTTTTTCTCTCAAATTTGTTGGTAAAATTACTTTAAAATGTTTCAAAATGAACTGAAGAAATAATTTTTAAAATTATGCTAAATTTTTTGTATAAGTTATAAATTATAAACGTAATGCATAATTACATGTTTTGTCTAAATTTATGTAAAATAAGCTTTTGAACTGTATATTATATCCCATTATTAGTATTTTTATGAACTAACATTCATCTCAAGTTACGCATGTATTATTTTATTCTAGTTGGATCTGCCATATCATTTGCAGGGAATGATTTTTCCCCCTGGTTATAAGCTTCGCAAAATTCGATATGCCGTCAGTTGTCTTACAACATTTTATATTACTCTTTAAAAGAGTTTCCTCAGACGAAAGGCACTTGTTGCAATAAAAATAATTTAATACAGCTTTAATGTACTGTCCTTGGTTAGAGATAATTATTGGCGTTTACGAGGGTGACGCTGCACCCAGTTTTATGGAAAATTTAAGCAAAGCTTTTAGCAAGCTCATGTAGTATGCTTTATAAGCAGGGCAAAGTTTTTTTTTTTTTTTTACTTTCTTTTTTGAATAAGTAAAGAATTTTTTTCTGCTATGTTTATTTTAGGGATGTTTTATCAGCGTAAGAAGATAAATCTTTTTTAATATGTTTTTAATTAAACCCTTTTCTAATGTATAAAACTTTAAATATATTAAATAGATTCAGGACATAAAAATCTTCAAATTTTCTAAAATAATTTTTTTGCGCTAATTTTTTTTTTCCAGTTTAAAATGAGGTTTAAATTATATTTATATCTTAATTGATACAACATTTTTTTTTCCTTTTTGTTTTCAAAATCTAGCTTTCAAGCAATGGCAGTCAACATAACGGCTTCTTGAGAAAATGTGTATTTCTTCATTATAGGGTTTTTTTCACCATTTCACGCATTTAAATTGTATAACTCAAGAACCGCTAAAAATAAATGATTCAAACTTGGTACATGTATTTAACATGTGTTTTATTTTAATTTCGATTCAGCAAATTTGAAAAAATATATATATATTACTTTTAAATTTTAATTACTTTTGAAAAAAAAATATTTTTAAAAACTTAATCATTTTTTTTTTTAGATTTTTACTTTAAATATTGTTTTTATATCAATATTTTTTAAATGCTAAATCAAAATTAAAACTTAAAATATATTTGTTGTTTATTTAAATGAAAATTAAAAAGAAAGAAATTCTCCAAATAATATTTCGAGTTATAACGATTTTAAATCATCCCACTTTTTTAATAAGTTTTAAAATAAAAATTGAATAAAAATTTCAAAGGTTTTATCCTGTGATTTTATTCAAATAATGTGGATAATCAACTCGAAAACTTTCAAAATTTTAATTAAATATAAAAAAAATTATTTTAAAATTTGTCCTTTACCAAGGGTTTATACGGGTCAGGTATTTTCAGATCAGAAAATTCTACGGTGCCAGTATTGTTTAATAGAAGATCTCTATATAAATAGGGTGAAATTTCCCACTTTTATTCTGCTTTTATTTTTCTATTTAAAAAAAAAAAAAAAAACATTTTACCTTGAAAAACCTGTGAAGCATGGCCCCCCATTTATCCCCTGAAAATGTACTAAACCTTTAATTAATTAGAAAAATTAAACCTTTTTCTAATGTAATCATGGTTTTTACACTCTTTAATTGAACATAATTTTTATCAGAATGATGTTCTTTTTTCTCAAATTGTTTGTTAAAGCTACATTAAATTATTGAAACGTAAGCTGAAAAAATTATTTAAAGAAAAAAAAAGCTAAAATTTTATGTATTTTACAAATCATACATATAGCGGATAATTGCATGTTTTGTCTAAATTTATACAAAAGAACTTTTTCATTTTTGCATTACATATTATTATTAGTATTTTTATGAACTAACATTCATCTCAAAGTATAATTTTAATGTAAATTTTTATTCCTACCATATCATTTGCAAGGCTTGATTTTTTTTCCCCTGGTTGTAAGCTCCGTAAAATTTGATAAGCCGCTAGCTCTCTTACAACATCTTGTTTTAGAGGTCTGCACGGGCCGAAATTTCCAGGTCCGAGCCCGGCCCGAAAGTTAAAATTTTGACCCGGGCCCAGCCCGGCCCGAACGAAAGATATATTGGCCCGACCCGACCCGGTCCGAGAGTTAAAATTTCGGCCCGAACCCGGCCCGGCTATGGTGAATTTCTACAGAACATTGATCTTTACTCTAACGGAAGAGTTCAGACCAAAAAAACTTGTCTTTTTTTCCCCCATGTTTACAATCTCTATTTATGCAGAAATGCCATAGGCTGCAATATTTACGCTTTTAATGAACCTTTGTTTGTTGTATGTAAATCTTTCAGCTATCATTAGTATTATTAATACATAAAAAAAATCTAAAAAATGGTATATGGTAAAACTAAAATCTTCTAAGACATTGGGGGAAAAAAAAAAAACGTTTCCTTCTTAACAGATGTAAATGTTTAATATATATATATATATTTTTTTTTTTTTTTTCGCTTCAGTTTAAACAAAAATTCCGTCATAATCATGGTTTTTTTTTTTTTTTTTTTTTAATGTGTTTAATTCTATTTTAAGACGCCTAGTGATCTACGATTCTTTAAAAAGAATAAATTCTAATGTTTAATTGTAGAATAATGACGACTTAAAAGTACATGTCTATTTTGCAAAAATTTTTGGACCAAACCAAACTTTACTGACTTATGAGCAGACTTTTCCACGTCGAGAAAAGGATTTTCATACGGGAATATTCAACGGGAACTGATTATTTTGGGCCGTGAAGACTAGGAAGAACGAAATCAGTCTCGGCTTCGTACGGAAAAAATAAGTTAATCCCGGCCCGGCCCGATACTCCAGGAGAAAAAATTGCCCGGCCCGGCCCGAAAAGATTAGTGATTAGGCCCGTCCGGCCCAGCTTGAGTCTTCGGGAGCAAGGCACGAGCCCGGCCCGGACCGAATACTGTTAATGAAAATCGGCTCGAACCCGGCCCGTGCAGACCTCTATCTTGTTTTACTATTTAAAACGGTTTTCCCGGCCGAAAGACGCTTACTGCAATAAAAACAATTTAATACAGCCATAGCGTTAATGTACTGTCCTTTGTTAGAGTTAGTTATTCGTGTTTACGCTGACGTTGTAGACAGTTTTATGGAGAATTTTAAGAAAAGCTATTTATTAAGCAGATGTAATATGCTTTATACGCAGAGCGAAGTTTTTTTCCAAATGCATAAATGATTTTTTTTTTTTTTTTTTTTTTTTTTTTGCTATGTTAATTTTAGGGATGCTTTATCAGCTTAAGAGGATAAATCATTTTTTACTATACTTTTATTTAAACCCTTTTCTAATGTCTAAAACTTTAAATATATCAAGAGGGTTCGGAACACGAAAATCTTCAAATTTTCTAAAATAATTTTACAAAAAAATTCTTTGTCTTTTTCTACTTAAAATGATATTTAAACCATATTTATATCTTAATTCAAAAATGATTTTTTTTTCTTTTTAGTTTGTTTTCAAAATCTAGTTTTCAAGCAATGATTGTCATGATAACGACTTTTTGTGAAAATGAGTTTTTCTGCATTATAGGTTTTTTTCACCATTTCTCGCATTTAAATTGTTATAACTCAAGAATCGTTAAAGATAAATGATTCAAACTTCGAACATGTCTTTAAATTTGTTTTATATTAATTTATATTAAGGAAATTTGAAAAAAGTATTGCTTTTGAATTTTAATTACTTTTAAAAATATTTTTTTAAGTTACATCAATTTTTTAAAGATCTTTACTTTAAATATTTTAATTTTTTTAATTAATATTTTTTAAATGCTAAATCAAAATTAAAATTTATTTTTTTTTTTTTGTTGTTGTTTATATAAATGATAAAAAAATTGAAATTCCCCAAATAATATATCGAGTTATAACGTTTTTAAATCGTCTCACTTTTTTTTAAAATACGTTTTAAAATTAAAAAATCTGAGAGGTTTTATTATGTGATTTTGTTCAAATAATGTGGTTAATCATTACAAAAATTTTAAAAATTTTTATTCAATTAACAAAAAGAAATATTAATGTGTCCTAAATCCCCTTAGGTGTATTCAACCTTTAATTAATTAGAAAAGTTAAACCTTTTTCTAATGTATCTTTCTTTTATTTAAAATATTTGTGCCTGAGTGGCCTTTTTTCCCCTAAATTTGTTGGTAAAATTACTTTAAAATGTTGAAAAATGAACTACAGAAATTATTTTAAAAGCTAAGCTATTTTTTTTTGTATTTATTTTATAAATTATAAACATAACGCTTAGTTATGTTTTGTTTAAATTTACATTAAATATTCTTTTAAATATTATATCATATACCATTGTCAGTATTTTTATGAACTAACATTCATCTCAAACTACACATGTATACATTACTTTATTCCAGTTATTAAATTTACCATATCATTTGCAAGGCATTTTTTCCCCTGGTTATAAGCTTCGCAAAATTTGATAAGCTACCAGCTCTCTTACAACCAGGGCTGCGGAGTCGGTGGGAAAATCAGCCGACTCCGACTCCAGGCTGGCTAGTATACTATTATTTCTGTTGGTTAAAAATATGAGGAAACGAAGAAAATTAACACGAAAATTTCATCATTTCGGTGTTAGTTCATAGAGCTTCGAAATAATTGCTAATTTTTTTTATTTCACGTCTAAAAATTCCAAAAAATCCAACTATCGAAATTCATAGAAGAAAAATCAAATTTTTTTTATTTGGAATCCGTAGACTCTAAAAGGCAAAATCATTACAATTTTGATCTTATTTGGTGTCCTCCAGAGCATAAAATTTTCAATGGAAACGAAAATATTAAAAATAAATAAAGATGAAAATTTTGCTAATGCGGAAATAATTTGGCATCTATTACGGAGTCGAAGTCAGCTTGTTTTTTAGCGACGCCGACTCCGACTCTTTTACTCAAAAATGGGCGCGACTCCTACTCCGACTCCAACTCCTCAGCCTACCTTACATAACCCGATTTTACTCTTTAAAACAGTTTTCACGGCCGAAAATCGCTTATTGCAGTAAAAACAATTTAATATAGCCAAGTCATAGCTTTAATATGCTGTCCTTGACTACAGATAATTATTCTCGTTTATGAGGCTAACGCTGCAGACAGTTTTATGGAATATCTAAGCAAAGCTTTTAGCAAGGTAATGTATTATGTTGTATTATGGATGAAGTTTTTTTTTTTTTTTTTTTTTTTTTTTTTTTTTTTTTTTTTTTCCCTTTTGAAGGATTAAATGATTTTTTCTGCTATATTAATTTCAGTAATGCTTTATCAGTATAAGAGAGTTCGTCTTTTTACTTTTTTCTATAACAAGAAAAAAGTATTAGATTCGTGAAAATTTTCGAATTCCAGTTTTCGGCGGATTTAAACGTTTTAGGAATCAGAGATTTCAAACAACATGTTTTTTACAAAATAGCTGATAGTGAGTCTGTCAGCCTATATGTTTGTATCTATGCAACAGAAATTTTGTGGGCGCTCTACATCAAGAACTAATGCATGGAATTTCAGAAAGCTTTAGATTCAATTAAACCTTTATATAAACTTTATTTGGTTAGTTTTTGGTGTATATCGCTCAATAACGTATTTTTTTTTTTTTTTTTTTTAATGATTTCTGCGATAATTCTATCTTAGATACTAATACATGGATTTTCATGGAATTTCAGGTTCAGTTTGAATTCTAAATAAGTTATTGATGTTTAGATTCTGGTTTAAATTACCTAACCAGTGACACTGCTATGTTTCATTTTTCTTAAATTATAACGCATATAAGATCAAAGAAAGTTTTGGGATTGCCACATTCGACTAGTTTACTATGTGTTTAGTTGAAAAAAATAATAATAAACCTTTTCCTAATGTTATCAAAGTTTTTGTACTTTTTTTATTTAACCTAAATGTACCTGAATTCTCGTTTTCTCAAGTTTGCTGAGACTTTAAACCGCTACAGAACAAGCGTAAAAAAAACACTAATTTTATATATATATATATATATATATATATATATATATAATGTAAACGTATTAAGTGTGGAATTACACATATTATTATTAATAGTATCATAAGCATAATTATATGTTTTGCTTAATTTAATTGAAATAAGCTTTTAAATTCTGTATTATTACTACGATTTTCAATATTATCAAATACTATTTCAAGAAATATCTCTGTATTAAGTGCATAAATATGGAAATTATATCCTGTTATCTCACAGACAAAACGACATAAATAACTTAAAACCTTTAAGTTTTTTTTAATTATTATTTAATCAAGTGTTACAGATTCCATTAAACACTGAAGAATACATTCATCTCGAGTTACACACCTATTATTTTATTATAATTAAATCTACTATATCATTTGCAAGGTACGACTTTTTTCCTGGTTGTAAGCTCTGCAAAATTTGGGAAGCCGCCAGTTCTCTTGTAATATCCTATTTCAGTCTTTAAAACGGTTTTCTCGGCCGAAAGACGCTTACTGCAATAAAAACAAATTAATACAGCCAATGCGTCCTTGTTTATGTTTATGCATATATGACGTTATCACTTTAAGGGGGAAAAGGGGAGTCTGATATATGATATCGAAAGACATATCTAGAGTGTATGGGGGGAGGTTTGCTTGTAATATTGTTATCAATTTAAATCGAACCAAAATTTTCTCATTTGATTTGTAATTTATTCTTTACATCAAAATCTTTTCTTTTTATTTATAATTAGTTCATCAAAAGAACCTACAAGGTTTTTTAGCTCACAGGCTATCATAGCCTGAGAGCTTATGTGCCCGTCCGTTCTGTATGTACGTTCGTATGTTCGTGCGTAACGCGATAACTCATGATAAAAATATCGGATCCATTTGAAATTTCGTATATAGGTATATCCTGATAAGGCGCTTCCCTGATTAGTTTTTGGAGTTCATTCGATATGTATAAGAGGGGGAACGGGGGGCTCATGCCCCTCCCCTTAATGGATATAAATGGGTTTTTCATGCAGAATTAAGTTTTTGTCCAAAATTTAGATATAGGATCATTCTGATGAGGTGATTCCGTGACTGTTATTATGTGTTCATTGAATAAGTATAAACAGGGGGAACGGGGGGCTCATGCCCCCCCCCTTAATTGATATAAACGGGATTTTCATGCAGAATTAACAGTTTTCGTTCAAAATTTAGATATAGGATCATTCGGATGAGACGATACCGTGGCTGTTATTAGGTGTTCATTGAATAAGTATAAACAGGGGGAACGGGGGGCTCATGCCCCTTCCCCTTAATGGATATAAATGGGTTTTTCATGCAGAATTAATAGTTTTTGTCCAAAATTTAGATATAGGATCATTCTAATGAGGCGATTCCATGATTGTTATTATGTGTTCATTGAATAAGTATAAACAGAGGGAACGGGGGGCTCATGCCCCTCCTTAATTGATATAAACGGGATTTTCATGCAGAATTAACAGTTTTCGTTCAAAATTTAGATATAGGATCATTCGGATGAGGCGATACCATGGCTGTTATTAGGTGTTCATTGAATAAGTATAAACAGGGGGAACGGGGGGCTCATGCCCCTCCCCTTAATTGATATAAACGGGATTTTCATGCAGAATTAACAGTTTTCGTTCAAAATTTAGATATAGGATCATTCTGATGAGGCGAGTCCGTGGCTGTTATTAGGTGTTCATTGAATAAGTATAAACAGGGGGAACGGGGGTTCTAATGCCCTTCCCCTTAACTTGCATAAATGGATTTTTCAAACAGAATTGTCAGATTTCGTTCAAATCTCTGAATAGTTTTGGAAGTTTAATGGTTAAGTATAAAAGAGGGAAATAACTCCTCTTAAATTATATAACTGCTAAATGGGTTTTTATTAAGAATTATCCGATTTGCTGTGAATTTTGGATATAGGTTTTTTAATATGATAAAGCATATACTTGATAGTTTAGGAAGTTCAATGATTAAGTATAAAAAAAGAGAAAGGGGAGAGCTGTTTCCCCTTCTTATTTTTTTTTTCGAGCGGAATTAACGAAAATACAAAGCTGTAATGTACAATTAGTATGCGTAGCCTGTGAGCTCAATGCCATCAGTTTAACTGGGCAATATTTTTTTTTTTATATAGTCTCTTATCTGTTTTCATGGAAACACAAAGTTATTCTCAAAATCATTAAATGATAATAAAATTATTTAACTCCAAAATATGGAGTAATTCAACGTTTTAAATTCCTATTCTACTGTTAAATGTGATTGCGTGTATAAATACGCATATGTATTCGAGAAACCAGGTGCAAAATATATTTAAAATGACATACCTAATGTTTTTTTTTTTTTTTTTTTTTTTTTTTTTTTTTTTAACTTATATAAATAGTGTACTTTAAACTGATATAAATGTGTAATATTACAAATTAGTGTAACATACTAATGTCTTTATTGGTTAAAGTACTTCATTTAAAAAAAACAAATTAACGTTACTTTTTTTTTTTTAACATTGAATTATTAAATTAAAACTAAAAGATATTAAATGCGATAAAAGTATATTTAAAGACAGATCGATGTCTTTTATTCTGATCTTGATATATATATCGATAAAGTCTCTGTTTGTGCGATGACCGATACGAAAATCATAGTAGAAGGTATTTATATTCGTTTAAGGCAGGAGATCATCTTAAACTTTTTAAAAAGTTAAAAAAATGTTTTTGTCTATATTAAAGAATTAGTAATAAGAACATTACAAAACTTTAAAAGAAAAAATTATGGCGATACTCCAATTAGAACCGGTTTTATGATAAAATATGTAGAGCGATATCTATCCATATGGAGATAAACTTGATATTTAAAGTCATTTTTCTCAAAGCTTTTTTTTTTTTTTTTTTTTTTTTTTTTTACATTGTGCACTTGCATTTTATTTAATATTGTATTTTATGTAATTTTATAACCTCCACAATTTTTAAATAAGTAACTGTAACATATTCATTTATCTTTTTAATTTTATCAAAATCTTATCATAAATTTTCTATTAAGTAAGGCGCAGCAGCGCAATACATACTTATTTCCAATGTTAAATTATCATAGAAAGGCCCATGGAGCTCATGAATTTTTTTAATTTTCTTCCCACCTTTTTGTGCTTGATACCACTTATTTTTTATTCTTTACTAATTCAATAACTTTTCAATAATATATTTAAAGTGTGAAAACGTTTGTCTGATGCAAACGATGATCTCAGAGGAAAACATACAACGCCTTTGGATATGTGTGGATACTTAACGCAGAAAGTAATTTATGTTATGTTATATTTACATTAATTAAACAATTTTCTTAATACTGAAAAATTTCGCTTTTTTCATGGAGAACCAACGGACATTTTTTCAGATAAAATTTATTTCTTTATTGTTGGAAATAATTCAAAACTCGAGAAAATTTCTTTTTTTATTTAATTTTCAGTTGAAGGTTTTCCACGTGAATAATGAAACAAAAAAGTAGTTTTTTTTCTTTTAAAGAATTAAAAAGACAGTGAATATGACGTCATGCTGGAAATAAAAATGACATTGTCAAACATTTATTAGTAAAACAAAAGAATTAATACAAGTAAACACAAAAAGCAAGTGAACATAGAGCTAAATTTTAATCAATAACTTAATAATCAAATCAAAGGGGAAGAAAGCAGATTACTGTATTTTTATATTGACATTTTTTTTTTCATTAAAAGTAAAAAAAAAAAGATAATTAAAATAAGCGCTGTGTTAAGAATATCGTCTGTTATAAAACCCGGTGAAATTTGGTTTCATTTACAAACTTTCATTTATACTTAAAAGAATATCAATAGTTTAGTATCTGTTTCAGCAAATAGCATCTATACTTCAAGTTTTGTATTAAAATGATTTCAAAATGATCAAATTAAAATACCAATTTTTTAAAAGGTGAATACAAATATGAAAGGTACATATATACATTTTGATATGGTGAAAATGATGTAGGGTTTAAATTTCACGGGGAAAATATTTGACGATTGAGTCAAAGTGGAATAAATTTTGCTTTTTTTCATTTTGGAATACTAACATAAGAGCCTTAATTGTTAAATTAATAATAATAAAAGATCTTAATAATATTTTCATCTCCTTACATGTATGATTATAATTTAATTTTAACAATTTCTACAACTAAGTTTTATAGAAATAGTATTTTGCTAACTTTAAGTTAAATATCATTTGTCTAAGCATTAGATTTACCAATTTAAAGTGCATTTTTTATTGTAACTAATTTTGTAGGTTTAAACCAATGAAACAGTTCCTTCTTAAACATTTTCTTTCGTCGAAACTCGACGGATTCTACCATATGATAATAATGCCTCGAAATATGGCATAATTTTAATGTATAGATCTTTCCTCATCTTAATATTTTTCGAAAATAAATAAGCATAAGTAGGTTAATTTATAAGGGCAACCATAAAATTAGCTGGGCCTAGGGGCTTCCGTATGCATTAGGAAAGTTCTCTGTATGTTCAAAATGGTATTCGTGTCCAGCCGTTCAGAAACTTCAACTATGACGCGGAATAGTGCATATCACTTTTGATTGATTTCCGCTAAATGAATTATGCATCGAGAACGAGGCACGTATGATTTCGCCAACGTATTGAATAAATAGATTATTATGTGATGAAAATTCAACTAGTTGAATATAGGTTGACGATTAAAGCGATTTTCTTCTTATTTTTTTTTCCAATCTTTTTTATTTTGTTCGAAAAATATGTATATTGGAGTCTTTTCTTGTTAATTATCAACTAGAAAAGTACTAAAACAAAAATATTTATTAAAGTACACATACACACACAAATAACGCCTGCATTCAAATGATAAAGGCATATACATATAATATACAGACATACATACAATAAATACATTATATGGACAAAGATGACCAGCCACTTGAGATTTTAGACATTTTGTTAAATATCTAGAAAAATACAGGAGGAGTTATCCTGAAACTCAAAGTGTGTAAATATAATAGTACAGGTAATACATTTCCGAGAAGAATTTTTCACGAAATTCCATAGGGGACCGTCAACAAAATAAAAAATAATGAATTTCTATTGGATAACCCTGTCAAAACTAACTCAGTAAAAGCACTCAAACTGTAAATTATGATTAAGTGGCTTATTGTAATAAATTGTGTTCATGTTTATGTGGATAGTATATATATTCGTAAAGAAATTAAGGTTTTTACACTCCCAAATTTTTTGCTTATAATTTGCTGAGCTCTTAATATAAAATAATGTTCTTTTCTGAAAATATGACCAACAATATTGTTCGCAATAACCTATAATTAGAATTAAAAAAATAATAAAAATTGTATGAAAAATGAGTAGATTTACTAAATAAATTTTCACAGTGCATGCGTCAACATTATTAAAAAACAATTTGCATATTGTGTTAGCTATATGTATAGAGCAACTTTTGTGAAAATCTCAAAATCATAGCTTAAAAATTCTGAAAATAATCGCCGATAGAATAAGTTGAAAATACATTATCCCCAAACGAAGCAAAAAGATGAGGGGTTGTATCCATCTATCCATTTATTAGTGTCAATATAGAATACACAATATGGCACGTACTACTACATTTGGATAAAACCCTTCAATTTTTTGCTTCATTTTAGGAACAACGAATTTTGAGCTTTTTCAATAGACGACCACTTTCAGAATTTTCAAGTTATGATTTTGAGACTTTCACAAAAGTTGCTCTATACATTTAGCTCACACAATATGGAAATGAAATTTTGATATCGCTGACGCATGCGCAGTGAAAATATTTTTAGTAAACTTGCTTCTTTCTCATACAATTTTTATTATTTTTTATTTCTTATTACAGGGTATTGTGTGCAGTGTTGATTGTCATAACTTCAGAAAAGAACATTATTTTATATAAGAATTCTGCAAATTATAAGCAAAAAGCTTGACAAAATTTAGGACTTCTTTTTTATAAAAACCTCAATTTCTCTACGGGTATACATGCTATCCGCATAAAAATAAACACAATTTATTACAATAAGTCACTTAATCATAATCTATAGTTTGAGCGCTTATGCTACATTAATTTTGATAGGGTTATCCAAAAGATATATTTTTTTTTCAATTTGTTGTCGGTCCCCTCTGGGATTTCGAGACAAAATCTTCACGGAAATGTATGACCTGAACTATTATGTTTACACACTTAGATTTTCAGGAGAATTCCTCGTGAACTTTTTTAGATATTTAAGAAAATGTCTAAAGTTGCAAGTGGCCCCACACATTTGGCCATATAGTGTACAACAGACTCAACAGGAGCAAAAAATTAGCCAGAGGCAGGAATCGAATACACACAGAATTACACAGTGCACAGAATTTTATGAACTTAAATAGGAGATTG
This sequence comes from Maratus speculifer, assembly GCA_964019185.1. Taxonomy (NCBI): domain Eukaryota; kingdom Metazoa; phylum Arthropoda; class Arachnida; order Araneae; family Salticidae; genus Maratus; species Maratus speculifer. The sequence goes on from OZ025300.1 coordinate 158,079,829, forward strand.
TCTTATTTGAATATTAACAATACTTACAAGGCAAAAGTAATAGTGACTACTAGAAATAAGTTTGACGACCAAAGACATTTTATTATTTAAGTGGATCGAAATCAAAAGACAAGAGATGCATTTACTATTGTCGGAACGCAGATGAATTAACACGTACCACGCGTTTAAAACTGAGATAATCTGCCCCAAAGGATGCTGCAGATGTGTTAAAAATATATCTGAAAGTTGTAAAAAAGTACATTTTAAAATACCCTTCAACAAGCCGAATACTCATCATATAAAAACGGCTGTAATGAAGAAAAATCAAAATTTTATAATGGCTAAATCCACGCCCATTATCTACTTCTTAATAAAGCAGCTGATATTTACTCGTAATTTTTAAGTTGGTCATGAAAACTGATCAATCAATAAAAGAAGAATTTGAAATTATCAGAAATTAAATCTTTGCAGTTTTTGCTCTAATTATAGTAGAATTCAATGTTCAGACGTATGACATAAGAGCGCAAATTTCAAGACACGGTGAAGTACTAGCGGCAACAATATTGCAGATTGAGCAATATTCTATCTTAAAATAAAGCAAAATGCAATTACTGTAACGGAACATCCAAGGTGACGAATCTCTTAAAAACGATTGGATAATGTACGAATTATATTCACACGTTTTCTTGGAACTTATCGGCACTTCATGTACAATTAAGATTTATGGAATGCCTCTTACATATTGCTTATAGATTTGATGAAAAGAAATAGCAGTTCCGATAACCTGAAGAAAAATGACAATTTCAAAAAGTAAAAAAAATGTAATTTAAATATTTAGACCTAAAAGAAAATTATTACTAAAATCCAAAATAAGGACAAGATAATAGTAATGTAGGAAATAAGAAAAAGATTTTTGAGGATGCTATCGTGGCCGCTAGCATAACAGGTATTGATAAGCTATTATTGAGCAATTTTGTGTAATTTTACATGACATGTGGATGCAAGATAATATATCTGCTTTTAAACACTATAAATTAGAACAATAAAGTCGCAATAAATCTATAAAGCAGCTGAGATTCACCCTGAAGTTTTAATATGTATACAGACACCGAATATACAAATAATAAAAGTACCTATATCAAACGACGATAAATGGCAATGATTCACTTTATAATAACACTGGTAACTATAACAGTATGTAGTTAATTTATAATTTTTTCGATACAAGAAAACTTTAATTGTTGAAAATAAATGTATATTATATTTTTAGAAATATGTACTGAATACAATAACACGAAACAAATGTCAATGTATGGAAATGACAAAACACCTTTTTATTATTATTATGATGAAGGAATGACAACGACGTAAATTGCATGATGTAATATGTAAATATATATATATTTTTTAATTTTATCTCTAGTAAGTTAAATTTTATTACTTTAATATCGATAATTTTCATAAATTGAATTTTGACCTTCGCAAAATCGAACACTATGCAATGGTGTCAAAATTGAAAATGTGCGATGTTTACAAATTAAAAAATTTTCAGTAGCAAAAATTTCAAAACCAAAATTTCATTTAAAATTTTAAATCGTTGCCATTCGCAAAAGGACGAATGCGTTACGCACAGATTTGTTTGGCTTTTATAATATAAATAGACGGATAATTTATATTAAACATTTTTAATTTGAATAAAATAAATAACTTCTTTTTATAATTATTTTAAAATTAAATTTGTTGGTGCTACTATCTATGTAAGAATTTAATAATTATGAATTCACAATTCAGATTTATTGATTAAATAATAAGTTGTTTTGACAGAAATATTGAACGAAACCCTCTGTATGACCTGCAATCACTTACCCATTTGTTCTTAGTTTCTAAGTGTTCGTGTTAATCCTTTATGTACCAAATTATGAATTTATTAAAATTTCGTCTTCTAAAACAATTTTTCGTGAATTTTTGAAATTACGGTAGAAGATTTGCACAATCAATTAATATATTTTTTAAATTAATTTATTAGATTTGAATTTCTAGGGATTTTGTGCAATATATTTAACGCCATTGGAATCTTTTATTTAAAATGTTATTTTTAGTATTTTATATAATTGCGATATGCGCAAATATAACGCTTTTACAATAGAAATATAGAAATATTTCCCAACTGAAGCTTTTTCTTTACAATCCTTCAACGTCAAGAAAGCTAAATCATTCTTTTAAAAATATTTTTATTTTATGCAATTAATAATGCGTTTGGTAAAAGATAAAATAAAGCATATTATAATATAAGCATCTATAACTCGTTCTAAACTATGTTAAATACCAATAGATGTATTATTTTTTTATATATAACAAGTCATTTTAAAGATACGTTAAGGGAAATCAAGACAGTGTGTACTTCTATGGATAATATGCCAGGTTTAAGACCCGTTTCTTTGAAAACTACTCAACTGATTTTGACGAAATTTGGAATCAACATTCACTGGATTATGCCTGTATTATGCTCAAGACTTATGGCAGGGAGTTTTTTTCCTGCGACAAAAATTTTTTATTTTAAAACAATGGAAAATTTTCAGAATTTTCCATTTTCAAATTTGTTTTTTTCTAATTTTTTTTTTCCATGATTAGAAAGTGGTATTAAAAACTACAAAAAAAATAATAATAATTCAAAAACAAATTAAGATACAGCTTTCAAACAAATTTCATTTAAAAGTAAATTTTTTCCCCTACACGATGGTGTAAAAATTGAAAATTTGCAATATTGAAGCTTAAAAATTTGTAGTAGCAAAAATTGCAATACCGAAATTTCATTTAAAATTTGAAAGTATTGTCAAAATTTTATATGCGTTACGCACAGATACGTTTGGCCTTTATAATATAGATATTATAAACTCATCGTATTGCCTTAATGATACAGAGTCTTTTGATGCATTTGAGACAGTTCTGTGTATCGCCAAGATAGCATTCGTGTTCATCTATTTCGAAGCTTCGACGGTGCCGCAATAATTCATATCGAGTTTGATTGATTTCCCAGAAATGGATTATGATTCGTGAATGAGTCACGTACGATATTTACCTACGCACTCAATAAATAGATTATTAGGCGATGAAAATTGAACTAGTTCGAATAGGGGAATCATTTATTTCCGAGAATTTTCAGTGCCCATCAGAAAGTTCTCAAGTTCTCGTTCGATGGAAAAAAGCGTGTTAGTGTCAGAAAGATAAATGTGCGGTGTAAGAAAAAAGTTTTATCCATAAATAACAAAGCAATAATGGATTTGTATTTGTTTAGATTGGCTATATAAAATTTCCATACTTTGCTACTAGTATTTTAAATCAAATATCTTCTTGGCAAATTCTTTTAACATATAGCAGTAAAATTCTACAATAAACACATTATCGTTTTCAAATCATGGTACGAAAGGGTGAAAATTTTAGTAACGCTGTGAACCCTGTATACTGGTCATCAATAATGACAATATTGACGAGAAATATTGTGTCGACACAGAAAGAACTGTTTTGTTGACACAACTAAATTTTGATTACTATTGCCCCTGCAAAATATTTTGATTGCAATGACCAAATTGTGGTTGGATTAACCAAATAATTTTGTTAATTAAACAAAATTTTGTTTATAATTTGGTCATTTTAACAAAAAAAATTTGTGGGGTCAATAGTAATCAAAATTTAGTTGTTTCAACAAAACAGTTCTTTCCGTGGAGACTGAGGTGTTTTGGAGTTTATATTCTACCAATATTGAATCTATATTGTTAAAGCTTTTTTTATGTTTCATTGTCTACATTTCAATTGTAAGTCAACATTACTCTAAAATTTCTATTTAAGTGTAACAATATTTAACAAGTATCAAAAAATGCTCTGGTGAGCAACAAAAAAGGGTAATATGTTTTTAAGTATGAAAAAGTGTTTGACAAGTGCTTCTTATTGAGCATGAGAGCAGACAAGGGGTTCCTTCTTGGTTGCAGGTCACTGTCAATGCCCAATTTGAAAAAAATCATATTTGCTCTTTTTTCGTGTAAAAGAAATAAATCACAATTACGATAAAAATGTGTAGCGCAAAGACATAGTCAGAAAAAACGCAGCGTAATTAAACATGAATGTAAGGCGAAATAGTACCAGAAACTTTAGTTCCTGTAGCGATCATACTCATGCAGTGCCACCAAGCATGCCCACAGCATAGAACTGCACAGAAAACTGATTTGTAATGCAGTTGCAATGCAGCATCAGCAACTCAGTTCACATGTAAAGCAGGATTGAAAATTTTACTAAAAAGAAAGACGGAAATTTTTTGTATGTGGAAAAAGAGCAAATATATATATATATATATATATATATATATATATATATATATATATATATATATATATAAGAAGCCAAGAAGGGACCCCTTGTCCACTCTCATGCTCAATTAGAAGCACTTGTCAAACACTTTTTCTACTTAAAAACATATAACCCTTTTTTGTTGCTCACCAGAGCATTTTTTTTATACTTGTCATTCAAATTTTTTGATAAAAATTTAAGATTTTTGTATATATTGAAAAACAAAATATTTGCTGCCAAAATTTTATTGTTGTATTAGAATAATTAAGAAAGTTATTGCATTGTCATATAAAATGTATGATGTCTGAGAAATAATCCAAGAAGTCGAACGAAAATAATTACACACTCACAACTTTATTCAAAGAACTTAGAGTAAATACTTCGTAATAAAAACAAATAATTATGTTTTTCACGTGATTTATTTAATTTGAATGAATTATGTTACATGCATAAAAAATTTATACTTATTTAAACTTGGTGGCAATCAATAAAAGAAACTACAACAGCAAGAATAAGAAACAATGTTCAACTGGAACTTTAAGACACAAATTCGATTTTCTCAGCGATCGTCAAACATACAAAGATGAAAAAAAAATCATTTTTAGGTTTTACCAAAAGGATTAAAATAAACCAAAATTGAAGTTAATCCATCCATAAAATCGTTAGCTATCGCTTGTTGAATTTTAGGTCTTCATTTTTTCGTTAAAAGTTAAATAAAAAACTACAGTAAACTTCAATAATTTTTTAATGCTATCATTTTATTCGTCTCGTCGAGTTCTATCTTTTGAAAAAAAAAAATCACTGTCGTACGTCAACTGGTTCACTAGAAATTTCATAAAGACGTTTGCATTTTCCATTTTTTAAACATATTATACCAAACGCTACCGCGTTTGCTATGATTATAAACCGATATTTCGGTAATCAATAGTGATATTGCAAGCGAAAAAAAAAAAATAATAATTCTTTTAAAAATATTTTTCTTTTGTGCAATCACTAATGCTTTTGAAACAAAATAAAGTAAAGTATCTACAACTCATTCTAAACTATATTACTACTCATTGATGTATTAAATGAACTTTGTAACAAGTTACTTTAAAAAACCGTCGGGGTGTAAAGAGTTTAATAGTGTCATCTGTAATAGTGAGTATATTAATATTATTAACTCATCGTATCGCCTTAATAATATACAGCCTACCATTTGTTTGAGACAGCTCTGACTCTGAGTATCGTCAAGACCGCTTTCGTGTCCATTCGTTTCGAAGCTTCGACGATGCCGCAGTAATTCATATTGCGTTTGATTGATTCCCGAGAAATGGATTATGAATCGCCAATGAGTCACGTTACGATTTCGCCTACGCACTCAATAAATAGGTTATTATGCGATGAAAATTCAACTAGTTTGAATAAGGGATGACGAGGGGAGTTATTTATTTCGGAGAATTTTCAATGTCCATCAAAAAGTTGGATGGAAAAGAGCGTCTTTGTGTCCGAAAGATAAATATGCATTGTAAGAGGAAAATGTTATCCGTAAATAACAAAATAGTATTGGGTTTGTATTTATTTATATTGAGTATATCCAGGGCCTGCAATGATCCTAAAATTTGTACTCTTTTTTACCAAAATTTTAAATTAAATCTTCGTGGCAAATCCTTTTAATATCTACAATAAATATTATCGTTTAAATATGTTATAGGAAAGGGCGAAATTTTTGACAATATTGACAAGAAATAGTGTTTTAGCGTTTATATTTTGCAAATATTGAATCTATATTTATTAATTTATATCTAAGAATTTTTTTGATAGTTCATTGTCTATATTTCCATTGTAAGCCAACATTACTCTAACATTAATGTTTAAGTGTAATAATTTTTAATATAAAACCGATATTTCTATAATCAATAAAGATATTAAAAGTAAAAAAAAAAAAAAAAAAAAAAAAAAAAAAAAAAAAAAAAAAAAAAAAATTTCTTTTTTTTTTTACAATTAACAATGCTTTTGGAAAAAGATAAAGTAAAGTATCCACAACTCATTTTAATCTATATTATCTATATTATTAACTAAATTTTATAACAAGCTATTTTAATGTGCTTTAAAAAAAACGTCGGGGCGTAAAGGGTTAAATAGCATAGCATCTACCGTAATAGGGAGTATACTATATTATTAACTCGTCATATCGCATTAATGATATGGAGCCATCGATGTATTTGAGACATTTTGAGTATCGTCAAGACCGCTTTCATGTCCATCCGTTTCGAAGCTTCGACTATGCTGCAATAATTCACATCCCGTTTGATTGATTTCTGAGAAATGAATTATGAATCGTGAATGAGTCACCTACGATTTCGCCTGCGTTCTCAATAAATGGGATATTATGCGATGAAAATTCAACTAGTTTGAATAAGGGTTTTCGAGGGGAATCATTTATTTCCGAGAATTTTCAGTGCCCATCAAGAAGTTCTCAAGTTCTCGTTCAGTGGAAAAGAGCGTGTTTGTGTCGGAAAGATAGATGTGCGATGTAAGGAGAAAAGTTATTCATAAATAATAAAACAATATTGGGTTTGTATTTAATTGTATTGGGTATATTTAGAACTCGCAATGCTCCTAAAATTTTTATTCTTTTCTACCAGTATTTTAAATTAAAAATCTTCGTGGCAAATTCTTATAATACTACAATAGAATTCTGCAATAAATATTATCGTTTTAAAATCATTATAGAAAAGGGGGAAAATTTTAGTAACGTTGTGAACCCTATTTATTTGTCAGCCAGTATTATTATAGTATAGCCAATATTTGCAAGAAAGTATTTCGACACTAAAATGTTTCGGTGTTTATATTTCTATCGGTGAATCTATATTTTTAAGAATTTGTTTTATATTTCATTGTCTATATATTTCCACTGTAAGTCAACATTACTGTTTAAGTACTAGTTATATATAGTTAATCATTAGTAATAATTTTTAGTTATTTATTAGTAATAAGTTTCTAAGTCATCAGTAATAATTTTTAATATTAAATCGATATTTCTAAAATCAATAGAGATATTGCGAGTGAAAAATAAATCATTCTCTTATTTATTTAATTTTTTTGTGCATTCAGTAATACTTGTGGAACAAGATAAAGTAAAATATCAAAAACTTATTCTAAATCATATTACTGCTAATCGATGCATTTTATAACAAATTATTTTAACGGTATTTTAAAGTACTATCGGGGCATACGGGATTAAAGAGCATCTACTATATCAAGAGTATATTAATTTAATAATAATAATATAAACTCATCGTATCGTCTTAATTATACGAAGTTTTCGGTGCATTTGGAACAGTTCTGGGTATCGTCAAGATCGCACTCAAGACCATCCATTTCGATGCACCAGTATTGACGCAATAATTCATATTGCGTTTGATTGATTCCCGAGAAATGGATTATGAATCGTGAATGAGTCACGTACGATTTCACCTACGTATTCAATAAACAGATTATTATGCGATGAAAATTCGACTAGTTTTAATAGGGGATGACGAGAGGAATCATTTATTTCCGAGAATTTTCAATGCCTATCTAAAAGTTCTCAAATTCTCGTTCGATGGAAAAGAGCATGTTTGTGTCGGAAAGATAGAAATGTTATCCATAAATAACAAAAACAATGTTGGGTTTGTATTTGCTTTTATTGAGTATATTAAGGGCTTGCAATGTCCTAAAATTATTACATTTTGCTACCAGTATTTTAAATCAAAAAATTTCCCGCAAATTGCTTTAACATCTACAATAAATATTATCGATTTAAAATCGTGGTATGAAAGGGTGAAAATTTATAGAAACGTTGTGAGCTCTGTACATTGGTTAGCCAGTATTGATATAGTACAGCCGATATTTACAGTATAGGAGAGAAACAGTGTCCCGATGCTTAAATATTTTGCTGCTTATAGTTTGCCAATATGGAATTTATAACGTTAAGAAAATTTTTGATATTTTATAATCAATATTTCCACTGCAAGTAACTTACTCCGACATTAGTGTTTAAGTGAAATGTATTTTAATATAAAACCGATATATCTATAATCAATAGGGATATTGCAAATAAAAAATAAATCAATCTTTTAAAAATATTTTTGTTTTGAGCTGTCAATAATGTTTCTGGAACAACATAAAGTATCTGTAACTCATTCTAAACTACATTACTACCAATGGATGCATTAAATGAATTTTATAACAAGTTATTTTAATGGTACTTTAAAGTATCGTTGGAGCTTAAAGGGTTATTGGGTATTTACCGTAATAGGGAGTATTCTTGCCTTAATGATAAAGAGCCGTCTATGCATTTGAGACAGTTCTGAGTATCGTCAAGATCGATTCATATCCATCCATTTCGTAGCTTAGACAGTGCCGCAATAATTCACATCGCGTATGATTGATTTCCCAGAAACGGATTATGAATCGTGAATGAGTCACGTACGATTTCGCTTATGCACTCAATAAATAGATTATTGAATGATGAAAATTCAACTAGTTCGAATAGGGAATGGCGTGGGGGATCATTTATTTACGAGAATTTTCAATGCCCATCAAAAAGCTCTCAAATTTTCATTTTATGGAAAAGAGCGTTTTTGTGCCGAAACGATAAATGTGTGGTAGAAGAAAATGTTATTCATAAATAACAAAACAATATTGGTTTTGTATTTGCTTATATTGAATATATATATTCAGGGCTGACAGCTTTCCTAAAATTTTCACACTTTGCTACTAGTATTTTAAACCAAAAATCTGCATGGCAAATTCCTTTAAAATCTACAATAGAATCAGGGGCGTAAATCCGGGGGGGGGGGGGGTATGGGGGGTGCCACACCCCCCCTCAAAAAAATCAGTCGGAAAATTTTTCATTCAATCGGAAAAAGTACGTTAAGTTGGAAAAAAATAGCATTACTTATAAAAAATTATTAATTGGAAAAAAAAATCGGAAAGATTCCCGTTTGATTTGAAAAAAGAACGTTGAATCGGTAAAAAATTATATTAACTTATAAAAACTTGATAATTGTAAAAACCAAAACAGTTAGAAAGATTTTCTTTGAATATGAAAAAAGTACGTTGAATCGGAAAAAAAATTGTATTAACTTATGAAAACTTGTTAATTGGAAAAACCAAAAAACCAGTCGGAAAGATTACCGGTGGATCTGAAAAAAAGTACGTTGAGTCGGCGAAAAAATTGTATTAACTTATAAAAACTTATTACTTGGAAAAATGAAAAAAACCTGTCGGAAAAACTCCCGTTACGATCTGAAAAAAGTATGTTAAGTGTGTTTTTAAATCAAAAAGGGCAACTTTATGACATAAGTTTTAATTCATTTATGTTCGGAACTGCATGAAACTAGCAGGTGTTATTCGGAAACTATCTAATCGCACTCATTTTTTCTGTTTTTGTGCAAACGCAACAGATATTTCAGAACAAACCGTCAAAAATGACGTTTTGAATTACATTTTCCGACGAAAGCAGAAAACCAGTCGACGATAGGTAGAAAATCGCATGATCACGGGATGAAAAAAACTTATAACTAGGCAAGTAATTGAATAAGCATAAAATGGGAAACTGAGTTCCATTCGAAAGCGTTTCCATAGCCAGGCCTTCCAATTTTATATATTTCTGTTAAAAATTGAATTTGTTAAGGTGTCAAAACATTTTACGTTTATTGAGTAGAGCAGTTGAGAACAACCTTAAGTCGGAAAAAAATTGTATTAACTTATAAAAAATATGGAAGTCGGAAAGATTCCCGTTCAATCTGAAAAAAGTACGTTGAATCGAAAAAAAAAAAATGTATTAGCTTATAAATTCTTATTAATTGGGAAAACGAAAGAAACAGTCTTAAAGATTCCCTTTCGATCTGAAAAAAGTATGTTAAGTCGGAAAAAAAGTTGTATTAACTTATATAAACATATTAATTGGAAATAAAAAAAAAGTCGGAAAGATTGCCATTCGATCTGAAAAAAGTATATTGAATCGGAAAAAAATTGTATTAACTTATAAAAATTTGTTGTATTAACTTATAAAAAAGAATTCAGATGTATTTTAGATCACCTCGTTGTTTTAATGTATGACAATATTGTGGCTAGCATTTCTTCAGTAAAAAGTTTCAGTATTTTACAACCACCTTTGGAGCTAACAAAATGCTATTTAGAAAATATATAAGCAACTAACAAAATCTCAGCCTAAATCATGCGGTTTTGATCTAATTGCTTTGAAAGCTGAATTGCAACAGTTCATTTTCTATCCTGACGGCAATTTAAATATAGTCACAGTATCAGAAGATGCAGAATTTGCTTCCAAGGTAAAGGTGTCTTTTCGTTAGTTCAACAGTGTTACCAAATTCTGTTGACAAATTCCGTAGACAGTTACATCTAATAAAATAGCCCTTAGCAAGTTAAAATTTATAAAAACTGCTATTAAATCAACTATGGCTGATGGCAGATTGGAATCACTGATGTTTTTGAGTTATCATAAAGAATTAACAGACAATTTAGAGAATTAACAAACAAGTTTTCATTTGCGATTAATATTAAACATGTATCGGTACTTTTGTAAAAATGTTTCTCCAATTTTTGAAGAAAGACAATGTACACTGTAAAAAAAAAATCTGCAAAGGTACTAAACCTTTTCTAGGAAACTGGGATTCCAAGAACTTTTCCTGTAACGGTAACAACAAAAATTTAAGTTTCAGAATCGATTACATGAATTTTTCTTGTTACCGTTACATGAAAAGTTCTTGGAATCCCAGTTTCCTAGAAAATGCTTAGTACCTTCACAGATTTTTTTTTACAGTGTACTCACATCCGAAATTTTAACATGTATGCTAAAAACGAAGAAAAGAAATCTTAAATATCTTATGAAAGTGTTAAATTTTATTGATGAAACACACAAGATAGTTATTAGACCGAGAGCCGGCAGTATAGACAATCATATCATCAAATTGGAGGCTAAAATTCAAGAATTAGTTGAAACTTGATTCGTATATTAAAACGCAACTAATCTGCCAAGTCTTTTTTTTTTTTTTTTTTTTGAAACCAATTTTGGACTCAATTTTCGTGGCTGATTCGTAGATTTACCATTTTGTTTTCCAGTCTTTCATGTTTCATACACTTTGGGTGCAGGAAAACACAATGCTAACCCTATAAATCAACCATTAAAATCAGATCTGAAAGTGGGAAGGGGGTTTCCGCCAAAATTCGACTTGACAGACCAGTTGCATTTTAATATGCAAATTAAGTTGTGTCTAATCCTGGAATTTGAGATTCCAATTCGATGATGTGATTGTCTGTACAACTGCCTCTGGGTCTTATATAACTTTGTTTATCAAAATAGTCAAATATGTTTTAAAGCTCTAATGTTAATTCCTTTTGAATTATCAATAAATTTACCTAAAAATCAGGTGTGAAGGTCTATGATTAGTAGTGTAAAAAATACCGATTAGAACTTCAAACTGCTTTGTTATATAGCGATATATCTTGTTATTAAACGTACAAAATTAAATGAAATTTTATTGAAGTACTTAGAAATGGATATGAATTTTGTTCATTCGAAGAATTTCAGATTTTTAAATTTTGGCATATTTTAATTTTGAAGGGGACACGGATACCAGGAGTTAAGCTTAACTCAGAATTTATGATTTTCTATGACAGTGGAGTCTAAGTGAATAAGTTTGGCATACACAGAGCAATTAATAATAAAAAATGAGCAACAAATCCACAGCACTTCAATACAGTTTCATCAAATTTTGAACATTTAGAAACAACATATATTGTTATCGAACAAAACAGTTTGGAATTTCCAACCACAATTTTTTACACACATTAATCATAGTACTTCAGAGCCTTAAAACTGATTCGACTATCTCGATATGCTAAGTCATAATTATCTTATGAATTCCATCGATTAAAAGTTAAAATTTTGTAACATATTTACAATTTTCTTTCTTCGTTTTAATTATATGTGCTAAATTTTTGGACATGAGGGTTATATATATAATTATATACATATATAATACCATTAAAAGTAGACAAGATTCACCAATGGATATTATCAATAAAACAATAAACCAAAACGAAGAATTAGAATTGAATTAAATTATTTAAAAAAAAAAAAAAAAAAATAGTGAAACGAGTAAATCTGAATAAATAAATAAATAAAAGGAATGCAAATGTAATTTGTAGCCCCAAAGCAGAATCATCAGGCCCCCAAATGCTCTGGAACTACAAATGAAGTGTGCGGTTTCATCCACGTATTAGGCATGAAATAGCAAAATAATACGTATTTGGGGCTACCAGCACACAAAAACCAAATTATTAAACAAGGAACAGAGTAATAAATGGTTGAAAAAATGAAATATATATATATATATATATATTAAAACAGTAGCGTGCAGCAAATAGTATCAGTAACATACGCACAAACTAACCCTATTTTTGCACGTGGAAATGATAAACTTTACATTCATATATAAATTGGATAAAAAGTAAGATAACAAAATATTGAGAACAAAAACAACTTATCTGTTTGTCACCATTCTTGAAGAGGACTTCGCAATAAAATTATTAATAAATTATTGATGCAGGAACCAATAGTTAATTATACAAGCTGACATACTAACACAGGAGAAAAATCAGTTCGCTCGTAATGCACGCATCGGATCTTCGCCAAATCAGTAGGGTTGCTCTATTTAAATAAAGAATGCCAAGCGCGCCAAACGGCTAGATAAATGAGTTGAAAAAAAAACTTGCTATGATTTAAAGTGATACAAGATGTTGAAGACAATAAAGAAACTTAATAATAGTAGCAGTATATATATTGTTATTTTACAAAAAAGAGTTGAAAGTAAGTAAAATCAATAGTTAAATCCACATGTAGACTAAGAAGTATCCATAACAAACAAAAAAGAAAAAGCTGAATGGAAATATAATTGAACCGGAGAAAATAATTAATATCGATCATAACATATAATTAAATAAATAAAATAATTAAAAGTAGAATTAAGTAATAACATTCATATTAACATATAACTTAGAATACCATTTTATTACTTTAATCAGTAACATTTATTTTGACTTTACATGGTAAAAACTCATTATCTTAATATAGGACAATAAAAAAAAATAATAATAATAAAATAAAATAAAATAAAAATAAATAAATATTTAAAAATAATAATAATAATAATAGTAATAATATTATTAATAATAATACCAAAAATTATATCAATAACATTAAAATTAATTCGATAAATATAATATAGCTATTTAACTATAGATATAACTAGACACATATCCATATATTGGTGTCAATTAAACAGTATAAAAATTATGTTAAAAAAAATAACCCACTCTCAATTATTTTTTTTATTTTTTATAATTAACCTTTGCGTTTTTATCCAGACAACACCACCCTCCTCCGTACTCTAACATCTACCCTCCCAACCAACCTATATATATTTTTTTATTACTTTTTTAACATTTTTAATTTTTTATCATTATTTTTATGTTTTATAATTTTATATATATACACACACACATATATATACTTATATGTATGTTTATATAGCCGACATTTTGTTTTTCATAACACTCGGAAATTTTCCTTTTTGGAGTCGGAAATTTATGAGTCTACACCCCCTACACGACTAAGGTGGTTTACGCCCCTGAATAGAATTCTACAATAAATAATATCTTTTTAAAATTGTGAAAATTTTAGTAACACTGTGAGTCCTATACATTGGTTAGACAATATTGGCAAGAAATAGTGTCTCGACACTGAGATGTTTTGGTGTTTATATTCTGCCAATATTGAATCTATATTGTTAAGAATATATATTATTTCAAAATCTATATTCCTTCTATAAGTCAACTTTACTCCAACATTGGTCTTTAAGTGTAATAATTTTTAATATATTGAAAACCGATATTTCTAGAATCATTAAAAATATTGCAAGTGAAAAATAAATGATTTTTTTTAAATATTTTTGTTTTGCGCAATCAATAATGTTCCTGAAAAAAAAAAAATAAAGAAAAGTATCTACAACTCATTCTAAACAATATTACAACTAATTGGATGTATTAAATAAATTTTATAAGCAGCTATTTTAATGGTGCTTTAAAAAACCGTCAGGGCATAAGGGGTTAAATAGCATATACCGTAATAGAGAGTATACTAATATTGTTAACTCGTCGTATCGCCTTAATAATATGCAGCTTTCGATGCCATTATACAATTCAGACAATTCTGAGTATAGTCAAGACCGCATTCATGTCCAACAATTTTGAAGCTTCGACGGTGCTGCAATAATTCACATAGCGTTTGATTGATTCTCAAGAAATGGATTATGAATCGTGAATGAGTCACGTACGATTTCATCTACGCACTCAATAAATAGATTATTATGTGATGAAAATTCAACTATTCCGAATAAGGGAAGACGTGGGGAATAATTTATTGCTGAGAATTTTAAATGCCCATCAAAAATGTTCTTAAATTCTTGTTTGTTTACAACGAGCGTGTTTATGTTGGAAAGATGTGTGATGGAAGAAGAAAATTTTATCCATATAAATAAAACAATATTGGGTCTATATTTGTTTGCATTGGCTGCGTTCGTTAGCCAATATCGACAATATTGTTGAGAAATATTGTCCTGATACTGAGATGTTTTGATGACTGGGACGCAACACCCGTTCACATTAATTTTACTCTAACATTTTACACTCATTTATTATATATAATAAAATTTTATCCACGTATTTATTTGTACTTTAATTCAAAGTATTTTATAAAACTGTGCTAGATCTTCATAGTCCAAGAGCCGACAGCACAAAAAACTTAAGGTATCAAGCACAAGAGAAATAAGCTTCATTTTAAGGAAGAGTAGAAATAGGGAAATCTAACGATCCATGTCTGCCAGAATGACATGGTGCATAAGTTAAAAATGAATACCACTAGTGATTGTCTCGTAGGTTTATCATTGGATTTTCCTACTCCCAATTTTCCATGTTTGCATACTTTTGCTTGTAGGACAAACACAATGATAAACCTATGAATAAGCCACTAGTGGTATTAATTTTTGGCTTAAGCATTACTTCACTTCCGGATTTTTATATTTTTATTTTAGATTTATTTATACAAAAAACATAATTTTCTAATAATATCACTTTGTCTAATATACCCTCTCTTCATCTGCATCGTAAAAATTCAAAGTTTAGATACCTTATTTAAAAAATTTGGTTAAACATCCGCTGACACCAGTTTAAAAAAATTATTATGTAATTTTAATAATATATTACATAATTTCCTTTACTGCAAATAAAAATACACTGAACAAATTAATTTCCTATAGTAAGAGAAACTCCCTAAATGTATTTATAACTGTATCCTACATGGTCTAATTACCCCTGATCCATGTCCGAGCTAACCCAATTTAGAAAAAATTATAGGATAATTAGAACACTGGCCTTACATTTAAAACATGAAATAAATTGTATAGATACATAATAATAGTAATGTGTTTATATGACTAGAATTTGAAAAAAATAATTGTTTAAAAAAAGCACTTGCCATGTTTTAAAATAAAGTCCAAAAATTTAAACCAATTTCATGTTGTCTTTATAAAAGAAGCCTGAATTTTTGATAACCTATCACAAAAAACACAGAACTATGATTAAGTTAACACACGTTGTTTTAAGATAATAGTGAAAGGTTCACAATAGCTTAATCTTAAAAGTCATATACGGTTATCGACTGTTTACCTGTTTATCCTTAAATACAATAAAAATTACTATTAAAAAATTTTTTGTAATTATTTTGAATGAAATAAGTGCACTAAATTATCCCCACTGGTTCTCACTGAGTTTACGATGTTCTGGACTTACGTCTAGAGGAGCTGTAAATCTTGACTCTAACCGTAGTATTATAGATGTTCTTAAATTTGTAATTAAATAAAGCGTAAATTACTATTTTAAAATTCTAGTAGACTTTTAAATAAATATATTTGCTAAATTGGCAACATTGGTGAAAACCTGTAAACTTGGAGAGCATTAAAAAATCTGGAAAATAAAGTACATTTAACAAATAAATGGAATTTCACTATGCTACGAATAAATTGTTTATATCAAATACACATGAGTAGAACTGTTCCACATAATCCATTTGCTACAACGCTTACGCTAATCTATTTCCACCTAATACATAATACATAATTCATTACAACGCACCGCTCAAATCAATCAGCTGGTGGACATACTGCAGAGCAGTCGACACTTTTGACTGACCAGTAGGCAGCGAGAATGATGTTGATAATGTTCCTATTAATTCGAAACTGTGTTCTATTTCATTTCAGTTATTCATTCACACGAAAATTTGTAAGACCAGCATGAAATTAAATATACATTAGATCCGTGTTACGAGATGGCTATTTGTATAGCTTATTTGGGGGTATTGCTCGCCTATATGTTCCAAAAGTTTCCTAATTACATTATAGGAAACATGCGCAAAATTACACTATAGAAAAAAATCTCAAAATGGAATTAAGGATTCTCTAAACGAAAAAAAACAGACAAACAAACAAAAAATTCCAAGGTAGAGTCGATGCATAAATAATATGACATCAATATCAGTAGAGATAAAACCCAAAAAAGCAACACTTCTGCAAAGGAATAGCCACAAATGATTAAACATCATATATTAAGCCTAACAATTGATTCAAGTGTGCAACAGTGGAAAATGCACGAAGGCACAGATGGAAAGACAAACAGAATCATAAACAATTTTTCAACTCAAGTGTTGTAAAGTGTTAAAAAGATTTAATTCCCGATTTTCTAAGGTTTCATTCTTCCATATAAGTTAAAATTTCACTCATTAAAATTTTTAAATGCCCGGCTATTAAACTTAAATAAATTAATAAGTAAAAGGATATAGATGTTTTAGTTTTAAATTATTGATATTTCGCTAGGTTTAAAACTATTAATTAAAAAAATAATAAAAGTGCAAATTTTGTATTTAAATTTTAAAATAATCATTTACACAATCAAAGCCATATATAGAAGTTTTTGCAACATTAACACTTTTAACTATTTGCTAGTACAAATTTTGCTTTTGAATTTAGATTGTCAAAAAATAGTTATAATCGATTAAGAGATTATCTCTTTTTCCATGTTATTTTTCTCTTTCTCTTTTTAAAAATTTCTTTTTTCTTTTTTTTTTTATCTGTTCGTTTTATTATAATTGTTATTTTGTCTAAATAAAATTCAAATTATTTAATTATATTTATCATCTTACTTTATCAATTTTAACATTAAAAAAAAAAAAAAAAAAAAAAAAAAAAAGGCATTTAAATACAGCTAGAATTATTAATTCTTTCAAAGACAAGATAATTTCATTTCTAAAAGGCTAAAATGATTGAATGTCGCCGCAGAATTTACGAACATAATTATTTTAAAAGAAATAAATGTTTTTCTTCACGGAGCATTATATATATATATATATATATATATATACAGGGTGATTCATAAAAGATGGGCAGAACTTTAAGGGGTTATAGTACACTTAAAGACAAATAATATTAAATAGGAGACTAAGGGTCCCAGACGTATTCCCAAGGAGATAGGGGGCATTAAAGTTTAGGGTCCGAAATTTCAAATGATTATAAAAAATGGAAAAATTGGTCGATTCGTTTGCGGTTTTTGCAAAAAATTTTCTTTATGCCAGTATTTTCTTGAAATAAAATTTTAAAGTTCAATTTCAAAAAATGCCGATAGGGGGCACTTTAGACTTTGGAGTAACAAACAACTATTTTTTAACGTTATTTTTTGTATTTCTTTAAATGATTTCGAAAGCTTAGACTTAAACTTAAATTTTGATCTAAAAATCTGAGTCCTAACGAGTAGTTAAGTAGCGTAAACTGAAATTTGAAATTTGAAACCCTTCTCCCCCCAGAACAAAAATCAGTTATTCCCGATCTTTGTGTCGTAGATTAGGCTCTAACTACTGCCGCGTTTTGCTAAAATTATTCTTTATGTCAGTATTTTCTTGAAAATAAATTTTAAAGAAAAGTTTCAAAAAATTCCGATAGAGGGCGCTTTAGACTTTGGAGTAACGAACAACTATTTTATACCGTTATTTTTTGTGGCTCATTAAATGCTTTCTAAAGTTTAGACTTAAACTTAAATTTTCAGTTCAAAATCTGAATCGCTGAGCGTGGTTCAGTAGCGAGGGGAGGGGGTTCAAATTTCAACTTCTGAACATAGTTCAGTTTGCACTACTTAACCATGCCCAACGATTCTGTGCTGTGATACGAGGCAAAAATACAACTTTCGTCAAGGACTGCATAGTCGGAATTCACTCATAAAGGCACTGGCACAGTTGGAAACGTCGCTCATGCAAACGTTAAAGCTCCATTCCTGACGCTAGTCACCGGGTGAAGAAGGAGACAGAAAGTATGCAAATGTCAAATGGGGAAGAAGAAGAACACGTATGCAAAATTTCGACACGATTCAGGCATAAAAACCACTGAACGGAGAGTCAAGTGTAAGTCGCTGTAGTAATGAATCGGAAGATGGTGCCCTTAACGAATAAGAAAAAGGCTGAGATGCATTTAATTTACGGAGCGGCAGATGGAAATGGTGCAGAGGCACAACGAATGTACGGAGAGCGATTTCCCAACAGGCGGTTGCCTAACCGCAAAACTTTCGAGCGCTTGCACAGACAGTTGTGTGAGACGGGATCATTTCTCGCTTCCCGGCCGAATGCAGGTCGTGCAAAAAAGGACGAATCAGTAGTTGTTGCAGAAGCCATTCTGGATGTAGTAGCGGCGCAGCCAAGTACAAGTACACGAACAGTGGCTAGGCAGGTGGATACCTCACAGTCCATGACTTGGAGGGTACTGAAGGATGAACATTTGCTCCCGTTTCATGTGCAACGAGTCCAGAAACTGTCTCCAGGTTATCCAAATCGTATTGAATTCGCCCGCTGGTTTCTGCAGCAGAACGCGCTAAATCCACATTTTGGACGAACTGTGCTTTTCACCGATGAATGTATCTTCACACGTGAAGGTACATTTAACACACACAATGCACATGTATGGGCGGATGTCAATCCACATGCTACGTATCCACATGCTCATCAGAGACGCTTTTCCATCAATGTTTGGGCAGGAATCCTCGGAGACCACCTAATCGGACCGTACCTTCTTCCTGAACGCCTCAACGGTAAAACATACCTCACATTTCTGCAACATGTGCTGCCAGACCTGTTAAACGTTGTTCCTCCACGCATCCGGCGGGTCATGTGGTTCCAGCACGATGGAGCGCCAGCCCATTACGTACGAGACGTCCGCAACTATCTGGACATCACATTTCCGAACAGATGGATTGGTCGAGGTGGTCCTGTTGCTTGGCTTGCTCGCTCGCCAGATCTTTCACCCCTCGATTTCTTTTTTTGGGGACAATTGAAGGCTCTTATGTATGAGACACCAATTGAATCCCCCGAGGAACTGGTCGCCAGACTTTCCGCCGCTGTAGGGGAAGTGCTCGAAAAGCCTGATGTTTTCGCGAATGTTCGCCGTTCCATTCTTCGCCGTTGTTCTGCGTGCATAACCTCTGGTGGTCACAATTTTGAACATTTATTGTAATTACATGTTAATAAATATGCTTTGGTAACATAATCCTAATTTGTGTCTTTTTACCTCGTATCACAGCACACAATGTGTGGACATGGTAAACTGAACTGTGCTCAGGAGTAGAAATTTCAAACCCCTCTCCCCAGAAACTTAACCACGTCTAACGATTCAGATTTTGGGCAGAAAATTTAAGTCTAAGCTTTAGAAAGCATTTAATGAGACACAAAAAATAACGGTATAAAATAGTTGTTCGTTACTCCAAAGTCTAAAGCGCCCTCTATCGGAATTTTTTGAAACTTTTCTTTAAAATTTATTTTCAAGAAAATACTGACATAAAGAATAATTTTAGCAAAACGCGGCAGTAGTTAGAGCCTAATCTACGACACAAAGATCGGGAATAACTGATTTTTCTTCTGGGGGGAGAAGGGTTTCAAATTTCAAATTTCAGTTTACGCTACTTAACTACTCGTTAGGACTCAGATTTTTAGATCAAAATTTAAGTTTAAGTCTAAGCTTTCGAAATCATTTAAAGAAATACAAAAAATAACGTTAAAAAAGTTTGTTACTCCAAAGTCTAAAGCGCCCTATCGGCATTTTTTGAAATTGAACTTTAAAATTTTATTTCAAGAAAATACTGGCATAAAGAAAATTTTTTGCAAAAACCGCAAACGAATCGACCAATTTTTCCATTTTTTATAATCATTTGAAATTTCGGACCCTAAACTTTAATGCCCCCATCTCCTTGGGAATAAGTCTGGGACCCTTAGTCACCTATTTAATATTATTTGTCTTTAAGTGTACCATAACCCCTTAAAGTTCTGCCCATCTTTTATGAATCACCCTGTATATATATACAGGGTATTTCTAAATTCATGGTACAAATTTTAAGGGGTGATAGTACACATCAAGACAAACAATATTAAATAGGAAACTAAGGGTTCCAAAAGTCTTCCGAAGGAGATAGGCGCCATTAAAGTTTGGGGTCCAAAAATTCAAATGATTATAAAAAACAGAAAAATTGGCCGATACGTTTGCGGTTTTCACTAAAACTATTCTTTATGTCAGTATTGTCTTGAAAATAAATTATAGAGATAAATTTTAAAAAATGCCGATAGAGGGCGCTTTAGACTTTGGAGTAACGAACAACTATTTTTTACCGTTATTTTTTGCATCTCATTATTTTTTTTTAGAAGCTTAGACATAAACTTAAATTTTGAGCTCAAAATCTAAATCGTTGGGGGTCGTTAAGTAGCGCAAACTGAACTGTGGGGGGAGGTTCAAATTTCAAATGATTATAAAAAACGGAAAAATTGGTCAATTGATTTGCGATTTTCACTAAAATTATTCTTTATGTCAGTATTATCATGAAAATAAATTATAAAGATAAAATTCAAAAAATGCCGATAGAAGGCGCTTTAGACTTTGGAGTAACGTACAACTATTTTTTACAGTTATTTTTTGCATTTCATAGAATTTTTTTAGAAGCTTAGACATAAACTTAAAATTTGAGATGAAAATCTGAATAGTTGGGAGTGATTAAGTAGCGCAAACTGAACTGTGTTCAATGGGGGTGGGGAGGTTCAAATTTCAAATGATTATAAAAAACGGAAATATTGGTCGATTCGTTTGCCGTTTTCGCTAAAACTATTCTTTATGTCAATATTTCCTTGAAAATAAATTTTAAAGAGTAATTTCCAAAAATATCGTTAGAGGGCGCCTTAAAATTTAGAGTAACCAACAACTATTTTAACCGTTATTTTTTTTATCTAATTAAATGCTTGTAAATGCTTAGATTTAAATTTTGAGCTCAAATTCTAAATCGATGGAAGGGGTTAAGAAGTGCAAACTGAAATGTGTTCAGGAGTTGAAATGTTACCCTCCCCTGCCCTCGAACACATTTCAATTTTCTGCTACTTAATTACTCACAACGGTGCAGATTTTGAGTTTAAAATTTAAGTTTGAACATTTACAAGCATTTAATTAGATACAAAAAATAACGGTTAAAAATAGTTGTTGGTTACTCTAAATTTTAAGGCGCCCTCTAACGGTATTTTTTGAAATTAATCTTTAAAATTTATTTTCAAGGAAATATTGACATAAAGAATAGTTTTAGCGAAAACATCAAACGAATCGACCATTTTTTCCGTATTTTATAATTATTTGAAATTTGAACCTCCCCACCCCCATTGAACACAGTTCAGTTTGCGCTACTTAACCACTCCCAACGATTCAGATTTTCATCTCAAAATTTAAGTTTATGTCTAAGCTTCTAAAAATATTTAATGAGATGCATAAAATAACGGTAAAGAATAGTTGTTCATTACTCCAAAGTCTAAAGCGCCCTCTATCGGCATTTTTTGAAATTTATCTTTATAATTTATTTTCAAGACAATACTCACATAAATAATAATTTTAGTGAAAACCGCAAACGAATCGATCGATTTTTCTGTTTTTTATAATCATTTGAATTTTTGGACACTAAATTTTAATGTCGCCTATCTCCTTCGGAAGACGTTTGGGACCCTTAGTTACCTATTTAAATATTGTTTGTCTTGATGTGTACTATCACTCCTTAAAGTTTGTACCATGAATTTAGAAACACCCTGTATATATGTATATATAAATATATGTTAAAAAAATTCATGCCTGTGAGTTAGCTTAAAATTAAAATTACGTGGCATAAGTAATTTCCCACCGCTCTCAAAAGATTAACCTCTTCGGACGCCAGATTTTATTTATGTACTTTTTCATTTCAATTATGGATTTATATTAACAAAACTGATAACTAAAGATAACTGAACAGAAAATAAATAAACAAATAAAATAAAATATTTTGTATACACAAAATTTGATGATGCATGGGGAAGGAACTCAAAACGTACTTTTTTTTTTTTTTTTTTTTTTTTTTTGCAATTTCTTTAGCATTTATTTTATTTTATTTCACTTTTTTGCATTGCAAAAAGATTGCAAAACATAAAATAAATATATATTTAATAATTCTTTATTACTAATGGATCTAAAAATTGTATCTTAATGCGCAGTAAAATTATATAAGTATATATTTTTGGGCATTTCGTAAGTTCTGCTGCAAGCCATTTTTGCATAATATGTAGCTCGCTAAAAAACTTCTGTAAGAAAAAAATTGCTTTTACTTACCTGTCATACGTAGTGTAAGGTAAGTCTTGAAATCGTTTTTTTTTTTTTTTTTTTTTTGACAATTTACTCATTTCAGACACCGGAGTTTTCGAAAAACATATTTTTAGAAGAAAAAAAAAAATGCCGTCCGTCTGTCTGCGTGTCTGTTTCTAAACACTAGAGACTTAAAATTTTTGTGTGTACTTAGTATGAAATAATGGAAGCCCATTGAATATCAGTAACCTCGATTATTCGGAACTGATTTTTCGGATTATTGAAATATTCGTTCTGATCAAAGGTACATAAAAATTTCCGGATTTTTTTATTTTAAGTGGTGATTGTAAAAGACAATAATAAAATATAAATTTTGCATAAAGAATAAAATTGATCGTATAATTGGTTGTCGAGATATTTATAATCTTTTTTTCCCACACACTTTTTTTTTTCTTTAGACTGGAGTTATAAGAATGTTTCTTTTACTACTTGATTTCTTGATTATTACTTCGACCCAACAATTATCGCCAAACTATAAGATTAAATGTCAATAATGACTTATTGTAAATGTCACATGCACTTGACAGTAAATTATTTGTTTACTGTCAAGTATTGTCAATATCAAAAACTGCCATTATTACATGTTCTTGTATATCATAACTGATTTTTAATTTGACATTTAATTTGCATTTTTACTAAATCTTTAACTAATTTATTTGTTATTTCGTTATTTAAAATAAAAATTATGTCAACTTGTATAATTTACGAGTAGTTTTGCGATTTATAATAATTTGTCGAAATGGGTAGATGGGATGATCAAGTAGCACCCCCAATTCCGTAATAAAGTATTACTATGCATTAAAAATATTTAAATATACGTTTACATTTTATTTTGGAATTGCAATGTATTTTATAAATAGTTTACACGTATTTTATATCCATATTTTATGATATGTATACTCATGATGGGTTAGTGTTATTGGGGACACACAACAACTAGTTTTGCTGTCTGTTAGGCTCCATTCACACCAATTTCTCTATTTTTAGGGTTTCGTTCATCTGACGAAACCCTATTCGTCTCTGTCTTATATCTGTCTGTCTGTCACAGAATCCGTACACAAAAACTATATAAGTCAGAGCATTCAAATTTTGTGTACTTATAGCTGAACACCTCTTGTCACACAACAAATCATAGAATTTTGAAAAAAAAAAAAAAAAAAAAAAAAAAAAAACCTACTATTTTAATTTAAATATTATTTTTAATATCATCAGTTCATTTGTTGTCGTTTGTCTCTTCTAATTGTTGCACTCAAGTTTAAATAGATATAAAAATTATTTCTTTTTTTACTCTTTACTTTTAAATGAAATGGAGTTCTTCTGTTGCCACAATTACAAAATTTGTATTAAAAACTACGAAAAAATTAATATCTTAAAAATAAATTGAGATAGAGCTTTTAAACAGCATTTAAAAGTACATTTTTTCCCTATATGAGGGTGTAAAAATTGAAAATGTGCGATATTTAGAAGCTTAAAAATTTGCAGTAGTGTAAATTTTGAAATTGAAATTTCATTTCTTCTAAATGGTGTACACAAGTTTAAATAAAATTATTCTGTATGTAACATAAATTACAGGATAAAATGGATCACGAAAGAAGCGTGCTCATTTGTTTTTATTTCATCATATTAAATCATATTTATCATCTATTTCGACACGCGAAATGAATTTTATTATTTTTTTTTTTTTTTTTTTTTTTTACATATTAAATTATTATTCATTTAATTTACTAGCCACCTCTGCAGACCAGTTTGGTCTCCCTTAAATTTATGCTAAGCTTTGAAATATTTTAATTTCATTCATAATTATATTTACTTGCGTATCTTTACTAAATCTGTAGATTCTGATAGAGAAATCAACAAATCGATGCGATCAAGGCAGCATTTTGGGGAATAATTCAGTATTCTGTTCTGGTTGGCGCGATTGTCGAAGAAATCCCAAAATAGCACCGAAAAACCGTGTTTCGTTTGTTAATTTAACAATAAAGTGTTTTGAAGGAAATATTAAACGAAACCTTCTATGTGATCTGCGATCACACTTACTCACTTGTTTAAAACATTATTTATAAACGTGAAAAAAAATTGTAAAGATGTGTATCCCATAAGATACAACAGGTCTGAAGGGGCTAAATATATATTTAACTATAATATATTTAAAAAAAAAATCGATTTTTTTTTTCAGAAAAAAATATAACAGCGCAAAATTTTCTGTGCAGTTTAGAAAAAAAAATGAACAAAACACCCTCCTGCAATTAAGATAGTTATGACTTAAAATATATCAGGTTGGCTATATGTATGAACAATTATTAAAAGGATGTTTTAAACTTGGTTATTTAGAAACCGCGTTTTTGTTTTTTAGGTTTTTTTTTTTTTTTCAATAGTTACAATATGTATATATATATATATGTATACATTAGCAGCGGGTGAACTAAATTCAATCTTTCTTTTTTTAAATCAAGCTTTATATACTTTAATAACATGAATGATTTATTGTTATTATTATTATTATTATTTTGAAAATTGAAGCAATAAATTTGACCGATATCATTTGTCAAAAAAAATAAATAAATAAATAAATAAATTAATTAAATAAATAAATAAATAAAAATGAAAATAAAAATCATCGGTCACAGACTACACAGCTATAAATGTATTTTAACATATGACACATATTTAACATATGACACATATGCTGTGTTATTTATTATAGTACTCATCATAAATCAGTAGTTCATTTATATATATATATATATATATATGTATATATATATATAATATATATATATATATATATATATATATATACACTATATTGCCATTGATTATGGGACACTTGCGATTTTAGACATTTTACTAAATATCTAGAAAAATACATGAGGAGTCATCTCGAAACGTTTGGTGTATAAATATAATAGTATACGTCATACATCTCCGTGAAGATTTTTTACCGAAACTCCATAGGAGACCGTCAACAAATTAAAAAAGAATGAATATCTTTTGAATAACCCTGTCAAAACTAATGTAGCAAAAGCGCTCAAACTCTAGATTATGATTGAATGCCTTATTGTAATACACTGTGTTCATTTTTATGCAAATAGCATGCATACTCGCAGAGTAATTAAGGTTTTTATAAAAATGGCCCCAAATTTTTCTAAGTTTTTCGCTTATAATTTTCAGAGTTCTTAATATAAAATGATATTTTTTTTCAGAAAATATGACAAACAACATTGCACACAGTACCCTGTAATCAGAATTAAAAAATAATAAAAATTGTATGAAAAATGAGTAGGTTTACTAAATAATTTTTTACTGCGCATGCGTCAAAGATATCAAAATTTCATTTGCATATTATGTTAGCTAAATGTATAGAGCAACTTTTGTAAAAGTCTCAAAATTATAGCTTGAAAATTCTGAAAGTAATCGTCTATAGAAAAAGGACAAAATCCGTTGTTTCCAAAATGAAGCAAAAAAATGAGGGATTTTATCCAAAAGAAGACGTAACATCCCGTATTGTGTATTCTATACTGACACTAATCAATGAATATATGGATACAACCCCTCTTGTTTTTGCTTCATTTTGAGAATAACGGATTTTCAACTTATTCAATTGACGATTATTTTCAGAATTTTCAAGTTATGATTTTGTGACTTTCACAAAAGTTGCTCTATACATTTAGCTAACATAATATGCAAATGAAATTTTGATATCGTTGACGCATGCACAGTAAAAAATTATTTAGTAAACCAACTCATTTTGTATACAATTTTCATTATTTTTTAATTCTGATTACAGGGTACTGTGTGCAATGTTGTTTGTCATATTTTCTGAAAAAAAATATTATTTTATATTAAGAACTCTGAAAATTATAAGGAAAAAACTTGGAAAAATTTGGGACCATTTTTATAAAAAACCTTAATTACTCTGCGAGTATGCATGCTATTTGCATAAAAATGAACACAGTGTATTACAATAAGGCATTCAATCATAATCTAGAGTTTGAGAGCTTTTGCTACATTAGTTTTGACAGGGTTATTCAAAAGATATTCATTCTTTTTTAATTTGTTGACGGTCCCCTATGGAGTTTCGGTAAAAAATCTTCACGGAGATGTATGACGTATACTATTATATTTATACACTAAGAGTTTCGAGATGATTCCTCATGTATTTTTCTAGATATTTAGTAAAATGTCTAAAATCGCAAGTGTCCCATAATCAATGGCAATATAGTGTATATATATATATATATATATATATATATATATATTTACATATGGATCGAATGAAAAAGTTGGCTTTCACAGCCTTTTTTACCCTCATAGTCAGAGGTTTAAAATTTAACACCTGTTTCAATTATATATGCTAACTGCTTATCTTTTCTTAAACAAAGGATTTTTTAATTAACAAAAAACACAATGCGTGTAGAAAATATTTAATTTACATAAACATTTATGAAAGCTATCTATTCTATATTAATCCGGTATTTTTTTAAATACACCCTTTTTGATTACGAATTATGTATTCATAGGCGTAACCAACCTTTTGAACGGGAGGGGTGCCCAAATTTTTAACCTGAACACGTTGGGTGCAAACAATATCTTATGTAGTAAAACCCAATAAAACGGAACCCCATAAAACCTATCGAATTTCCGTTTTAGACAGGTTTTTATTTGCGGAAGGTATAATTATGTGGTACTTCTTTTAAAAAGGACCCAAACGCAATTTTTCATTGCGTGAAAAAGGATGAGAAGTAGCTCAAAACAAAATGTAATGGATAAGAAAAAGATATATAAACATAGATAAAATATGATAGATTTAAAACAAAGATATCCGTACCATCATTTTGATCAAAATAGCATTAAAATAACTTGTAAAAGGAATAAGTACGCAATTTAATGTGGAGAAGAGTTCTTTCAATCTTTTCTACACATGAATAAATAAAGTTTTTCGATTTAAAAAAAAAAAAAAAAAAAAAAAAAAATGATCTCGTCTCATTTCTATAACATGTTCTTTTTACGAATTTCAAAATATGGCCGCAAAAAATAAAATTTAACCAACCAACCAACCTCCATATTAATTTGAATTTTGAGCAGCATTATTTCTCATTTTCAAAGGAAGCAGATTTATACAATAGAAATGAGTTCGGGCTCGTTTTTCGTAGTCCGAGCCCGCCCGAATCCAATAACAAAAGAAAAAAAAATGCATGATATTAAAAAATTGTTTCAAATGTGATGTCTCATTTTTAAAAACTTCTTACATAAAAATTAATGTTAAATAAAAAAATAAATTCAATCTCAGGAAAAGAGTATTTTGGTATTAAATAAAAATATACTCCATATTTAAAAGGATTCCCGAAATTTTTTGTCCTTTAACAAGAAAATTTGATGGATATTAAAGAAGTGTAATGAATAAATGGATAAAACTTGCAGAAATTACTATTTGTATGCTGAATAATCGAACAACAATTTCAATTTCCTATAAAATAAGTACATTTTTAACTATAATCAATTTCATTTCTCATAACAATTCCAAGTGACTGACGTTAACCCATTAGTGCCTAGCGTCCCTTTTTAGGAACGCTTCAAAAGGTGCATTCAGCACTGTTTTTTACACCGGTAAAAAAGAAAAGCAATAATTATTTTATGTAAATGATGCATTTTCGTGATTAATGAACTGAACTGAAATCTTCTAAAAATAGTGGTGCCAACCAAATAAAATTTACGCAAAAGATGTTGGGCACGAATGGGTTAATCTGAAAATCAACAAATATTAAAACGTTGATACAGTTATCTTAAAGATCCGATGCTTTTAAAAGGAAAAAACCCTCATCGATTGTTTTCTATAGGAATAACATGAAAAATATGTTTACTTACGAAGGGAAATACTTAACATAGAGTTCACGATGACAAACAGAAAAAATAATCACTACACGCTATTTTCAAAAGACTCGTGCACAATTAAATAATTTGAAGCTTCAATTTTTCGGTCCACATAAAAAAAAAAAAAAATCATTCACCAAGTGTTATATCAAGTATTCTTCTCTAAGTGTTATACATAAATAAATAAATAAATAAATAAATAAACGATCATATAAAAAAATATTTTCTTTCACAAAGAAAAATCCAACTAGAAATTAATTTATTTGTAATGATTGTTTTGATTGGCTCCTCACCAATAGATCGTCCCCGGAAATGCAGTAGACATAAATCTCCAAGCATCACAAATTTTCTTTTGAAACAGCAATAAACTATAATAAAATACAAAAACACGATTTGTGTCCCCCCTTTCATTTTGATTAACAGCATTGAAATGGCTTGTAAAACAAATAAATAATTTTAATAGGGGGGGGGTATCTTCATCATATTCTACACATAAATAAATAATTTTCAGGTTCCAAAAAGAATGGGCCCAAGCCCGCCCGGGCCTGAAGTCTAAAATGAAAATAGAGCCCGAGCCCGCATCGGGCGCGGGTCTGGAATCTGGCTGAGCCCGTCTCATCTCTATTATACAACCCTCCGTTCCCCAGGCTAATCACCAGGGGCGTGCGAAGAGTAAACTGCGCCCTGGACCAAAGTTTCAATTTGACGCTAAACCTCCAAAAATGACGTTGATAGTATACATTTGGTGCCCCCTAAGTTTCTGCGCCCGGGCACCCAGGGCACCCCCCTGGTTACGCGCATGGTATTTACTCGCTGAAAAAAAATCCTGTTTTTCTGCTGATTAAAGAGAAAAAAGCTTTTTTTTTTATGTTTGATTTATGTATAGTGGTTTGCTCTGCGTTCAAGTAATTAACTTAAACAAACAAGGTATAAACCAGTTGAAATGAACAGTTTCTTAGAAAACCTACAGTTAATTATTTTAACTGATTAATGTTTTCTTTATAGATTTTGTGTTTTATTTATTAATAATGTTATTTTTTATTTTCTTCTATCTTTACAAGAAATCAATAGATTTATGAAAAACTTTGAATTAAAGTTTTAGACGGATTTGCATGTTTTGGGAGTCAGTGAACCCGAAAAACCTGTTTTTACAAAATGTCTGTCTGGGAGTCTGTCTGACACTCTGTGAGTCTGAGAGTCTGTCTGTTCGTGACACAAATTTTGTCGGTGTTCTGTCTCAAGAACTAATGAATGGAATTTAATAAAACTTCAGATTCAGTTAGTCCCTGATTTAAATTGATGCTGATTACATTTTGGTGTAAATTGCCCAACAAATGGAAATGGCGCTTCTATGCTGCATTTTCCACGGATTTGCATCAAACTTCAGATTCAATTAGTACCTGATTAAAAAAAAATGATCCTGATTAGTTTTTTGTGTACATCACCCAACATGTGATGCTGTTATGCAGATTTTTTTTTTTTCTGATATTTTGCAATAGCTGTATCTCAAAAATTAATGCACGGATTTTCACCAAACTTCAGATTCAGTTATAAGTTGACATAAGTTCTTGCTGACTAGATTTTGGTTTAAACCATCCAACTTGTGGAGCTGTTAAGCTGCATTTTTCAGGCATTATTAACATGCATAAGATACATGTATACATAAGATTTTGGGATTGCCACATCTGACTAGTTCCCTTTTATTTTGTATAGATTATATTGTGTTATTTATTACAATACTCATCTTAAATATGATGAGTATTGTAATAAATATATTACAATATATAAAATAATATAAATTCATATGTATTTTAGAAAATAGAAAATACATAATATAAATTCATATGTATTTTAGAAAATATAAATATTTTCTTATAAGTCGAATAAATCAGGTTGGCTTTCACAGTTTTTTTTTTTTTTTTTTTTTTTTTTTTTTCGCTCATAGTCAGAGATTTAAAATTTACCACCTGTTTCAATTTTGCATGCTTAAATAATGGGCTTTTAATTGACAAAAACTCAATGCGTATAGAAAATATTGAATTTACATAAACATTTATGAAAAGCAACCTTAATTCTCTGTCCTACATTAATCGCGTATTTTTTTTTAAATACACCCTTTTTGATATGAATTATGTATTTACTGGCTGAAAAAAAATCCTGTTTTTCTGCTGATTAAAGAGAAAGAAGAAGAGATAAAAGCTTTTTTATGTTTTTCCCTCATAGTCAAAAGTTTAAAATTTACCACCTGTTTCAATTATCAATACTAACTGCTTATCTTTCCTTAAACAAAGGATTTTTTAATTAACAAAAAACTCAATGCGTGTAGAAAATATTTAATTTACATAAACATTTATGAAAAGTGATCTATTTTATATTAAATCCAGTATTTTTTAAATACACCCTTTTTGAATATGAATTATGTATTTACTGGCTGAAAAAAAAAATCATGTTTTTCTGCTGATTAAAGAGAAAGAAGAAGAGATAAAAGCTTTTTTATGTTTGATTTATGCATAGTGGTTTGCTCTGCGTTCAAGTAATTAACTTAAACAAATAAGGAATAAACCAGTTGAAATGAAACAATTTTTTGGCAAACCGACAGTTAATTATTTTGACTAATTAATGATTTCTCTTTAGATTTTATGTTTTATTTATTGCCAATGTTAATTTTTACTTTCTTCTATCTTTATAAGAAGAAGGCATTATTCGTGAAAAATTTCGAATTCTAGTTTTCGACGGATTTACATGTTTTAAAGGTCAGTGATCCCGAAAAACACGTTTTTGCAAAATGTCTGTCTGTCACTCTGTGAGTCTGTGAAATTTTTTCGGTGCTCTATCTCAAGAACTAATGAATGGATTTCAATAAAATGCTAGATTCAGTTAGTCCGTGATATAAATTGGAGCTGATTACACTTTGGTGTAAATCGCCCAACAAGTGTCACTGCTATGTTGCATTTTTCACTGTTTCTGCAATATCTTAAGAACTGATGCACGGATTTTCATAAAATTTCAGATTATGTTAGTTCTTGATACAATTTGGTGCTGATTGTGTTTTGGTGTAAATCTTCAGACAGATGGGGCTGCTATGCTGCATCATTCACGATTATTGCAATCTCTATCTCAAGATCTAATGCACGAATTTTCATCAGATTTCTGATTCAATTAATCCCTAATACAGATTGATGCTGATTACGTTTTGGTGTACATCACCCTATATGTGGCGCTGTTATGCAGATTTTTTTATGATTTCCGAAACAGATCTATCTGAAAAATTAGAGCACGTATTTTCATTAAACTTCAGATTCAGTTAGGCGTTGACATAAGTTGATGCCGATTAGGTTTTGGCGCAAATCGCATAACAAGTAGAGTTGCTATGCTGCAGATTTCCGGATTTACACGATTTTAGCGGTGGTCATATCTCAAGAATTAGTGCACGGTATTTCATATTTTTAGAATCTTCATGATGAACATAGATTATCATTGAATTTTGGCACTGTGTTACGAATTTTGCAGTTTTAAAGTACACCTTCAGAAGTGATTTTTGGAATTTTTGAAATTTTCTCTTGTTATCCCTTTTATAATGAAATTTTCTTTAAAACATTGAAAAAATGTAAAAATTTTAGCAATTACACAGAAATATTTTTTTAAGAGAAAAATAGTCAAAATTACGTCAAAAATTGGCATTTCCGCGAAATGTGATGACTCAAAAATACAAATAAGTGATTTCTTTAATGTAAAATAATAGTATGTATTTTTTAACGATAAAACTAAGATATTTTAGTCAGTTAATTTTTATTGTAAAGTAATGGAATTTAGAGGTTATAAAATGTGGAACCTCTGATCCTCTGAATAACGACAACCTCCGAAGTACGGTCACTTTATCGTGGTCCCAGTGGTAGCCGCTATTCAGATTTTTTATTGTATTAAAATTTTGTAAATTGCATAATAAACAGAATAACGTTCTCTAGGATTTAGAATACACACATTATAATCGTATCTCTGTCTCAGATGATATGACAGTTAAAGTACTAATGTAATGAAAAATTCGTAAAATTTGTCCCATGTTTGCCATTTAGTGTAAATATAAGACTATGTAATATGTTATCATGAGTGTTATCTATTCCCTCAAAATAAATTTGTAAAAGAAGTACAGAAAATGCCGTGGCATTTCATGCATAATTTTTTGTTTTAAAATGTTTTGCGTATAGTAAAAATCTGAAAAACTTTATTGTGAGAAAAAGCTAAATATAACTTTTAAACACAAATCTAAAGTTGAATAGTTGTAACTTTAAACGGCTGTAAATTTGGTTATATTTAAGATACAGACACGATTTGAACAGAATTCGACGGATAAAAGAGTCAATTTTAATATTATTGCATAAATGAAAAATTGATATATTGATCGAAAGTTGCGTTTTAAAGTTGTTCGGATACCTTATATCTATGAGATAGAAAAAAGTTTTGAAATTGATTTACTAAAATGAACTTGTAGAATATAAATGCATCTTGAAGAATATAAATACATGATATAAGGACGCGAGTTTCAAAATTCAATTTGTTATCATAAGTCTACATTCTAGTTTAAGCTTTATCATCATAAGTATTTAAATATCTTAGGAGTGAATATAGAAGACTCTGTATTTTTCCCTTTCAGGGGAGAAAGGGTGCAAAATTAAATTTCTTAATAATTGTAAAATTGTAAAATTTTTTAGTATTTCTATTTTTTAATAATTTAATGCAGAATAAATAATATTCTAAGTTTCTCACAAAAAAGTTGTCATCTAATGTTAGTACCATAAATCATATTTGCAGCTCTCCAATTTTTTTCAAATAAAATAGACATAATTTCAGCTAGAAAAAATAATTTGATTTCTTCTTGATTATTTGTTAACTTATTTATTTATTTATTTTTAAGTTTTACTTTCAGGTGAATTGAAAAATAAAATAAGACACAATAAAATAAACCTGAAGGTTTGCAGATGTGCCATAACCATAACACATTGATATGTCGTATCTCGTTGGATTTATCGCTTTGTATTCATTTGGATATATCCTTTTTTTTACATGTCTCTTGAAAGACAATTGGGGATAGGGGGGTTAGTGTGGACAGAAAAATTTAATTTAATTTTATAAAATTCTATGAGCATTTTTAAATTTCGCAACCCTTTCAAATTGAAGAATGATATTTTCTGTTTATTAATATACAGGAAAGATGATGATAAATACAGTTAAACAATAAGAAAATTGGCAGTTTTTAACATTGATCCATGTGTCCACATTAACCCCTACAAGGGGATAGTGTGGACAAAATTAAAATAAGTTGGGGGCTAGTGTGGACAGGTAATTTTTTTTACAAATATTCCTTATTATCTAACCTTCTAAGTTTAAATTATAGTCTAAAGGGTTTATGTAGAAAGAAGTAACACCAACAATCACAAGTTGTGTGATTTCTTTCTATTATTCTCTATTTTTAATTTGGGAATTATTTTTCAAATCAAGAAAAGCAAAAATATGTGCTGGATCTTTTTTTCTGCAGAAATACAAGATCATAGACACAAAAACCATTTACACTTTCCACTCTGCCTACAAAATATACAATATTGCAACATCTAAGAGTTGGTGACGATGGGATTCGTTTATAATAATGTAACAGTTGATATTTCTCATGTTTCTAACCAACTTAGAAAAAAATGTATATTCTATTTTATTGAATTAATTTAAAATTAAGGCTAAATTAATCCTCTAAAAATGCAAAATTGGTGAATTTAAACAAAAAAAAAAAAAAAAAAAAAAAAAAATTAAATTTCTGCTTGAAAGGATTTGATGAAAATTTCAATACATATCCTTATTTATATGAAAAATTGTCTTCTTTGATGTTTAATATAGTAATTACATTTGTAAGTTAACATACTTTCTGTAAATCTTTACGTTATAATAAATTCAGTACTTAAAATACAAATTATGCAGTACAATAAGCTGTCTACATTAATCCCTAGCAGTGTGTCTACACTAACCCCAAGCTAACATTGTGAAGTTTTTCTTCAGTTATACTCATTTAACCAATTTAATATCTTAATGAAGGTTATAGAAATAAAGAAGACAAGTCACACTTGTCTTATAGCAACTTGTTTATTGGATTC
The DNA here is from genome assembly GCA_964019185.1 of Maratus speculifer. Lineage (NCBI taxonomy): Eukaryota > Metazoa > Arthropoda > Arachnida > Araneae > Salticidae > Maratus > Maratus speculifer. The sequence goes on from OZ025300.1 coordinate 158,114,987, forward strand.
TAAATTTAAATTCTTTGTACTTCAAAAATGAAACAGAAATCTTATTTATACTTTTAATGCATGAAATTAAACTTCTTGCAACTATTCAAAAACTTTTTAACTTTTTGCAATTAAATTTTTGCTTAGTATGGAGTACATTGTAGTCAGTTTGTGTAAATTTTTTAGTAATTTTTTCTATATTATTTAAATAGCTATTTTAAATGTCTACACTAACCCCTTGTCCACACTAACCCCCCCCCCCCCTTTCCCCTAAGTTCTTATTTAACTGTAATTTTTAAGTAACATTTGAAATTCGTTTATAATAAACGCAATTCTTTATCGTTATTATATTTTATTAAAATGTAGAATGCATCTAAAATAATATTTCATGTGTAAATAAAAATAAGATATTTCAACGCTATCATCTTTTTTAATTTTTAAGCTCCACCGATTATGACTGGTCGCCCCCTTCCCTCTTTATGTATTCAAGTATATCCCTTTCAGTGTCAGCTAATTATATTTCTACAATGTTGAAAATTCCGTAGAATTTATAAACAATTAAATAAAAAAAATATTTTATTTATTTTTAATTTATTCATCTATTTATTTGTACTCGAAAATTTAAGCACAAATTTTAATTAATTTTAAGTCATACAATTAGTATAACGCAGCTCTTCAAAGTTATATCAGTGGACTTTTTTTTCAAATGTTTATTTTAATTTCAATTTTGAATATTTTCTAAATTTTATATGATTGGAATGCAGCCAAACGGCGCTTGCACAGCCATTGCAACTCCTATCTCGCCAAGCTTGGCGCGCATTCTTCACATCCGGTGGCAACCCTTGGCAGGAGAGCGGCGGCGCGTCCAACGGCTCGCTGCACCGGCTTCAGTCAGTTCAGTTTTTCCCAGTTTTCAGTCGGTTACTCGGTCTTGTTAGTAGTTGTGCTCTAGTGTGTTTTGCTCTTGATCGGCCGGTGCGCGATGTTGGACTAAACTTACCGATCCCGCGCTATGGATATCTACCCGAGCGACAGCATATTTAGCGAACTGAAGTCCGTCCACGAAACCGGGTATTACGACGCACAGCTCTCGCTCGAGGACAGATGGCAGCAGGTACCGTACTCGAAAATTCTTGTACTGTACTCCTCTTCTGTAACCCCTTAAGGCGCCCCCCTCTGACCTTTTCCTCCTCATCCTTGGGATGCACTGACCCCTCGGGTAATCTTCCTCATCTTTTGGAAATGCGATGCTGCTCTGGGATAAAAAATTTAATTAAATATTTCATTAGAAGTGGCCACCAACTTATATGGGCCCGTGGGGCGCAAGCCCACCCAATAATCTGATCGCTGCGCCTACACTATTTCCATTGGTTTATTTTTATTTATTTAAATCCCAGAAATAAAATTAGGTTTGATGGATTTCTTAATATAATTTTGTTTAGAAAATATTAAGGCCATCCATTAGACTTACAAGAGAACTGAAAACTTCTTTAGTCGATGTATAATTGAACTTCTGTCAAAGACACATTTTTCTGATATTTAGAACGTCAGATCTGCATTGTATTTTAATTTCATTTTACATGGCCAATACTTTTTAATGGCCTTCAATTTGATGGTTTTAAGCTATAGTTATTTATTTAAAATTATAAAAAAAATTATGCTATTCATACTAATTATTAATGATATTATAAGGAAGAACTTATGTTAATATAATTAAATTAAATTATAATAATTTTATATTTTACTTCGAAAAACCATAATTTGACTTCGAATTATATCCTTTTTGTTCATTTGCCCCTCCTCCACCTTTCTCTACACCCAAGTGCAGTAAGAAGTAAAAACTATGTGTTATCCTACTGAAAAAATTTTAAGCCCACCCAATATTTTAGAGACGTTGGCGCCACTGTTCCTTAGTACTTAATTTAACAGTTTACAAAATGATGTATTTAAAAAAAAAAAAGAAAAAAAAAAAAACTTTTCCCATTCATTTACTAGGATTTTTTTAATGAAAGATTTTATACTATTATGGTTAACTTTTGAATCGATCTCTATTCTTTGTATTGTTGTTGTGGGGAAGGTGGATGTTCTTGTATATTTACCTAATCTAAAATATAATTTAAGCACAGAGAAAAAATGATATGGTAAACATTATACAGACCGCTTGACGCATTTGTGCGTCAATTATAAAAAATGTAGTTAAGAAATTCAAAACTATCCCCAAAAAGATTGAATTGTTATTTTTGGTTATTATAATGTTGGACATCTCGTAAAGAAAATAAAGAAAAATTAGTATTATAAATTTTGAAAGTTTGATATATTTTATTTATTTATTTTGCGGGGGGGGAGGGGATAGAAAAATAACTGAAAACTGTATGATTCACACTTTGCTTATGCATCTAAATTCCTTGTGTTATAATTTTTTTTTTTTCACTATATAAGCCTTCCACTTGTTTACATTTGATATTCTTTAAGGCATTAAAAATACTTAAGGAGGGTTGGAATGATAGATATTTTATAAAGAAAACAAAGAAAAATTAGTATTATAAATTTGGAAATTTTAAATTTTTATATTTTGTTAGTATAGTTATAGACATTTCGTAAAGAAAATAATGAAAAATTAGTATTATAAATTCTGAAAGTTTGAATTCTTATTTTTAGTATACACATTTCGTAATAAAAATAAAGAAAAATTAGTATAATTTTGAAATTTCGAATTGTTATTTTTTGTTAGTATAATGATAGACATTTCCTATTTAAAAAAAGAAGATTAGTATTATAAATTTTGAAAGTTTGAATTGTTACTTTTAGTTATGATAATAAACCACATTTCGTAAATAAAATAAAGAAAAATTAGCACTATAAATTTTCCGGCGTGAACTCTGGATCTCTCAATAAAAATACAGCTTATATAACTGGTTTTATGTGCAGCATTTTTTTAAATCTATTTTTAAAATTTTCTAAACTGATTTCTAATTTTAAAAAATACAACTATATTCTTAACTGTGCCTCTTTAATAAACAAAAAAGGTACATAAGATTTTATCAAGTTTTTTTTATGTTTTCAAATTTCTCTCATTTAAATGTTATTGTTTAAGCAAAGAAATTTTTTAAATCGAGTTCCAAGTTCTGAATGTAAGAAAAATTAAAACCTTACATTAATCAATAAGCAAAAGGGAAATTTTGTGGATTCCGTAAATTCACCATAATTCTTAAATAAAACAATGTATCACTTACGCTAAACTTTTGAATGATACATAATCGATGATATTTGTGTACGTTAAATGTGTGTTACACCATTTTTATAAAATTCTGGTAAATTTCGAACATAAACACATCCAGGGGACTTCTTCATGTCTTCATCTGTTCATCTAGTTAATTAATATTTTATAAATAATTTAAATTTCTTATTTTAAATTAGTTTTTTTAATTAATATTTCTTTAAGTTTATCTAAAAATTGGTCAAGAAATCTATTTTTCTTTTTTAATACAAAATAAAAGCCTGTATATTTGTGAATATTTTGACATCTCACTTTTAAACATACGGTAATTATATCGCGAGATATTGTAAATTTTGTTAATCACAATTACCCATACAATTTGAAATTTAAATGAATTTTTCTCCATTTTCACATTTTGCTTCATTTTTACGTTTTAAAAATGCTAAGTCTTTTTTTGCCTTTAAGATAGTTTTATAAAACTTAAATTTTTATAGACATTTAATTTTTTTTTTTTTTTTTTTTTTTTTTAAATATGCAGTAAAATGCAGTGAGTTCACCATTTGAACCATATTTTTAAAAATAAACAAAATTGTTGAAAATGTGAATTTTCCCTTGCAAGATTTTTTAATTCTACATTTTTTCTCTGTATATTTTCTTAAAAATTTTTACTTCATAATTTTCTTCAGATTTATTCGATTTAAATCTACTAGTCAGAAATTAATCTTTATCATCTGTTTATTATATTCCATAACCCATTTTAATATTAACGAATAAAAAAAAATATTTACGACACAAAATATATTTAAAATAAATATCGATACAATTGTTTTGCGCAACAATACCGACAAAAATATTGAAATTAATTTTCAGCTCTGTGTTTTCATTAATATAAATATGTAATGCAAATTTTATTTCTTATGGTTAGAATGCATCTTTGAGTGTGATAAATATATTTTTTAAATCTTAATTATATTTTCTTCTCCAATAAAATATTTTTCATATAATCTAAAACTTTTAGGTCAAGGTTTCTAGGTTAATAAACACTCAAAACTCAAAAATTAGTTTTCGTGGCTGTAAAATTGCGCGCAACAATTATATTAGTTGTTTTTTAATAAATTGTGAATATTTTTCGTAATTTCCATTCCAATTTTTTTTTTTTTTTAAATCTATTGATATTACAATGAATCATGGAATATGATAATCAAACAGTAAAGAATAATTTCTGAATAGAAGGTTTAAAGCAAATAAATATGAAAAAAATGCATGAGAAAAAAAAATGTTTAAAAGTAATTGAAAAATAATTGAAACCTTCGAAAAATGCACTAATCATTATATCCTGTATGATTCAGACTTTGCTTATACGTCTAGTTTCCCTGCGTTTACATTTTTTCCCCTATATACGCCTTCCACTTGTTTACATTTAATATTCTTAAAGGGTGTATTCGAAAAAACGCTTTTCCACCTTCAGCAGCTCGAAATTTTCCGATACAATTTCAGACACATTTTTAAAAGTAGAAACATGAAACTTGCTGAGGGGATTTCTGAAGAGACGTATAAGGTACCGTGTGATGTCTTTTTACGCTCAATTCATTAGAATTTGATTTATAAGCAATTAACTTCTCAGGAAGATCCTTTTTTTCGTTCCCAAATTTCCCACTTCGGAAAAATTGGTTCAAATTGCCGTTTTTGATTGCTTTTTTTGAAATATTTTGTGCACTTATCAAAGTATCGACCTTCACGGCACTTTGTGCACTTTCTAAATAAGAAAATCTGCGAATTTGATGTGTTTGAGAGCAAAAGTGAATTCAAAAATAAATCGGAAAACAAGCAGTTTGGATCGAAATACACCCTTAAGGCATCAAATTTACTTAAGGATGGTTGCAAGGTCCTATATATATCATGTTAAATTAATGTGCTTTTTTTCAGAAACCACCACAAATATTCGCTTGAAATTTCTTATATGCATAATAGAAATAACTTCTAATAGAGTGAAATCAACAGAAATTCATTTCTTCTTCTTTTTTTTAATCTCATATAAAAAACCACTTTTTAATGTAAAAAACTTTAATTTTCCGAAGAAAATTCTTTTAACGTTAGTAATAAAAGTTCTTGTCAGGTCGATCAAGGATGATATGTGTAAAAATAATCAGATAAGATTACAAACGTAATGTATAGTAGTTTCAATGAAAAAATACATCAAAGTTAATGTGAAAATTGAGTTTAATGTTTATGTATGACATAAAACACTTAATCGCTTATTTTTTTTCTACTTTTAGTTATCGTGGAATTAAAGCAGTATACCGGAAGCGGGAAAATGAAAGATTCGAAATATTAAATAACAATAAAAATATATATATTCATCAATTTGCCTTCCAACTGCCCTAAACGAATTTTTTCCGCGCTAAAACATTTTTTTTCTTTGTATTATATTTTTGTTTCGTAATACGATATTTAAAGAAGATTAATGTAATTTATTAAAAAAAAAAAAAAAAAAAAAAAAATGGATTGAAAATTATTGCCATTTTGCAGGTAGGCTTGTGTCTTGCGGCTACCATTGTAGCTGAAATTTTTAAAACATTTTTACAGTTAGACAATGTAAAAATGCTTTAGAAGATACATTAAAATACAATTATGTAGACGTTTCAGACCAAAAACGTGTCCCTGTTCAGTACAAAAACGCTATAGTCATCATAGATGACATTTAAATAACTTACGAAAGTAAACATGTCAGAAGCATTCCCGAAAAAAAAAAAATTAAAGTTACAGCAGAGCCATGCACTCTGAAGGGATTTGGCCCGCTACATTCAAGGGTGAAAAAATGCCAAGTGAAAAGGGACCAGTTTTTGGTCCGAAATATCTGTATAATTGTATTTTAATTGTTTTTTATGTATTTTCTAAAGTGTTTTTATATTGACTTGACTGACTATAAAAAAAGTTTTAAAAAATTATATAATTCTGTTCAGATATAATGTTTACGTACCTTAAATTGTAGCTTTAATTTGGCTTATATGGAATTAAAAAAATCAGCGTCTTTTAATTAATTAATTTTACTCTAGTAAATGAACAAAAATGTTTAAGACAACTTATTAAAAAAAAAGAAAACTGACTGCATAAAAGAAATTTCAATTTTTACTACCCCCCCCCCCCAAAAAAAAAACCGAGTATTTTTTTCTTTTATTATAACGGGGGGGGGGGGGGAGTATTTCGTTCAAGTAATGCATAATTATATATTTAATATACATATGATACGTAGTATATAATTTAAAAAGTAATGAAGTCAATATTTTTTGAATAATCGTGGTCACTGATTTGGAAAATATGATTTTGGGGGAAACGAGTTTAAAGTTTTGTGTTATAAGTACAGAACGTTACTTAATATATATTTTTTTATTTACTTGGATGGATTTAGTATTTTATTTTAACTCCATAAAAGAGCCCTACTTCAACTGATAAAGCCTTCAGGCTTTTTAAACATTGCATTTTCGAAAATATAAAAAGAATGCAATATTTTTATATGCATCCTTAATTATTTATTTATTTATTGTCGATTTATTGCTGTTAATAGACATTTCTACGCGTAATATAAATTAGAAATGAAAACATATTGCAGTTAATATGAAAACTTCATAAAACAGTTTTCTAAAAATGATTTTTCAAACCCTACCCCCTTTTTTTTCTCCTGTCAATTAAAAAATCGATTTTTCGAAATTCATGACTTGAAGTAAGAAAGTATGAAAGCCTATGACGTGGGTGACATTGTAATCTGTAGATTACTTATCGTATGCATGACACTTCAAGCATTGCGCGATGTTTGCCGAGATCGATAGCCCATGCGAAAGCTAAAATGTTTCAAAGGTTGAAATTGTCTGTGTACCAGACTGTGAAAAAAGCAATGTGAATATTGGAAATTTTCTTTTTTCTTTTCTTTTTCTTTTTTTTTTTTTTTTTTTTTTAAAGTCATTGGCTTCAAGACCGGATACTGGAAAAAATAAGTATGTACATTAGGCTGGGGGGGGGGGGGATAGTAGGGAGCATACTGTAACAATATGCAGGACTGCGGAATCGGAATCGGTCCCATTTTTATGTAAAAGAGTCGGAATTGAAGTCTCTACAAAAACAAGTTGACTCCGATTGGTATAAATACTCTTTATTAATACACACACACACACATATATATAGGCACATAATTAGCTATCCAAATAACAAAATTAAGGTTTTACGAATTCTAACGAAAATATGCCCGTATTTACTTTGCGTATTATGTCAATTTTCCATTAATTTTGCTATTTTTTTTTCATAAATTATAAATATTGAATAATGTAACTTGCTTGCATGGAACTCCGAAAATAATAATAATAGCAATAAATAAGTACATTGGAAACTTAAAAAGAAAAAATAACCTTTCGGGTGCGATTATTCTCATTATTTATTATTCTTATTATTTCGGATAAAATACATTTTAGTAAGAAAAATAAAACTAACTTTTCAAATGGTGAAAATTAAGGTTTTCTGAAATCTAATGATTATAAAGTATTATGTACATTTCAGTTTTACTTATTAACCGATATCAGATGTAAAGAATGCGGAAATGCATTATTAAGAGTTAAATCGTCTTTTAAAAAAATTAACCACAAAAAACTTTTCCCACTCCCTTTCAAATTTGTCAGGAGTTATTGCTGATAAGTGACTTATCGATTATTCTAAATATCATTTATAAATACCCCTGGGTCTTTTTCTCCGTCAATGATTAATACATCGCTGACACGGCGCGATTTTATTCTCATAAAAATCATGTTCCCCCCACTAATCGACCCCACTTCAAGTTTTTGAAGAGTCATTAGTACGATCCCTGTGCGCGGAGTTTAGTCATCAGTTTTGCTGCTTATTGTCCTCCCCCCCCCCCTCTTTTTTATGCACATGCATATTTGTGTAAAATATTTGTTTCTTTAGAAGGAGTAAGTTCCTAAGATAATATTTTATCTGTGAAAAAAGTTCTTTAATATGATCTAACTTCGTTATGTGTAATCAGGACTTATTTTCTAACAAAAGAAAAAAAAAAGACCCCTAATATTTTGTTGTATTAACAACCGTAATGTGCATCCCCTCCCCCCAGTCACTTTAACCCTTTCGGGTTCGTTTTTTTTTTTTTTTTCTTTTAGAAAAAAAATATTTTACGTTAATAATTTTAACACCAGCTATCCGAATAGATTTATTAGTGTTTAACGAATATTTCATTGTCTAAAAGGTAACGAATGTTATTATTTTGCGTACTATTTAATTCATACTCATAAGACAATAGGCTAAGGAAGAATTTTTTGAGATGTTTAGAAAATGTTGTATTGTAATAAGATTTAACTTAAATTACTACTTTCTAATACTTCTTGCGCTTTATTACACATGATTCTTTCAGGAGAGTAAATTTTATTTTAAATTTTAAGAGTAAAACATATTTTTGAAATAAAAGAATCGCAAATGTTGCAAACAGAACTAAGCAAATAATAATCATTATTATTATTACTAAATGTCTAAACATAAATGAAGTCATACAGTAAATGCATAGCTACATGTAAATAGTAACAAAATCATTTCTTAAAACAAAATAATATTCCATTTAAAGACATGTAACTATTAACAGTTAACTATATCCGAAAGGGTTAATTTGCATATTTATATTTCATACGTTATTTCAAAAAATTAAATCTTTTTCAACTATTCCATTTTTTAGTTTATATCACTCCTTCTGAATAGAAATTTTTTCTTAATTCTAATGTTAATTATTTTTAGAATTCAAGGATTAGATATGATAAGGTTTATAATTCGGAAATAATATTAACGCAAAAAAGGAATAATTCAACAACTGTGCATTTTTATGAAAAAATGAATGAAATTTGCAAAAAAAAAAAAAAAAAAAAATTCTGAAATTCGGCATCGTTATCGGAACGATTCGATGCTTTTACAGAAAAAGGAGAAACACTGTTTGGTTGCTTTCTATCAGAATAACAATACATGACAATTATGCCAACTTACTACAAAAAAGAAAGAAAGAAGAAAATAAAATAATCAATTTTAGGTTCTTGCAGGTTAACTAAATAACAAAAAGTACACATGGAATGGAAGATTTTTCATTCATTAACAAGCTAACTGAATAAACTGAAACCGTAATGGATCTGAAAAGTAGCTAGAAGACTTTCCTGCTGTACAAAAGAAAAAAAAAAAGTCGGTACTGATAAAATAAGCCATTTCTCTGTGTGTGTGTCTGCGTTCGACGAAGCGTTACAACCCCTTGACCTATGAACATGAACTTGGCTATGCAGAAACTTCAGTTAAAAACATCATTAAATCTCTGGAATTGATTTTATAAATATTATTATAATTATTTATCTTTTGTTTTTCAGCAACAAACGTGTTATAGCCTTCACTACTTATTTTTTCGACAAAAATCTTTAGGTCACTTTTGAAAAATGTCAATAACGAACGGCTTTTGTTGTTGTTGTTGCTTATACATAGTTTTGTCATGTTCAGTGTCACTAAAAGCTGGACATCGGCTCTTAAATCCGGACCTAAGATTACAAAGAATCTGTCTATAACGGAATACTGTCTTGGATAAACAACTTCATTGTCTCATCAGTAAAAATTCCATGCATTTATACCTGATGAAGCAAAAAATTGTGTAAAATAGAATTTTTCTCATATCCCTATAGATTTATTTCTTTTTAGCAGATTTTTACTGATTAAACATTACAACTTTGTGCAGTAAAACCTGTAAAGATATTCTCTAATGGAAAAAAAAAAAAAAAACTTTTAAAAGGTATAATTCTATGGCATTTTGCATAGAGAAAATATTTTTTTTTTTTTTTTTTACTTTTAAGCAGACAGTTTACTTTACAATTGGTTAAACAATCGATTGTTGTTTTTTAATATTAAATAAAGGCCTATTTAATTGTTAATATTATAACATTGATTTTTACCATACGGTAATTATACCGCGAGATATTGTAAATTTTACAAATACACCCAGAGCAATTTCCTCTACAAATGAAAGTTTTAAATGGCTTTTTCTCCATGTTCATATTTTCTTCATTTTCACGTGTTCAAAATAATTAGGTTTTTTTCCCCCCTATATTTTGAGATAAATAATTAAACTTTTTTGTGTATGATCTTTATTATATATGTGATAAATCTGCCTTCATGTATAGGTATTATAGGTATAATAGTATTTGCATATATGGCGCGTAATTAGCCTTCATGTTTTTGTTATTTAAAAAAATAAAAATAAAAGTATATCTAGATTTCATCGTTTTTCAATATATATATATATCAATTAAAAATAAATAAATAAATGTAATACTAAATGTATAACAAAATTCATGGGCACTCTTGTACAACACTTATTTATTTATTTATTTATTTATTTATACACGTATTTATTTATTGATACACATTTTTTTTTCTCTTTAGGAAAAAAAAAAAAAAAAAAAAGAAAGAAAACGTTAGGCAAAAATATCAACGTCTATAAAAGTAGTAGGGATTTTATATAATGCACTTTTTAAAAACTTTTTACAATTTTAATTTTTTTTAAAATTTACTGTTAGTTGAACATTGGAATGTAGTGAGTTCACCATTTGAATCATATTTTTATAATGGGTGTAAAATATTTTAGATTTGTTTAAAAAATCAAGTAAATAAAAAAAATAAACAGAAGAAGACAATTTGGATTTATTATCAGAATAGGATAAATTAGCGTCAAATTCATACCGTGAGTCGGGTGTTGAAATTTAAGGTTTTATTTCAAAATGTAAAAAATAAAATAAAATGTAGAATGCGAGGGAAAAAAACCCAGAAGAATTTTTCTTAAATAAGACATATTAGTCGCTTGCAAAATATCATGAAACATTACAGCATCAGGAATTTGAAGAATTTTTTAATTAAGTTTAATTACTTCTCTCCTATACAATAACTTATTGTATTCTACAATCATTCATCTTCAATCATGAATTTTTTTTTTTTTTTTCGCTTCTTTAAACATTATCTTTTTAAATAAATTACTTTTTGTGTATCAATAGTTTTTGGACAAAACGCTATTCGAAAAGTATTTTTCTTACATTGTAATTCAAATGTTATCATCTTAAAACATCTAAGATTACTTTTATAATATAAGTAAGAAAGAGAAAAACATGCACGAAGCATACATTTTGAAACACTTTCTAATACATTAAGAATGATGTAACAAAACTGTACCGCATAATAAGTTAAAATATGTCTTATTCAACCACAATTTATTATTTTAAAAATTTCATACTTTTATAATATTTACGTACAATATTTTGCCTCAATTTATTTTAACACATGATCATTTCATTCTTGTTTTAAAATTTTTGTTTTTAATATTTTGATTTTTCAATTTCAATTTGAAAATGACGTAAAAGAAAAAATCTAATAACTTATACCTTTATCTTTTTTCTCCACAACAATCTAATAATTTTGTTGCCACTATTACATAAATGCCATTAAAATTAGGAATTTTAATAATAACTTTGTATTTTCATAAAAAATAGATAAGACTTAAAAAAAAGAAAGAAAACACACTATATTAATGTAAGAAAAGGTTACTAAAACAGGAAAATTTTGGTTAAATCAAAAATTATACATCTCTCTCTCTCTCTCTCTCTCTCCCTCTCTCCCCCCTCTCCCTCTCTCTCTCTTTCTCTCTCTCTCTCTCTCTCTTTTTTTTTTTTTTTTTTTTTTTTTTTTACAAATTTAAATTCTATACTTAGCACAAAATTAATATCAATTTGAGCTGAATTATTTCCTTATTTTACAAATTCAAAACGCTGTACTTAGCACAAAATTAATATAAATTTGAACTGGATTGTTGGTTGGTTTGTTTGTTTGTTTCTTTTTCTTTTCTTTTTCTTTATAAAATTAAATTGATATAGCACACAATTAATATCAATTTGAGTTGAATTCTTTCTTTTTTTTTTTTTTTTTTTTTTTTTTTTTTACAAATTTAAAACACTATACTTATCTTAAACGAGCTATATCGATTTTTTTTTCTTCGCATTTCATCTAGAAATACTTTTCAAGAAGTGGCATTCAAAATGAATGAATTTTAATCGAATATTGCATTAAAAAAGGCGGAAGTTCGGGCGTTTTTCTTATTCTCTTCCAAAACGAAACAAAAAAATAAATTGTACCTGGTCAAATTACGATAATAATAAGTGTGGTTCGCCAAAAGTTCTCTGACTTCTGAACTGACAGTGAGTAACCTGTCTTGCATGCGGGAGGCAGATGCATAGCATTAAATAAATAAATCGAAAAGAAGCGGGGGAAAAAAAAGAAAAAGAAAATAACGCAGCCCCATCTCTCATAGTGGCCACTGTTTTGTGCACGTTTTTGTGAAGCCGTTACAAAAATGCAATGGTAGAATAAAAGCGGAAAATCACGAGATCCTGAGAAATTGCGGGAGGGGGAGGGTGGAATATTTGATAACACGTTCTCTTATTAGATGAGAGGTCAGTTTTTTTTAATGCATGCAATTGTGTTCAAATAAGGAAGCAGTTGTAGACGGTTGGGTATTTATTTCAACTGTTGAGAGTTCTTAGTAAAATTTTTATCAGTTGATGGCAGAAATTTTTTTTTGTTTTATTTCTAGACGAATTTCCGAGTAAGTTAGAGAGAAAAAGTGGTAGTTCTCGTTTTTTTGTCTTTGCATGCTATTAAATATTCTGCGAAGATTAATGTTGTTATTGCATTTTGTTAGGATTGTGAAGTTCTTTATTGGGATTGAATTTTTAAGTTAAATGAACCTTGAAATGGAATGTTATTTAAAATAGCTTTGAGGCTTCATAGATAAAAATGTCTGCAAGTAAATTTATAATGGGTTTTACAGCAATTATTTCTATTGTCCATTGAAATATTTTTTGTAAATATGATGTTAACTGTAATTTAGTTTGACTTAATTTAATATAATTTGATATACTTTAATTTTTTTAGACTCTCTGGGGATAGGAACTGAAGTCTTTAGAACTGTAATGAAATTTGTTATTTTATTCCAATTATTTCTATTGTCCATCGGGACATCTTGTAAACATGTTAATTATAATTTAATTTGACGTAATTTAATATAATTTGATATAATTTAATTTCGTTCGTGACTCTAGTGATAAAAACTCAAGTATTCAGAACTATAATACTAAATTTATTTTTAGTGATGATTATTGAAAAGTTTTTGAATCAGCTTGAGGACCTTTGTCCTTTTATGATCTTGCAATACCGTATTCCAACCGAAACTGAGAATTGCAAAGAATAATAATTATGAATTATTTCTTGTTTGGGTTTGTTAAATTCAGATACCTCTGGAAGAATTTTACTGCTGATGGTTGATATCTTGGATAAGGCCATAATTATGGCAGATCATGCTTTTGTGTTCTTAGGGGAAAACTGAATGATTCTGTTTCTAATGTTTTGTCACGATCATGTATAATGAAGGAAGTTTTTACGTTGATGCCCTTTTTACAAATCGAAAATATTTTATCTCTGAATTTTAAAAATATGAGATTTTTCTAATTCTGACTTTAAGAGAATGTTGTGCAAAATCTCGTATTGAGAATACTATAACTCATAATAGTGTAAACGGATACTGTAGTTCATAACAGTTAAAAAAAATTAATTTTATTTTTGATACAGAAGTTCTGAAAATGTTGTAAGAAATTGCATTCTTTTGCATTACATCAAATTATCTATTCGTATTCAGCTTAATTTGGATTACATAAAAATAAATAAATAAATAAAAAGTAAAAAAAAATGTAATTTAACAAATTACAACGACTATTTGGAAAATTATATTTTCAAAGAGTAAAATTTTAAAGATTTATAAATAAATTCTATATGAAAATAATAATGATAATAAGCATCATTTTTATGATGATCAAAACGTGATTTACGTGATAACAGAATCCTATATTACGTACGCCATGGATTAAAAATTAATATTCCTCTTTACCAATCATATTCAAATTTTAAATGAAATTTTAGTTTTACAATTTTAGATACTGTAAATTTTTAAGCTTCTAAACATCACTTATTTTCAATTTTTACACCGTCGTATAGAGAAAAAAATGTACTTTTAAATGCAATTTGTTTGAATGCTGTATCTCAATTTGTTTTTAAGTTATTAATTTTCTTTTTAGTTTTTATTTTTTTTTGATAATTTTTTTCATTGTGGCAACAGAAGTATTTCATTTCTGGACATCAAACATGAACCAATCAGAAAACGACTAAAATAAAAAAATAGAAGTATGTCTCTTTTGGACATTAAACATGGACCAATAAGAAAACGAATAAACTAAAGAAAGTTGCGGAATTCAACCAATAAAAAGATTCAGATATCCTTTAGATTTTCATTTTTCTTTTCTTTCTCCTGAATTTCAGATCATTTGAATTTGATCTTTTTCTTTGATTTTTGTGAAAACTATTCCGAACGAGTATACAAATAATTCAATGCGTTTGATACCCACTTTCTTAGTGCCCCTTCTGTACATCAGTGACGCTTTAAATTTTTCTTCTATTGTTCTTGTTTCTAATAATTTAATTAGTTTATGTATTTATCCATTCTAATTTAATATTAAGTCATATTCTAATGATAACAGACGAAATAAATTTAAAAAACCACTATAACATTAATTCCTTTCTAATATTAAGCATGTTTTCTTTTCATGGTTTCTATAATTCGAACTTTGGATAATTCAAACAGTTCTTGTGGTACCGACGAGTTCGAATTAACGAGAGCCGACTGTACTTTAGATTTCCCAGTTCTTTACCAAAGACCAAAAACTGTTTTCCAAATAGTTAATAAATAATTATATTTTGATAAGTGTGGTGTCCTAAACAAAATTATAGCGGCAGAGAACGATGATTATGAATTCTTTCTGATTCCAGTTGCTTGAATCCAGATGTCTCTCTGGAAGAAGTAAGTGCTTGAAATCTTGGATAAGGCGATGGTGATGTTAGATCACGCTTTTATGTGCTTAGGAGGAGAAAGCCGGATGCTTCTGTTTCTAATGTTTTGTCACGATCCTGTATAATGAAGGAAGTCTTTCCGTTGACTCATCTTTTATTGCTCGGGATCATTCTTGGAATTATTTTACAGCTGAATTTTAAAAATAAGAGAAGTCTAATTCTGCCTTGGAAAAAAAAAAAAAAAAAAAAAAAAAAAAAAAAAATGGCATGCAAAATTTTGCTGTTACACTGACTTTTTACCTCGGTAAATTCTCTATTTCCAACCCCCTACTCTCTCTCTCTCTTTTATTTAAGTTCTCAAAATGTTGTAAGAAATTACTTATTTTTACTTTTATGTGCGTTCGTAATTATGTAGCACCTATAGTCGTCGTTCAGCCCGTCTGCCTGTGCGTCTGTCAGCATATAACAGAGCAAAAACTATGTAAACGAATCATTTTAAATTTAAAATATATAACTGTTGCATAATTGTTTAGAATCATTTCAAATTTTGTGCAAATCGGATGTATAGTTTACATGACGTCCTATGGGAAAAAATAATTTCAAGCGCATTTTAATGATGTCACATTCCTTCGAACATAAAAAATTGATATGTATCGATAAAGCATACACTAAAATATAACTTCTGTACAATCTTTGATGCAAAGAATATTTGTTATTAATTTACAGGGCCACGCAGAAGTATTCCGTTACATAATGGTATAGGGGGAAACATTGTTTATGGCTCGATTTAATTATATTAAACTATTTCACATTTTATGAAATTGATATACGCTGCTGAGGTTTAGTACAACTTACTTCCTGTATAACAGAAAGCAGATAGTATTTACAGGGACACACAAAAGATTTTGGATACTATACTGCATATTGCACCAAGATCTGAATATTTTTAAAACTTTGTTATACTACGAATGCACCTCATTTTCTACGTTTGACGTGCAATTTCGATTTTTTTTTTTTTTTTTTTTTTTTTGGTTGTGTGTGTGTGTTTTTGTTTGCTTGTTTTTTAAGGATTTATTGTCTGAAAATGTTGCAAGAAATTATTCATTTATATTTTTTCTTTTCACTAAAGTAACCTTAGTTTTTGGTATCCAGCTTAATTTGGATAGATTTTTTTAAGTCATATTTTGACCAGTATTATATTTCAAACAAAATTAACAAGTTGGAAATTGCACGTGAACGTAGCAAATGAGGTGCGTTCGTACGATAACGAAGTTTTAAAAATATTCATATCTTGCTGATATAGTAGAGCGTACTTCGGATACAGTATAGTAGTCGAAATCTTTGTGTTTCTGTAAATATGCCGAAAGTAATTTTTATTACACCTCAGAAACGAATTTCTTATTCATAAAATATGAAATAGTTGAATATAATTAAAACACGCCCCAAACAATGTTTCCCCGTATAGCATTATGTAGTGGAATACTTTTGTGTGGCCCTGTAATTTAATAATAAAAATTCTTTGCATTACAGATTGTACAGAATGCATATTTTAGTATATATTTCATAGATTCATGCCAATTCTATTATGTTCGAATGAGTGTAACATCATAAAAATGCATTTGAATCTTTTTCCCCATTGACCGTAATATAATGGAATATCTTTGATTGTCCCTGTAAATGATCTATGCATCCGACTTTCATAACATTTGAAATGACTCTATAAAATTACGTAACAATTATATGTTTTAAATTTCAAACGATTAAAATGCATTTAATATTTTTTTTCCCCATTGACCAATGTAACGGAATCCTTTTGATTGTCCCTGTAATTGATCTATGCATCCGATTTTCATAACACTTGAAATGACTCGACAAAATTACGCAATAATTATATGTTTTAAATTTCAAACGATTAAAATGCATTTGAAACTTTTTTCCCCATTGACCGTAATGTAACGGAATCCTTTTGATTGTCCCTATAATTGATCTATCTATCCGATTTTCATAAAATTTGAAATGACTCGACAAAATTATGTTATAGTTATGTATTTTAAATTTCAAACGATTCGGTTGGGTAGTTTTTGCGTTGTTATATGTGGACGGACAGACGGACAGACAGACAGACAGACAGACGGACAGACAGACAGACAGACAGACAGACGGACAGACAGACAGACAGACAGACGGACGGACGGACAGACAGACAGACAGACAGACGGACAGACACAGACAGACGGACGGACTGAGCGGCAACAATAGGTGCTACGTATTTACATAATTACGAACGCACCTAAAAATGACATAGAATGATGATTATGAATTATTTTTCTTCTGAGTTGTTGAATTCCAACTGTGCCTTGAAGAACTATCTGCTGATGTCTGCGAGATTTTGGATAAAGCCAGAGTGATGGTAGATCACGTTTTTTGTGTGCTTAGGCCATATTTCTGTTACTAATGTTTTGTCACGATTCTGTATAATGAAGGAAGTCGTTCCGTTGACTCTTTCTTTTACTAGTTTAGAAATCTTGGAATCGTTTCATCGATGAAACAGCTTCTTTTTTAAAAGTAAGAGATTGTCTGATCTCTCCTTTAAGAAAAATATTATGGTTGGATTTGATCTAGAGCAAAATCTTACTGTAACGGCAAATCTTTTACGTAGATGCATTTTTTCAAGAAAATATTTTATTTTTCAGTGTTGATAATGAAGGAAGTCTGTAAAGTTGACTCTTCTGTTACTAGTTTAGAAATCTTGGAATTGTTTCACCGATGAAACAGCTTATTTTTTAAAAGTAATGGATTGACTGATCCTTCCCTTGAGAAAAATGTTAGGGTTGGATTTGACCTAGAACGAAATCTCGCTGTAACGGCGATTTTTTAAGTAGATACATTTTTTTTCAGGAAAATATTTTATTTTTCAGTGATGATAATGAAGAATGTCTTTATGTTGACTTCACTTTCCCTGGTTAGAAATCTTGGAACTACAGCTGAAGCAGCTGGATTTTTAGAATAAGAGTTAGACAGATTCTGCTGAGGAAATTTTTACGGTTGCATTTGATCTATCATGAAATCTTGCTGCTAAGGTGATTTTTTACGTAGATGAATTCTTCTTATTTTTTTTTTCTGTAGTAATTTTTTTCATTCTTTCCTTTGATATCTCTTATTTGAATAAGTATTTTCACTTTAACCCTTTTCAGCAAAATTTTTATAAGTGAAAAATACTTTCATTTTAAATATTTAAACATATGTGTCTAAAAGCCAAAGTATAATTTAAGAGAAATCTTATAAACAGGGCCTGATTAAAGCTTGGGTCCATGGTCCATGGGCCCTTTGATTTCGGTCATCTCCATCCCACATATCTGGACCACTAGTTTTATCATTTCTGTCTGTTTTATTGCAGTTTCCCTTACCGTATACACTCGTATATAAGTCGACCCTCTAACTTTCGAGTGCAAATTCTACAAAAAAATCAAAAATCCGAGTATAAGTCGACCCTTTAACTTTTTATTTCAATTTTACAGAAAATCAAACCAAAGATGCCACTTGCTAATGCGAAAAAGTAATAATTAAACAAAAAAGAAATCACTGAAAAAATTTTTAATGATAAATTATTAATATTTGTATATTTTATATATCATTTTATTATACATGCACATAAAAAGCCAGATTTTTGCAGTATTCTGAGTTTCTTTTTTTTCTTTTTTAATTGATTCATGTATAAGTTGACCCCCTCAATTTGTTGGCCTAAAATTGTCAGAAATTCCTCGGCTGATGCACGAGTACACTGTTGAATTCAGACACTTTTCTCCGGGAGGGATTTCTATCGCTCCGCGGGGATCATTATAGAGTTCTGGGGGGAATGCAATTTTTCACCATTGGAAACAAAAAATCCGGGGGGACATCTCATTGTTCCGGCGGAGTGGGCAATGTCCCCGCCGAGTCATCCCCTGAATTCGACACTGCACCAGTATATACAATAATTCTATCTCCATTACATGACGGGTCTACTTGTTAGATTTGCAAAAGTATTTGGTATCATACCAATGACCTTAAGATACTTAGACTCCAAAATAGCAACCTTTTCGTAGGCCGACATGTGTGCCTTCCGTCACGTGACGGAGGGCAGATTTAGCACGCCAAACCGGTTTTTCTCCCGCCGAAACTCATATTGCTATGTTTGTCTTGAATTGGACCGCACTTCTTCTTTTCTCTTTGTGAAATCTGAAAGTTGCCAATAAAGCGATCACCGCCAAAAAACAGCATCTTTTTTGCCAAAGATGTTGGATTCGAAACCATGCCGAGATAACAATGGGATTTGGCGTCTACGTATATGAGAAAGTCAATGTATCATACAGTCTACAAACACTTCCTGTGTTAAAATGTGGGTAGTATGCAGGATGTGAACACCTAATCTTTTGTTTGCTCAGATCTCAAGAAGGAAAGAGACGTTTTAAGAAGATACTTCCTACTTCAAAATACCTCTGCTTTCCGAATGCCATCAATTTGTTTTGCTTCCAATCAGCTTTGTAATATTATCGATTATTTCTTCTCTTGTTTTAATTCTATTACTTTTTTCTTTAATTATTTTTAATCCAGAACTCCTTGTTTATATAATTACATCTGTAATCCTCGTGTGATACATTGCGGTAAACGGAGATCTTCTAAGTTTTCTCAATTAATAAAAAAAATGCATGTCAGGCACAAATCTTTTTCAACAACGCCCTCTAGAGGACATTCATAGTTGATGGTACTTGCGACAGGAAAAATTAAATCGCCCCTGATAGTTGTTAGCCAGAGGCGTCAAATAGACGCCCGGTTTGTTACAGAGACGCGGGGAAAAAATGACATTTACAACTCGTTAATCAGTCATAGCGTGACGTCATTTTGACGTAGATGAAGATGCATTCAGTTTTTTATATAACCTCAAGGCCATAATATCTTCCTCCTTTGAATTTTTTATGAAGTGTTAGAACATTCCTTTTCCTATATTGTCTACTCGTGTTTTATTTTACAGACATGCTATCGTGGTTTTCATCATATATTTGTTGGGATAGTAGTTTTGGTAGATATCTACCGACGAAAACGATTCAATATATTTCACTTTTGTTTTTCAACAATATACTAGAAAACCACTTACCTGTGTTATGAAGTAAAAAAAATTGCAATACGTCTTGAATTTACTAAGATATATTAAATTTTGTAAATAAAACATTATTTTTTAAAAACTGTGGCTCTTTAAACGGCTCCTTCTTTTAGAAAGTTCATTTCCAGTTTATATTTTGGACTACAACTTTTCTTCTAATGATCTCTGAACTAAAGATAAGGCATTTTTGGAATTTAAAATGCCTTAACTTTAGTTTAAAATCATAATAAAAAAATTCAAAATTTTCGCAAAAAAGGCGATTTAAGGGTAGGCCAGGGTTCGCACTATTCCTAATTTTTTTTTTTACTTTCATACCACAATTTTTAAACGGTAATATTTATTGTATAATTTTTTTTTTGTAGATGTTAAATGGACCTTCCATGAAGATCTTTGATTTAAAATACTGCTAGCAACGTGTGAAGATTTTAGGAACGGTGCGAGCCCTGGGTAGGCCCTTAAGGATCTTAAGGGAGCTCAGGAGTTGAAAACTTTTCAAAATATCGATTTTTTTTTTATGATCTAATTTGATTATTCAATTAATTCTTAACTCAATGCAAAAAACTGCATAAAAATATTTGCATTTTTAACGGAGTTATAAGTATTTATGTATCAACACTTTCATAGTCACAACCATATAATTTCAACTTTAAGTCGCGTTTTCTCAAAACTTGATTTTTGACGACTAACACCAATATTTAAAAAAAACTATTTGATGGAATGGCTTAAATTTTTTTTTTGCATGCCTATAACATCATTATCTAGAGAATGAATTAATATAGTTTATATAAATTAATATTTTGAGTATTTTTAATGCAAAAAAAGTTGTATTTTTTAGGGGTTTTTTTTAATTTTTAAGTTTGAGTTTTTTTAATAATGCTTTTTTTCAAGTGATTGTTATATCCTTAATTCATTCTATAGTGTAAAGTTTCCTGGTCCTTTTAAAGCAAAAATCAGGTTCTTAAGTCAATTCAACGTTAAGATATTTTGGTGTTGGTGATATAACACAATTTTTTTTCGAAAATTGTGTTACATAAATTTTGCTATATTTCTTATTATATTACATTGAAGTACTTCATTTTATAATGTTATAAGACTACAAACATACCTTTAAAATATCAGAAAGTTTAAATTAATTACACTGAAAACTTCTGTTTTTATATGGACTCAACAAAGAGTAAGCTCTGTTTACATGTTTTTCCGTATCGATCAACCCCTGAGCCCCATTAAGGTGTAATGATTGTATGCAGTGGCGCCAACTTACATGGTCACATGGGGCGTGAGCCCACCCAATAATTTGATATCTTCGCTCACCCAATTCCAGTTTGTTAGTTCGAAATTTATTTTTTTAATTATTTAATAGTTGAAATGAAATTTCAGTGGTTTTGTTGACAGTCTCAAAATAGTTTTGTTTATAAAAATAGTAAAGTTGTCAATTAGACTTGCAGGAGCAGCGAAAACTTCTATCAGATGTATAGTTTCACGAAAAGAAATTCCTTGCATATTTTGCAATCTATTTTGATATCTTAAATTTATAAAACATTTAAGGGGCTACTTCAGGCAAATGAAAAGACCCATTCACTAATGCTAATCCTATGGAAGAAATTTATACAGATACCTCTATTGCATTTCAATATTTTTAAATGATTTTTTGGCTTTGAATATCTGAGATCAATCTGTATGCGTGACGTTAGTTACTTTTTTCACTTTGTTTGCAGTTATTTTTTACGAGGACGCTTTCATTTTCGGAACCGGTTTGGAAAGCGAAAGCAGCTCCATAGAAAATATCTGCAACCAAAATCGAAAAACTTAAAAACGACCTCCATTCAGATCAATTTAAGTTATCCCATGCAAAAAGATTCATCTAAAAATATTAAAATGCAACCGAGATATCTTTATAAATTTCTCCCATAGGATTAGCATTAGCGAACGGGTCTTTTCATTTGAGTGAAGTAGCCTCTTAAGTGGCTGAAATGAATGCTTTCCTTGACGTTTAGTCTTTTGCACTTTCCGCACTTAGCAATTACAATGTTATTTAAAATAAATATTAATGCATTTATAAAAAGGAACTTGAAATAATATAATGTAATAAAATTATTTATAAAATTATAGTTAAATTCTAATAATTTAAAAATCGGCTTTGAAAAAAAGTAATTTAATTTTTAATTATCTTTCCTCTCCTTTTTCTCCCCATATACATGCACGTTACGAAAAAAATTGTATGTGTTATTTTACTCTCAATTTTTGAAAAGTTGGTTCTCCTGCTTCGGGACAAAATTGATCGATAAATTCCCGATAACCAGTTCATGCCAGTAGGTGCAGGTACTTCATTATGTCAGAGTTTCTCTTGCCCTAGAGACTCTGAATCCGTAATTGGATGTTTCCCAACTTTTACTACACGAATCTCTGTAACACCGATGGCATACTGATCAACTCCAGCGATACCACGGGCTGTGCGGAGGTGGAAGGTTGCACCTCAACTCGGGTCGCTGGTAAGTGCAACGGCAGGAGGCCTACATAAGCCAGGAAATGAATGCTTGAGAAAGGCATTTTGCTGTGTAGTTGAAAGGGAAATTTTTTCGCTGCCTTAGTTGGAAATAATTTTCATTTCAGATTTGTCCCATTTACCGAATTAATTACGTGTAAAAGTGATTTGCAAAATTTTCTTTTTTTCATAGCTTTTGTTATTTAGATTCAGTTTTAATACATGCTATTTTTTTTTTTAATTCAATAAAAAAAATGAAGATATGTTTATTTTGGTAAGTGAGATATACTGAAAGAATTTCGTTAGCATTTATTCAATGGTTTAGGTTCAAATCTCGTTTGAACGTCAGAAATATATTAAAATTTCAACCCCTTGTTGTTGTCAGCAATTGTTTTTTTTTTTTTTTTTTTTTTTGCCATTTTTAGTTGCAATGTATCAATCTAAATGAAACACAAAAGACATTAAAAATCTGAATGTAAGCTTCTATTGGCTTTTTTAAATATTATCTAAAAGTGAAATTAATTGCAATAATAAAGTGTATATTTGGAAACGTGAATTATTTTATATTACTGTGTCATTATTCTGCAAAGCATTTCTTTCCAAATTTTAAGAAGCTCCACGGAGGCTGAATTGGTGCATCTTTTCTCAAATATCCATTTTTAATATTGTAATTAATTTCATTATGCATGAGATCATGTGATTTGTGTTCACAGGTTTTTCAATTTAAAATGTGTCGAGAAATATTTGTTTAACAGTATAAATCTTTAGAATGTTGCCGATAGAGCAATGAAACATGTCTCTCTGAATAAATAAAGATATTTATTTGCCTTCAAAATGTATTTTTAAAACTTTTAGCAAATACTAAATTAGTTCGATGGTTCAAGTGATATTCTTATATAGCGTTATTTAAAAACATTTGAGAAAATAAACATGATTTTTTTGTTTTAAAATCTTAGTAATTAAATTCGGAAATCCAGGTAAGAGCAATTACTCTTCCTAGCATCTCATACCCCTCCACGCACATACATACACTTGCAAAGCGTTCTGCAGCATTATTAAGGCAAAAATAATCTAGAATGTTCACAGATGTTTTGACGAAAATTTGAAAACTGCAGAACGTTTCTTTCGTTCCCAGAATATTCGTTGCGCGAGATCGGGGGTGTTTGACCGCCACTGCTCAATGTTAATGCTTTCACTGCTTTAAAGCATTAGCCGATTCCAAGGCCGTTCCAGAGACCGTGGAGGAAATAAAACACTGATAAAAAAAAAAAGGGTAGAAATAAATAAGTAATAAAAACTAAAAACGATGCAACTTCAGCACAACTTTTCCTGTGGGGAGCCATGTTAAGGATTAAGCTTGTAGTCGGGTCGATAGGCTTTTAATGGACTCTTTGACACTGGAATTTGCATGTTAGGCACCGAATTCTGGAGGAACGTTCATTTGCAGCAAATCTTTCTACTCCCCCCCCCCTTTTTTTTTCTTTGGTTGCCGGCACATTAAAGTATTTCGTTTCATTAGGGATTAAAGGTTTAAAGAAATAAAAAAAAGAATTTGCATCACACCGTTTGTGAATAGCAGTTGAAGATGATTCGTGTAAAAATGCAAAAGTAAATACATTTTCTATATCAGTGAGAGTAATTTTAAACACTATTAGCTTAATAGGATAGGAAATATAAGTAATACGCCGTAAAATTATTTTTTCATAAAAAAGTTATAATTTCTATTTAAAGGAGAGGAGAGGAGGTGGGGTATGAAATAGCATAAAAATATGCAGTCGATAACGATTCGTGTTAAAATAAATTAATTTTTAAAACTCGGTTAAAGGAATTTTAAATATTCTTGGCTTAGTATGATATGAAATGTTTCTAATGGGCTGTAAAATTTGTTTTTCACGAATTCGATTATATGTGTTTCAAGGAAAGGGAGAGGGGGATAAGAAATAGCAATCGCGTCGCTGTTTGTAAATTGCATTCTAGGATGAGTTGTATATTTCATTATAACATAATTTGAAGAAAATTCTCGTGTACCTTAACTCTTCACTCCGCGGATTTTTCTATATTTGTGAAAAACTTAATTGAAATCTATCTATCGGTCTAATAATGGAAAAAAAAATAGTAAAAAAAAATTATTTTTTAAAAATTCAGCTAAAATTTTATATTTATGATGTAATATATATATGTACACGCTCTTGTCTGCTGAGAAAACCAAAGTTCCTCCTGGTCCAAGAATAACGAAAGAACAATGGCGGCCAGATTTTGGCATGGTCGGAACCATTCAGATCGTTACAAAACTACCTTTCGAAAAGTCGGTTGATTTGAGAATGTTAAAGTGATTTTTTTAAATATCTGCTTCCCTCTTATTTAAAATTTTAGAAATTAAAAATTTGGTTCAATTTCTAATTCATTTATAATTTTTCTAACAGTCTTTTGATTACCATTCGCAATAGATTTTGTTTGAAAACAGATTAGTAACTTTCCGCAGACTCTTACTGACATGATTTGGGGGGGGGGGGGGGATGGTGTTAAGGATAAAATTTCTTTTTTATTCAGGGAAAAAAAACATTATATAAAGGCAGATATATGAACAGTTTTTTTATCAACAACAGAGATATTATAAGATTCGTTTAATGCTTTTAATTACATTTCTCTATAATTCTGGATTCTACAAGCACAGTAAAACCCCGATAATTCGGATTAATTGGGACTAGACCCAATCCGGATTATCCGGAGAATTAGTATATTTTATTTCATTTTTTTTTTCTTACAGAAAATCGCCTTTATGTTAAACTTATTGGATATTACAGACAGTAAAAATGTTTACTTTGCTTAATTCTTCCGAAAAGATGTCAGAAAAAGTTTTTCTTATTCAGAATACGACGATGAAACAAGTTAATGTTATGGAAATTAGCCAATCGATTCTCAAACTTGAAACAAAAAATGACCCAAACCGATCCGGATTAACGGAGTCCGAATTTGCGGGATTCTACTGTACTCGTTTATAACGGTAATTGTGGGTGTGAATCTAATCTACTTTTTCAGCACATCAACGATTTCAGTAGTGGAATCTGTTTTACAGGCGCCGCGTCGTATTCTCCGCCTTGCTCTTGATTTCATATGTAGTGTTCCGTTAATTGCTTCACACTTCCAAGGCTGGTAATGGTGGAGCGGTCTACAGAGTGGGAAACAGCGTTAGTTGAGGTGGTCTGCATAGTTTGAAAAGGACAGACAGGGCCCGACTTAGACAGTGGGGGGCCCTGGGGCAAACACTTTTAGGGGGGCCCCCTTCTATCTTAAAATTGTTCGTAAATTATACTCACGTGACTAAAACTGAAATTCATAACTATTGTATGAGTGCATAAATTTCGTACCAAGTACTATTCACATCTATATACATAAAAGCAGAAGAAAGACAACTTCAAGAAATTATAGAAAAATATTTTTTTCATTATAGGAATATAAGGATAAATGTGAGACCTTAAGGAATCATTGGGCACAGAAACAGAGTGGGTAGAAGAAGAGGGAGCCATAAAATTGAAAAAAAAAAATTTGGTCCCTTTTGACCATTTTTTATCATTTGACACTACTTTAACGAAAAACTTATCTGTCCTTGGGAGGCCCCCTTAAGCCAGCGGCCCGGGGCAATTGCCTCTCATGCCCCCGCCTTAGTCAGGCCCTGAGGACAGAGAAGAAGGTTAATGTCATGTCTAAAATATGAAAATAATATTATGTATTATTGACCAGCAGCAACTAATTTTAGAAATATGTATGTAAGATAATTATATAATGGAAAAAATTTACCCAAAGTGTATTCAAGTAGTATTGAGTACATTTTCCCCTGTTTTTTGAATTGCAATAGATCGAAGTAAAGCACACAAGGTCTTACTTTTTGTATGACAAATGATATTTGTAGATCAAACTTTATTTAGCATGTCACTTTATTTTATTTGTTGCACACAATTAGCCCTAAATTGATAAATGCTAAAAATGTCATATCACATCAGGAAAGGGGAATTTATCATTCGAGTGTGACAT
This sequence comes from Maratus speculifer, assembly GCA_964019185.1. Taxonomy (NCBI): domain Eukaryota; kingdom Metazoa; phylum Arthropoda; class Arachnida; order Araneae; family Salticidae; genus Maratus; species Maratus speculifer. The sequence goes on from OZ025300.1 coordinate 158,141,795, forward strand.
AGGAAATGGTGGCGTAAAAACCCCCATAATTTACATTTCGTAATTAATGAATGACTCATTAATATCGATATTTTTACTTGCCTAATTCGTCAGGAAATGTTTGATAGATATATGAAATAATTGCCTTTCAATAAATGATATTAAATCTATATTGTGTTCTTAGGCAATCTTTACTTGAAAATAAAGGTTTGGAAGACGCATCGGTTATCACACAATTATTGATTTTTTCAGATTCTCCAGTTTAACCAGTAATAAAGTTTTATTTAAATGCGGATGTTTATTTTTTATTTATTTATTTTCTAAATAAAGTATATACAGTTTCCTTTAAGATAAACTGTGCCTTTCCTGTATTTACGTTATATGCATTTTTTTACTCTGATCGTAGAAAAAAAAAGGGCATTTAACCCTAACGAAATATTGCGGACGAAGAAAAATTACATGAAGTATTCTCAGTTGAAAACATTAAAAATCAACTTCAGTGTAAAGTTTTGGCGCACTAGCGAGTGTTTAATAGTATTCATGCATTCTGATACATAAATAAAATCTCACCACTGCGGCTGTTTTAAAATGTAGGACATCTTAATATCATCACCCCCCCCCCCCCCCACACACACACACACATCCCTTTCTTTGAGAACTCTTATTGGAGAGCGGGAAGGGAATCCAAATTCACAAGCTTTTTTTCCATGTTTGCCTAATAAACTAATAAAAGCTTTTGAAACACCATCCAATGTATGTAATTGAATTTCCATCGACTATCCCATCCCTTGTTTACATGTGCTTTAATCCGGCAATGTGGTTATGTTTGAAAGCGTGTACATTAACACTTGCGCTTTTGTCACGTTTGACTGGTCTCCCTTTTGGCTTTGTCCGTCTGTTGGATCGCTGCCAAATTGTGTGTTGGGGTCGGCCGAGGGCTAGTTCTCAAGTGGCGTGGGCTTCCTGTTTCATCATCGCTTTTGCTCGGAGAACGACTACCCCAGTTAACATCTCTCCTCTCCCTCTTCTCTGTCAATAATAATGGCTTGGGAGGATTGGGTGACCACTTAGCTTCGCTAAAGTTCTTAGCTTGTGAGAACGTTCGCTTTCATTATAATTCCTTTCTGTTTGGAGAAGTAAGATTCTACCACTTGACAAACCTAATTATTTGTTACACAGGGCAATTTTTTAATGCATATCTGTTCAAAAAGTAAATAAAGAAGTTTAAGGCGGTACACTAGGCACAGAAAAGGATCCGGATGAAAATGCTAAGTCTATGGGGCATTCTTTTTAAATATCTCGCTCAAATTTTAATATTTTTACATGATTTTTTTTTTTTTTTTTTTTTTTTTGCATAGGATAGCTGAGGACAATCTACAACCGGCCTTGTTTTTACTTTTTCGATTTTGCTTATATATATATTTTTTATTATGATAGTTTCAATTTCAGAACTGGTTTAAACCAGTTTTGAAAGTTAAAGTAATTAAAAAAAAAAAAAAAAAAAAAAAAAAAAAAACTGTACCTAAAACTGAAAAAGTAAAAACTAGGCCGGTTGTGGATCGTCCTCAGCTATACTATGCAAAAAAAATCATGTAAAAATATTAAAATTTGAGCGAGATATTTGAAAAGAATGCCCCCATAGACTTAGCATTATCATCCGGGTCCTTTTCTGTGCCTAGTGTGTGGCCTTAAGAACTGAAAAATACTAAATATTAAAATAACAATATATATATATATATATTTACTAACATAGAAGAATTAAAAGATTATTTTTTCATCAGGGTGTTTTTCTGAAGCCCCTCCCCCCTCTCCGTTGAAAATTAGCTTGATCCTTTTAGGGGCAAGGCATATTTGCTCCAAAAATTTTCAAATAATTAATTCACACTGCATTTTATGAAGAAGTTTATTTGAAAATAATCAAATGCTCTTTTTTTTTCGTAAATTATGAGCTCGATATTGAAATAAGAAGCCATTTGTTATACTCATTTTCACTATAACAGAGGCGTTGACTTTCACACTTACCTTCGCCAATTGGCTTGAAAAATCACATATGGTGTCGTTTCTTCTACCTCGCGAGGGCCGTAGCTAAGGAGGCGCTATGGGTGGCTCAGCCCCCCCCCCCCCCCTAGAAAAGATTCCAATGTCTCTCAATGAATTTCTGTTTCAAAAATTCTGATAAAAATTTGTTCAAAAATCTAATTTAGTTTTGAGACCCTTTTATAGTTTTGCAGAATTACTAAAATGTATCTAAAATAAGTATTTCAACACTCCCTCATCCTATCTGTACATATGAAGCTAACATGATATTTAATTTTGTACCAATTATATGTTAAAAATTTTCATCATTATATACTTTTCCTAGCATAAAATGAAATTATTGCAACAATTTAATAAGAAACATAGTAACTACATTGTGAATATGCATAAATTTATCTTTCTGCGTCAGAGAGAGGGAGAAAAAAATGAGCTTCCCCTCCCTATTGTTCACTTCTAGCTACGGACCTGTACCTCGCTTTATCCCAGAAATACGGTCTCAACTTGTCAATGAAAGGCACGCGACTCTGTTAGTGAAAAGGAGAATAGTTTGGAGAACGACTACCCCATAACTTCTCTTTTCTCTTCTCTGTCTTTTTTCTGTGTCAATAATGGCTTGGGAGACCACTTAAATTCACTAAGTTTTAAATCTTGTGAGAACGTTCGCTTTCATTATATTCCTTTCTGTTTGAAGAATTAAAATTCTGCCTCTTTACAAACCTCTTTGCAATTTTACATCTTTCCGTTAAAAAATGGATTTGTAAATGTGTCAAAACGTTTTGTGTTTGTTAAGATGAGCAGGTGAGAACAACCTTAATCCACACCGCAATTTATGAGCATTTTTTTTTTTTTTTTTTTAATTATCAAAAGCTTTTCTTCGCGTATATTATGAGATCAAAATTGTACTAAAAAATTACTGGTGCCATTTGTTAGATTAGAGAACGACTACCTTCAATTAACATTTTTCTCTTCCCTCCCTTTTCTTTATTTACCACAAAAACGATAATTCATTTCAGCTTTTTAATAAAAAATAATTTGATTGACTTATTTACCGTAAGTCAAACTTAGTTACACCTAGCTCATTTCGTTCTTTTTACTGTTGATTTGAATATCCCCCCCCCCCCCCAAAGTACGCCAGTGCAAATTAACTTCTTTAGAGATTTTTATTTTTCCGCACGCGTATCTTTCAGTGTACCGCGTTTTTCAAACCTGCCGCGGAAAAAAAAAATATCCAATAATAAATCCACTCAACATTCATTCTTCTTTATTCTTTTCCCGCCATTTTCTTTCAATTTTTTTATAATCCCGCCAGCAACTGCTTTTGAAACAGGTTTTTATCCAACATTACTTTTCGTAGTAAGTGAGCTCTCCCCTGTGCGTGAACGTTCTGTTGCCAACCTTCGTATAGTATACTATGCGTTACGCACGGACGAATGCGCAGGAGGAGAATAATAATAATGATAATAAATAAACATAAAAAATAAAAAAATGTGCTTCACGAGAGTTTGTCGGATCGACCTTCGATTGTTCAGAATGATAGTAGACACAACACAGAGGATAATGGCTTCGGTTTAAGTTTGCTGTAAATCGAGCGTTTCGATAAAAAATCTCCCTCATAATCAATTCTTGCATGGCAGACGATATTTTTATTTTTAACTTACTTTTTTTTTTACTTATTTAATTTTACTTCAATTTTTAACTAATTGGGAATTATCTCATCTTGAAAAGATTAGCGATAGATATAACTTCAGAGCTATAGTGAAAGGGGGTGAGTGGGGAAGTGCGTTTCTTTCTTATTATTATCGTAATCATCTCAGTGCTATCGCTTTACCACTTTTGCAATCTTTTTTTTCCTGCTGTATAAGGATTTTTGTGTGTAATTTAATAGCAAAACATTTTTTATCTCAAATAATTACTTTCCAATTTCGTGATTTAAGAATTAAGGGTTTGTTTTTCTATGGCTATTTTTTTAAAATTATATTAAATGTTTAGTTGGAAATGGCAAGACGTTAAAAAACTTTTAATAATGTTATTTTTTTTTAAGTTTGTCTCTTAAAATCTTCTCTTTTTCCCTGTTACCATGTTTATTCCTCATTTTTAATTTTCTTTTTCTATTTTTAATTGCTGATTTTTTTTTTTCAATTTTGAAGTATTTTTTGACTAATTTAACCTCCTCCGACACAGATAAAATATTTCTGAACAGCCAAATTATAACAAACTAAGGTTTTGCACCGAAATCAACCAGGAAAAAAATTAAATTCTTGGCCCGATCTTCTAAATCCGAAACTGACCCCAAAATTTTTTTATTAGATGGAATTCGTATAATTATAAAATCATTCTGTGTCGTAGATGAATTAATAATATTTTATTTTATATAAAAATAAAAAAAAAGTTTTGCCAGATTCTCAAAGAGCCAACTTGCTGCACACGTATGATAAATTGATAAATTAATAATTATGTATATTTAATAAACACGTATAATTAATTAATAATTATGTATATTTAATAAACAGGTGTAGCTAATTAATAACTATATATATTTATATATGTATTAATTTTAAAAAAATGGGCGATTTAGTTTTGGGCCGAAAATAGGAAGATTATCAAATTTCGTTTCGATCGATCCTTACTTATAAGTTATGCTGCAGAGAATGATTTGCTAACGTAACACATATGTTATTTCACATTATTCTTTTTACATGATTTTCATCAATGACAGCAACCTGCGTTTATGTACAAGAGAATTTGCAAATATAAGCTACACTGTAAAATATGCATCAAATACAAGTAAAATATTTACAGTTTTTGTACTTGCGCCAGTTGTTTGCTATGAAAATACGATTTATAGTAGTTCATTAGTGGCTAACAACTGTTTACTATATTAAACAACATTATTAATATTTTTCAACACATTAATTACGGTAAAACTCACGAGGAAAACAAATAAAGCAAAATATAATATTTACTTCCAGGAAAACGTAAACCACGAGAAACTGTTAATATATATTATTATATGTATAATTGCTTTGTTGTAAACTGCAGGGAAATGTTACTTAGGGTCATCTAATTGGGATTCTAATTAATTTTCAATCTACTTATAATGAAATGTTGTGTTTGTGCTACGTTATTACAATCATAATTGTAATCCACTGTTGAAACGATTCTAGTATCTGAATAATTTTCCGTCAAATTTTGTAGTTAAATACCTACGTAAATTTTATAAAATTTCACTTAAAAGTACATTTCATCACAGTACATGTTATTAATGAAGTGTAATTATGCATTAATGTAAAAAAAAACTCATTAAAAATAATTGGAATTATTTTTTTCATACAGAAAGATATAAATTAATATAAAACGTAAAAAAAGACAAAATTATTATTTTAGAATATTTGGTGAAATTATAATTTAATACATTTTGTATTAAGTTTAATATTGTAGATGATCTTAAATTTAATGAAAGATTAATATAGTTGACGTATCCCTGTATTTTCTTCACATTTTTCATGAAAATAATGTAGTAATCCATTAAATTAATAGACTTACTTGATAAGAACTTTAAAATAATTTTTAACCCTTTCGGGTCTGATTTTTTTTTTTTTTTTTTTTTCAATTTTTAGAAAAAAAAAATACTTTTACGTTAATAAGATTAACACTAGATATCCAAATACATTAATTAGTATTTAACGAATATTTCATAGTCTGAAAGATAAAGAAATTTGTTGTTTCGCGTATTCTTCAACGAAGATTGCATGACAAACGCTAAGGAAGTATTTTTGGAGGTGTTTAGAAAATATTGTTTTACGTTAAAATTTGATTTATATTACAACTTTCTAATACTTTTTTCGCTTTATTACACATGATTCTTTCAGAAAAGTAACTTTTAATTTAAATTTAAAGAGTGAAATATATGTTTAAAATAAAAGAATTGCAAACGGTGCAAAGAGATTGAAGCAAATAATAATAATAATTTTTATTACAAAATACCTAAACATAAATGAAGTAATATAATAAATGCATAGGCATATACTAACATTACTGGATGTAAATAATAGATAAAGTATTTCTTAAAACAAAATAATACTCCAATAAAAGACATGTACTATTAATGGTACACCAGACCCGAAAGGGTTAAACAACCCTGCTCTTTTGAAATTTTATTTTAATAAAATTGCATCTATTTAATTTCCATTAATGAATCATTAATAAATGCATATTTTTTCAAGAATTGTTGCATCATAATAGACTCAAATAACTTAGTCCCATGAACTTATATATATATGTATCGAGACAAAAGATATTTAATTAAAATTACCTACTAGCGGAAGAAATCTTGTATTCTGTCAGTAATTAAAAATGAATATTTTATTAGCCGAAAATCCGGAAACATCTCAAAAACGTAGTTTAAGAATGTCAACTGAAAATTTTACGACATTTCATTACTATGCAAGTTATTAAAAAATAATAAATATCTAATTATTTGTTTTTGCGAAACCAGATACGTAAGCTACAAAATAACTTTGATTTTAAAAAATGAACATTCTTTATGCTATACATAGTGATAGAGTTTAAATAAAATTATAATGCGAATCGCAATTTTTCACCTTCATTCAAACATAAAATGTATAATATAAACTTTTAAAAGTTAGCTTTTTAATTAAAAAGCGAGTAAAAAAATGAAAGAGATGTCACAAGTTAAAAATATACATTTTATTTAAAACTTTTTAGCATTTTCAAGCTCTTTATCAGAGTACTCTTTAATAATTAATTGCTGTTTATTTATACAAATACGGCACGTCATTTTGAAAATGACACAGCAATAATTATTAGAGTTGAAAGTTGAAGTAAGTTTCTTGGATTAAACATAATTACTGCTGCATAATAATTGTAAATTACCACTTCTGTTTCAAATTTCAACTCTAATAATTATTGGCTCTCTTATTTACATATTTGCATAAATAAACATCAATTAGTTATTGAAATATTCTCTGATGAAGATCTTAGAATAGACTGAAAGTACTAAGAAGTTTTAAATAAAATGCATATTTTTTACTTGTGATATCTCTTTCATTATTTTATCCCATTCTCCTTTTAAGTAAAACAGTGAACTTTTTAAAAAGTTCATATTATGTAGATAAAGGTTATTTATACATATTTTTTAAAACCATAATACAATATTTTAATATGAGTAAACATGAAAAAGGTTGAAAGGTTGCATGATACCATAAGACAAAATTTTCGAACTTGAACAGAATTTGATCGTTCAAAAATATCCTAAAACTCATCTCTGTGATATAGAGAAGTTTTACATGTATGTTCAAATGCACCACAAGAAAAACAAACCACTAAAAGAGACTGTCAAGAATGATTAGTTCAGAACTGAGAAAAAACAATGCCGACTTCCTTTTCGCCTATTAGTCATTTGTGTACTATTCTTAGAAGATTCTTCGTAAAAACGCTTAAAGTTAGTCAATCATTATTCGGGCTTAGCGTCTTTGGTCTGCTGTCGATTCCATTAACTGGCTGCACTAGCTAATGTAAGTACTGTTACCTAATCTCATGTGGATATGCAAACTAGGGGAAAAAAAAGACAGTAGCTGAGTCTAATTAAAAATTGTTTAATTTTGTATGCTAATGAAATAATAATAAAAAGCTAATCTTTTACTGTTTAATTTATTAAATATTTGCAGAAGAAAATATTTGATATTATCTGAAGATAAGTATTAAACAGAGAAAGATATATATTTATTTATTTACTATTTCTAATTTTCAGGCATTTTTTAAAAATTTATCGTTTTTGAAAAGAAGAAATTAAAGGGTGGTTTTAAATGAATATTACAACTTTATAGAGCTATTTAAAGAAAAAAAAGTACAATCTTGTTGTTCCTCGGAAATCGAAAATAGCAGTTGAAAATTCAAACTCAACACAATTAAAAGCAGTTGTGCCAATTTATATGGGCCCATGGGGCAGAAGTATAATTTAAAAAGTTGCTTAGAGAAAACATAATTTAATTTCAAATTATCTTCTTTAATCACTCGCTTCTGCCCTCTTCACACAATTACACACTAAGAGAAAAAAAAATGTGTGTGTCATTTTATTCGAAATTCTTTAAGCCCACCCTATATTTTTGAAAAGTTGGCGCTACTGATTATAAGTGTGTGTGCGTGTGGGAGGGGGGGGGGAGGGAGGAGGTATGGTATGGCAACTGTTATTTCATTTCCAATTAATAACAAACAGGGTTTTATTTATTTATTTATCTTGTTGTTTTCTTTCAATAACCTTGTAAAATTGGGATATTCACTTATAATCACATAGTTCAGTTCACCTATTCGAAGCAGTGCGACAGGCATGATAGCGAACGCATTAATAAAAACGTATTGGTATCTAATTATCTTTTACTTGCTATCATTGAGCATTTATCTTTATATAATAAAAGAAACTTTATCGTTAACGCCTAATCCACAAGTAAACAAACGCAATATGCTAAAACTCATCTCAAATATACAGAAGTTACAAGAGTAGTTACAAATGCATCGCAAGGAAAAAAGACAAACCGGGCTGACATTCATCAAGAATAATTAAGCTCAGAGTGGAACAGAAGAAAAACAAAGTTGACTTCCTCTTTGTCAATTAGTCACCCCTTGTACTATTCTTACCAGAAGATCCCGCTCAAGAACAATTGAAGATAGTTACTTCTAATCATTAATTGTGCTTAACGTCTCTAGTCTGCTGTCAATTCCATTAATTGTGAGACGCTGATATACTACGATTATCTTCCTCTGTTCTCATGTGACTATGTCCACTCAAAAAAAGAAATTTAGGAAAGAAAACAATTGGCTGAGTCAAACAGAAACTTGTTTTATTTCTTATGGTAGCCTTTAGTATAAGAAAAAATATCTAAAGAATTAAAATGTAGTTAAATTGTATTGTTAATCTTCTAACTTATCAATATTTTTTGAAAAAACTTTCAAAAAATGCACCTTTTTTTTTTTTTTTTCATGTCTTTTGCAGAATTTTTAACCTTTTATCAAAATGCTGGTTTTTCAAAACAGATAATTTTGCTTTATTGAATCAGAAAAATACTCGCATTAACCCTTTCCGGCGCAGACAAGTTCTGTTCGTAAAATGAGAAATTTTTGACTGACACCGGAATTTATAAAAGACTTTTTTAGAAATTAAGAGCTCTCTGATTTAAGCTGTCACTGTAAAAGTAAAAAAAACTTTGCTAAAATATTATAGGTGCCGTTTGTATGTTTGGAATTAAAATTAGGTGTTGCCGGAGTGGTAACGCTGCGCCGGAAAGGGTTAAATGATGCAAAATTTACAATAAAAATATACTGATGAGTATAACAAATCATGACTGGAATATGGATGCCTGTACGTGTGGTACGGGCAAATCATTATTGGCAAACACACGATGCCTGTATGACTTACGAGTAAATCAAGGAAGCAATTAATTATAAATTTAATCAATGTATGAAAAAAAAAATATTAAAATAATTGTGTATATAGGAATACGTGTTAGGGCATATTGCATTATTAAGTATATAGAGAATGGCTTTGTTATTTAACTATGAAATATATTGCATTTCATAGTTAGAGTTTTAAAATTCACTTAGATTTTACTTTAGTTAAAATATCAAATACAGTCGAGTCTCTATATAACGAAATCCATCGTTCAAGAAAAAAAAAATTCGTTATATAGAGAAATTCGATGTATAGAAAATGATGTTAAAATCGTATTTAATGTGTAAATTTTGAACAAATATTACTTTTTGTGTTTTTAATTAAGAATTTGAAATGTTTAAAAGTAAATATTAACCTAACATTTCATTTCTTAATTATTTAAGCAGTTTCAAAAAAGAGAACAGACATTTATTAGAAAACTTAATGAAAAATCAAATAAGAAACACCTTGCGTTAATTTTAGACGAAGAAATCTGTAATTTTTTGTTTTGATTTTAAAATTGTTACGCTCTCAAATTTTTTTTTTAAATTTTAGCAAGAAATGAAAAATTGTAATTAAGATTTTCCTCCATTTTGCCTGTCTTATGTGCCTCTCATTGATCCCTCTCTTATATGTGTATCAATCCAATTCACTCTGTTTTGAGAAGGATGTTGAAAGGTGTGTGGGAGGTGGGATGAATTTGTTGGATTTAAAGAACAAAGAGATAAGTAATAATAATAATAATAATAATAATAATAAAACCTCAGCACTGAACTATAAATAAAAAAAGTGATGGAAAATTGATTCCATAAGATTTCAAACCTTTTTTAAAACTGCATAGATTAAGACCAATTTATGAAAAAATTCGTTATATGGAGATAGATATTTCGCTATATAGAGTCTGTTTTTAATGTAATCATGCGAAAAGGGGACCGTTCTTACTAAAACTTCGTTATATAGAGAAATTCGATGTATGGAGTTTCGTTATAGAGAGACTGGACTGTAACTATAAATTTAATCAATGTATGAAAAAAAAAATATTAAAATAATTGTGTATATAGGAATACGTGTTAGGGCATATTGCATTATTAAGTATATAGAGAATGGCTTTTTTATTTAACTATGAAATATATTGCATTTCACAGTTAGTTAGAGTTTTAAAATTCACTTAGATTTTACTTTAGTTAAAATATCAAATATATCAAACTTCATAATCATGTATCCAATATTTTCAAATAGTTAAGTCACCTCTGATTATAATAAATATTTTCAAACTTAATATAAACTAGAAAATAATGTATTCGACATGAGAACTAAATAAAGCAAGATTTTAAATGTCTTTCTTTTATTTATTTTCTTTTTTTTTTTTATCTAGCAACAAAACTGAAAATGGAAACAATAGTCTGAAAAATTAAACAATTTTTCATGCTGAGAAGGAAATTTTTTTTTCAGGTTTAGCCAGACTATATAACCCAAAAAACTTTATTAATACATAAATATATTTGGTAAGAAGATTGTGATTACCAATGATATCAGCAATATTTTGAATTTTTTCAGAAATAAATTTATTCTCCCTTCATTGAAAAACATGAATTCAGTAATATTAACAAAAATACAAATTAAAAAATATATATGAAATTGATATAAAACTAAAAAAAGTCAAATTTTGTCCCTATATCTGAACTAAATGTTTCATTGTTTACATCCGTAAATTATGTACGGATTTTAGAGAATTGCAGATTTTAGGGATTCTAATGTACCATCTCTCTAAATTTCTGCTCCATTGAAACTAAACTGAAGAAAACGGCATTTCTGAACTTGTTGTATTCAACAAATATAAAACTTAAAAGAGCACTAATAATAATAATAATAATAATAATAACAATAACTCTACAATTTCACAGATTTGTATAATTAGTCTCTAATATCTCAAAAAAAAAATCATTCACGAGTATCTACAATTTTTTAATCAACTACATTTTAAAATCTTTTTCATCATTACTTCAGTGCAAAATTATTCGTTGAATCACTTTTTAAAAATTTATTCCGCTTTGCATTCTAATTTCTTGATTCGTTTTCTATGTGCACGTATAAACTAATTAAAAAAGAAAAGTGTAGTGTTTTAACACTCTTTGCAAAGTTTAATTAATCCCATTAATTAACAGGGATTAGATTATTCTGCATGACTTTTTAATTAGCCAACCTAAAAACTCATTGCTCGAAATTGTTGGATGCCTTTACGCAACTTTTATATTTATTATTTTTTTTAACTTCTTGTTTTCACACTCAGATTATTAATAGGCTGCAAAATATATATATATAATCGGATATTAAATAAAACTAGATTATTTAACTTCTGTTCTTCAAAAATAGCAATTTAGAAAGTTTTTTTTTAGGTTTATATATAATAATTAGTCTGATTAAACTGCCAAAATAAGTAAAGCAGTAAACGCTAACGGAGTTTTATTATAGATAAAAAGATTTTCAAATTTTGTTTATTAGTGTACTGCAATGCAATATTTTTTCTCTTTTTAATGATTTTTTTTCCGTTTTATAAATAATCAGTATATAAAATTGTCGAAAGTTGTAATATGTTTGAGAGTTACAGGGCCGCGGAGTCAGTGGGAAAAAAGGCCTAGTCCGACTCCGATACAAAGCTGACAAATATTGCTGTTGCTGTTGATTAAAATTATTTGGAAACGCATGGAAAATAAGGTAAAATTTTCACTATTTTGGTGTCTATTCAGTTCTTAGAGCTTTGAAATCTAAAAGGAAAAAAATAATTTCCGTTTTACTAATTTTTCAGTTTCACGTTCAACAAACCAGAAAAATTCAACTATCGAAATCTAAAGAAGAAAACAAACAGAAAATTTACTATTTCGTATCTGTGAATTTGACAAGAGAAAATTCTTACCACCTTGATGTTAATTCGTGTCCTTCCGAGCAGAAGAATTTCGACGGAAAAAAAAATAATAGCGATGAAAATTTCTCTAGTTGGAAAAAATTCGGGATCTACTACAGTTTTTAATTAAAAATGGTTTTCATCTATTGAATACACGGAACAGTAGTTGGAAATCTTTAACTTGGGTAGCCCGATATAATCAAAAAAAATAAATAAATAAATACATAAATAAACAAAATAAAATAATAATAATAATAATAATAATTTCTTTTATAGATTTAAAATGATATGTAATTGATTTAATTTTACTTCGAATTGTCTAACAAAAAATTCGGAGTCGGTTTGTCTTTTAGCGACTCCGATTCCAACTCTTTAGCTCAAAAATGGGCCCGATTCAGACTCGGACTCCACAGCTCTGGTTATCGAATAAAAAATAAACTTCATTTATGAGAGATGGGCTAGAAAGTTTTTCCTTGAATCACGTTTTAGAACTTATCTTGCCCTGGATTCTGATTTTCTGATTCTTTTTCGCATTCTCCTATCAGGGTGTCAGCTAGGTCGATCGTGGAACGACTATACAAAATACGAAAATAAAACAAGAAGTCTTCGCTCTTTTGCTAAAAAGTTTGTATTGAATCATTTGAAAAAAAAAACATCCTTCACCGAATGTGCCGTCCCATAACTCAACCTAACTATTACTTAACTAGGAGAATATGTTGTTTTCATTGTGTTTTTTAGCCTCCGATATGCTATTTTTTTTTTTCGGGCAGCAATTAAAGTGTCATCTCCAAAAAATAACTTTATTATTTAAGCCCGCTGTAAAACAAAGCAAATATATCATTGCGCGAGATTATCTTTACTACAATTTTTTAGGTGCGTTCGTAATTATGTAAATAGGTAGCACCTATAGTTGTCGTTCAGTCCGTCCGCATATAACAACGCAAAAACTATCAAACAGAGTCGTTTGAAATTTAAAATATATACTTATTACATAATTTTGTCAAATCATTTCAAATTTTATGAAAATCGGATGCATAGATCAATTACAGGGAAAATCAAAAGTATTCCGTTACATTACGATCAATGGGGGAAAAAAGGTTCAAATGCATTTTAATCGTTTGATATGTAAAATATGTAATTATTGCATAATTTTCGCGAGTCATTTCAAATTTTATGAAAATGGGATACATAGATAAATTACAGGGACAATCAAAAGTATTCCATTACATTACGATCAATGGGGGAAAAAAGGTTCAAATGCATTTTAATCGTTTGATATGTAAAATATGTAATTATTGCATAATTTTGTCGAGTCATTTCAAATTTTATGAAAATCGGATACATAGATCAGTTACAAGGACAATCAAAAGTATTCCGTTACGTTACGATCAATAGGCAATAAAGTTTCAAATGCATTTAAATGGTGTTACACTCATTCGAACATAATAAAATTGATATGCAAATATAAAGTATATATTATAAATACATTTTGCATAAACTGTGGTGTAAAGAACATTTGTTATTGATTTACAAGGCCACACAAAAGTATTCCATTACATAATGGTATAGGGAGAAAATTGTTTAGTGCGCGTTTTTATTATATCAAACTATTTCACATTTTATGAATATGATATACATTGGTAAGGTGCAATAAGAGTTACTATTCCTGTATATTTACAGGAACACAAAAAAGATTTCGACTTCTACACTGTATCCGAAATACTGTCTTTTATAACAAGATCTGAATATTTTTAAAACTTTGTTGTCGTATGAACGCACCCCATTTGTTACGCTCTACGTGCAATTTCCAACTTGTTTAAATTCTAAACATGGACTATTTTTAATTTTTGCGTTTTTTATAGGGAAAAAAGTGCTTTTAAATGCAATTTGTTTAAAAACTGTTTCTCAATTTAACTGTGAGATATTATTATTATTTATCTCTTTTTAGCTCACAGGCTATCATAGCCTGAGAGCTTATGTGCCCGTCCGTTCTGTATGTACGTGCGTAACGCGATAACTCATGATAAAAATATCCCATCGACTTGAAATTTTGTATATAGATATATCCTCATAAGGCGCTTCCCTGATTAGTTTTTGAAGTAAATTCGATGTGTATAAGAGGGGGAACGGGGGGCTCATGCCCCTCCTCTTGATTGATATAAATGGGTTTTTCATGCAGAAATATTAGTTTTTGTTCAAAATTTACACATAGGATCATTCTGATGAAGCGCTTCTGTGATTGGTATTGGGTATTCATTGGATAAATATAAACAGGGGAAATGGGGGTTCTAATACCCCTCCCCTTAATTCATATAAATAGGTTTTTCATGCAGAATTGTCAGATTTCGTTCAAATCTCTTTCAAATCAATAGTTTTAGAAATTTAATGGTTAAGTTTATAAAAGAGAGGGATAACTATTCTTAAATTATACAAACGGTTTTTATTAAGAATTTTCCGATTTGCTCTGAATTTTGGACATAGATTTTTTATATGATAAAGCATGTCCCTGATCAGTTTAGAGGGTTCAATGATTAAGTATAAAAAAGGGGAAAGGGGGGAGCTGATCCCTCCCACTTAATATTTTTTTTCGAACGGAATTAACCCTTGAAAATATAAGGCTGTAATGTGCAATTAGTCTGCGTAGCCTGTGAGCTCAGTGCCATCAGTTTAGCTGGGCAATATTCTTTTTATTATTCTAATGACAACGAAAGCACTCCATTTCTGTACAAAGTAAAAGAAAATCTTCAGATTACTATGCCTTTTTCTTGCAATTTTCTCAATAGCAACTGAAAATATACTGTAATTAAAATACGTGCTATTTTGAAAAAAATATATACTGATTTCTGATAAAACACAGAACTGTTGCACTGTAAAAAAAAAAAAAAAAAAAAAAATCCGTTAGATTTACGGCAAAAACTGCTGGCAGCAATGTTGCCAGCAGTTTTTTCTGTAAATTTAATGGATTATTTTTGCTGTGTATAAAATTTAAATAAGCATATTAATGGTTCAAACAAATGAAAGCATATGAGTCATTATATAGATGAGTTTATGGTGGAGTTTATAACATCCCTTTTTGCTCGATGTGTGTATTATTTTGCGATAGTGACGTTCTGTTCTCTTGTGCATACTTTTCTATAGATGTTGTTTTAAAGACTGCATCGTAAATGTGATATTTTCAACGAATACAAATGTACGTCATATTATATCAAATAAAAACGTGTATTTTAATTTTTAAAACTGAAATATGTTTTGTAGAAGTGCATCTTTTTCACTTCTTTAGCTTTGAAATTTTAAACAGGTGGAATTGCATTACTTTTGAAAATAACTCAATTGAAATCACACACTAATAAAACGCAAGGTTTTGCAAAAATTTAGTTTCTTTACAGAAGATCAGTGACCTTTAGGTTAAAATAACATTTGTTTGAGAGTTACACTAACTGATATAAGATGCATTTTTATTCTAATTAATTTTGTAGATTTATTATATATTAATGAACAATTCTTTCTTAAATATTTCCTCTAAATTCGACGGGTTCCACGTTGTAACAATAATATATATATATATATATATATATATATATATATATATTCTTTTCCTTATCGGGGGCGACACTAAATTCTGAAAAAGCAGAATTTTTGCTTCATGCTTTTTTTACAAACTTTTTCTACAGTAGAAGAATTATTATATTTGAAGCAATAAAAATAAACGAGGAATCATAAGTTTTTTAATCATTTTTACTCTCGCCTTAAAACAAGTTTCAAAATGTGTCAATTTTTCGCCACCCCGAAAGTATGCAACCGCTTAATCTTAAGAAAGTATAATGTTACTTTTTAATTAGCTAAGTCACTACATTAAATTCTTACATGTCTCACTTTTATCTTTTATTATTATTAACTTTTTTTTCTTTCACACTTATGGATTATTAGCAGGTTTATAGAACTTGACCTTGCACAATCGGAAGAGCAATCATGCGGGACGACAAGTTGCTTTAGAATCAAAATCAAACAGAAAACGTTAATTCGTAAAAACAAAATGTCGCTGTTTTTATCAATGGAGCGTGGGGAAAGTTAGTTATGTACTTTATTAAAGGTCAAGGAGGCTAATTAAGAGCAAAACATTATACCACAAGTCCGTGAGTTCAAGCTTTATGTTTAAAGTAAACTTAAGGAAAGATTTTCGAAATGTTTGACACTGATTTCTTTTGAAGTGGTTACTTGAAAATGAGTGGATATTTCAGAACACCACCACTTTTTTTTTTTTTTAACAGTCTATATAATCTTATATTAAGTACATTTTTTAGAGTAACTTTTTCTTTCCTAGAAATGCAGGGTTCCCCATAACTGCGTTTACAGTTAGGGGAAAGGGGGGAGGGAAGAATTGGGCTGGGCGTGCACCATGAAATGTCAGTTTGAATATTTGTGGCAAAATATGTATCGTAATGTGTGGTAAAAGCAGAATTCCTACTTCCTGGCGTATTTTTTTCTACAGTAGAAAAATTATATTTAAAACAATAAACACTGTGACTATATGTGGGATTATAAGTTTTTTAATTGATTTTACTCTAATGCTAAGACAAATTTCCAAAATATGCCAATTTGTCGTCGCAGAAAACGCATGTAACCCCGCAATCTTAAGAAATTACAATGTTGCTTTCTAATTAGCTAAGTCACTATATTAAACTCTTATATGTCTTAGTTTTGTTACTTTTCTTTTCCCTTTCACACTTATGGATTATTATCAGGTTTATAGAACTTGACCTTGCACAATCGGAAGAGCAATCATGCGGGACGACAAGTTACTTTAGAATCAAAATCAAACAGAAAACGTTAATTTCGGAAAAGCAAAAAGTCGCTGTTTTTATCAATGGAGCGTGGGGAAAGTTAGTGATGTACTTCATCAAAGGTCAAGGAGGCTAATTAAGAGCAAAACATTATACCTCAAGTCCGTGAGTACAAGCTTTATGTTTAAAGTAAACTTCAGGAAAGCTTTACGAAATGTTTGACACTGATTTGTTTTAAAGTGGTTACTTGAAAATGAGTGGGTATTCTACTTTCTTTCTTTTTAAAAAGTGTATATAATCCTACATTAAGTGCATTTTTTAGAGTAACTCTTTTACTTTTTTTTCAAATGTAGAAATGTAGGCTGTTCTATAACTCCATTCACATGTGAGAGGGGTGGAGGGGTATTTTTTTTTAATTTGGACTTCGATTTGGATCCGCTATCTTTTCTTTTCTGGAATTAATAAACTTTACCTAATTTCATCCAGTAAGATTAAATAAAGAATCATACCGTGAGCAGTTATTTATTTTGACATAATTGGCTATTAATATTCTGAAGAATCACATTTAAAACATTTTAATATTACTTAAGAAAGGTGTTATAATAAAAATAAGACATTGAAATGTTTCGGAACCGTCAAATAAGTTCCATAATCATAATATAAATACAATAAAATTTCAAAATATTTCACGGTCAATACAAATGACACGCGACAATGAGATATATGAATAACAAAAAACACAAAAAACACGCGCTCTATTGTAAAAATTAAAATGAAATATAGACAATTTAATTTTTACTATAGAGCGCGTGTTTTTTGTGTTTTTTGTTATTTATATCTCATTGTCGCGTGTCATTTGTATTGACCGTGAAATATTTTGAAATTTTATTGTATTTATATTATGATTATGGAACTTATTTGACGGTTCCGAAACATGTCAATGTCTTTTATTTTTATTATAACACCTTTCTTAAGTAATATTAAAATTTTTACTAAAATGTTTATATAAAAGGTGAATGTTTTAAAATCTGATTTAAAAAATCAATTGGATTTAATTAACTTTTTATCACACATTTAAAACTTTTTGTATCTGGAACAATATTAGGCCAGTCAAATTGTCATAAATAGATGCAAAAATTCTGCTAGAAGATTTTATGTTTTTAAACTGTTTATCGGGATGCTAGTAACAAGAATTAATGGTTTCCCAACAAAATATCTCGAGGCTAAACTTTTTGGAGCCAAAAAACCACAAAATTTTCGGACTTTTTTCAGTTTTTTGCCTATAACTCAAAAAGTATAGATTTTTTGTGCAAATATGCAATTAGAAAAAGAAAGAGCATTAAATTCTCTACAAATTTCATTATACATTTGTTTTTCTAAAGCTATTATGAAGCGTGCTACAGCTTTCTGAAAATGACTCTTTTTTTCTAACTTTGTGGAAATATTGCAAAAATGGAAATTTTACACCGTTTTTCATTATTTTATCCTCTTTAATGTAACTTATTTATATTACAGGCATTTGCATTATAGCAATCATGATTAATTACAACGGTAACATAGTAAAATAATTAAGAACAGTGTAACTTTTTTTGTATTTAGAGCTTAAGTGGAGAACATTAATATTAGGTATTTAACAGAATGTAAGTAAAAAATACTTACGATGATATTTTTCATTTATTTAATAACGTCTGGAACGCTTTCGGGTTAATTGAAATAATTCCTCAACCTCAGCTTGAGGGGCAAATGAGCAGGTTTCTTGTTCTTTAATAGCCTTGATATTCTTTGAGCAAGCATAAATTGTGCATAAATTCTCAGCATAAATTGTGCTGAACAAATCTTTCAAGCCACTACCAGCCATGATAAAACCAATTGATCCCATGAAAGACATGAGGAGATGAAAACCTCCAAGCCTCACTGTCACATTGTTCAATTCTGGATGTTCATTCGTCATTATGTCTCTAGCTTTCAAATAAAGAGGTTGGTCATACGTCACAAAGCATGTCTTCTGGTTGAGTTGTCTACATTTTTCAGCAGCAACCAATAGTGAGGTAAAAATAGTATCATAATGTGAAGGATGGGCATTAATAAATGGAAGATACTTTATTTTAGAACGTTTATACTCTTTGTTGGATGTAACTTTCTCCATGAAACCGTTCCAACCGGGAATGTTTTCAACATTTGACCACTTCCCATAGAGCCATACTATGTCTGTTGTTGAGGGAATTATTTCATTATTAATGGGAGAAAGTTTTTCCAAACTTTCAATTTCTATATTTTGTAAGCCACTCATATCTGTTCTGTGAAATGTCTGTAGATCAATTTTTTCAGCTTGACAGACAATTTCATTTGTGGACTGATGTTTTACTTTTTGAATTCTTTTTTCGGGATGCAAGGCGTCGTGAGGAGTAACACACATTATACCTCCCATTGCATGAAATGTACCAGTCCCATCTAGAGTGCTGGCATTAAAATCAGCATTGTCAAAAATAAATTGGCAGAATGCATCATCTCGTTCTTTTGTTTTCTGAGGCCGCAGAATGGTAGACAATTCAAGAAGAGAGGCATCTTCATAGGACCCTGCAAAGCCAAAAGCAGACATAACTTGGAGCAAATGTTTTGAACCAAACTTTCTGTACAAATATGCACTGATCCCTGTCATGATGGATGAAAGGAATGATCTTGGTCTAACCGAACTTATTAGGGCATGTGAAAATGCAACGCACTTTTTTTTCCATTTCTCAAATGAACCACGTTTGTGTTTTAAAACTATGCTTTCAAAAAGCAATTTTACTGATTCTGGGATAACTGTCTCAGCGTCAGACAGAAAGTTATCAGATGGGGGGTATTGTGTAATATCATACATTTGTGACCTTATATCTTCCACAATTATATCAGCGGCTGTTTTCACAATACGAAGTCGCTCCTGTTGAGGATCTAAATTCCTACTCAAATACCAATGATCAGTGAGTATTTTGTGCCCAACATTTTTGAAACAGAGCACTGTTTTCTTTTTCTTGTTTTCAGAAATCAGCACAGCATCCCCATATTTCTGGATTATACGGGCCTTAACAGTCCGTGAATCGGGAAGTTCTAATGACTGTGGTACTTGATTCATCAACTCATCTAAAGAAAACTGGCATTCTTCAAACTTTTCTTCAATGTACATAAATATAGCCTCCATAGCTTCGTCAACAGATGTTGCGGGTCGACGCCCTCTTTTTTCTGCAACTGTTACAGACTGATATAGTTTTACGCGACAAAAACTATGATACCATGCATCTACAGCTACCAAGTCAGGTTCGTGTTGAATACGTTCAATTATTTTCTGGGACCATTTATCCCCACGTTTTTCTGCAGCTTTCAGGAACGTAATTTTTGCTTCTAACTTCATTACTTTATGAATCAAATTTCTCTTTGCGTATGGCTTTTTCGATTGTTTTTCGTTGAAGTCAACGGGATTACCTTTTCCACATAAAAAGCAATTATCTTGAAATTTGAAAGAAGTGCTTGATCGGAGGGATAAACTAGTCTGTGTAGAATCTTCATTCCGACGAATATATGCTGCTATCATTCTCTCATTCGTATATGTTTTTTGGCAATCATCATGTATTCTGACTTCCTTGCAACTTTTCAAAAAACGTTGATGAAAATTATTTTGCCGTTGAACGCTACATTCAAAAAGCCTGGCAAGTCCTTTTTTGCTCACAACGCGAGTATCACAATTTGAAGCCGTTTGGCAAACGAAACATAATTTTGGATCGAGATCGCTCATTTTTAATTACTGCATGCGAAGAATACTAGCAATACACTGAATAGTAACATATTAGAAGAATGTGCCTTAAAAAAGAGGAACACCTGCGACAGAATGAACGCAAATTGGGCAGCAGCTGACAAGTGGTCAATATCTTCCGTCGGCATTCTACCCCCGGTATTCCTCCCCTTCACTCCCCCAACTCTTCCGTGATTGTTTTCGTATAGTGTTTCCAGAATTTCTGTTCTTTCGGCCTGCCTTTCTTAAAAATTTGAATTCTCATTCATTAATATGTGTATTTAATTTTCATAGTTAGCAATGAAAGAAAGTTTTTTAGGATGGGAGACGAAAAATAGATCTTTTTCTGTAAAGTTAAAAAAAAGTGACATTTTCAAAAAGCCCTAGCGCGCTTAGTAATGGGTTTAGAAAAACGTTTTTATAATGAAATTTGTAGAGAATTTAATGCTCTTTCTTTTTGTAATTGAGTATGGTACACAAAAATTTTATACTTTTTGAGTTATAGGCAAAAAACTGAAAAAAGTCCGAAAATTTCGTGGTTTTTTGGCTCCAAAAAGTTTAGCCTCGAGATATTTTGTTGGGAAACCATTAATTCTTGTTACTAGCATCCCCCTAAACATTTTAAAAACATAAAATCTTCTAGCAGAATTTTTGCATCTATCGGCCCTTTTTTCTGACAATTTGACTGGCCTATATTTCTAAATCTAACTATTCAACAACAACATGAGGGGACATTCTGTATATTTATATCAGTTCTTAATATTATTTCAAGCTATCTTTTCTTTTCCGAAATTGATAAAGCCTACCTAACTTTTTTCAGTAACATTAAACCAAAAATCGTCACGTGGGGAGTTATTTATTTTGACGTAAATGGCTATTAATGTTCTGAAGAACCGCATTTGAAACTTTTTGCAACTGGAACAATATTTCCGAAACTTAACTATAAAACAATGATATGGCGGGACATTCTGTATACTTTTATCAGTTCTTAATATATTATTTCCAGCTATCTTTTCTATTTCTGATTTAATAAAGTTTACGTAATTTCATCCAGTAAGATCAAATCAATAATCATGCGAAGAGTTATTTGTTTTGACGTAAATGTCTATTAATGTTATTAAGAACAACATTTGAAACATTTTTGCAATTGGAACAATATTTCAAAAACTAACTATTCGACAACGATGTGAAAGGACATCTTGTACATTTTTATCGGCTGTTAATATATTATTTCCAACTTATCTTTTCTATTTCCGAAATTGATAAAGCTTACCTAATTTCATCCAGTAAGATTAAATCAACAATCATCACGTGAGAAGCTATTTATTCTGGTAATATCTGATCCTGCAGATACCATTCAGCAACTTTAACTTTTCATATCGAAACTATTCCTAAATACGATATCGTGAATGCGTAAAAAAAAATATATTTTTTTAATCTGAGCAATTCATTCTCACCCGAGGTTCTAGTTATGGAAATTTCGCTCCATTTTTTACCGGGTATGTAAAACCGCAACAGAAGATTCCTGGAGCCGCGCTTGCATTTTCAATTTGAAATTAGATAAACAATTTCCGTTATTATTCACTGCAACTGTTTTCTTTTTTAGTTATTTGTCGTAACTAAATATTGAAACCTTGAAAGGAAGACGCTTCTAAATTATAATGAATGGAGAAGTAAATAAGATGCTAGTTTTGGTTTGAGCTTTCTTCCTTCTTCTATAGGATTTATCTCTAGCAGAGGTTTCATTTAATTCAAAAGCAATGAAAAATTAAGGGGCGTCAGGAGTCTTACTTTTTACTTCTCGGTGTAATTTGCAACATGTAAAATTTTTAATGTAGACAATTTAACATCTCTTCTATTTATAATATTTTTTTCAATATTCTATATTGAAATTTTGTTTTTTTTTTATATATAATAAAAAAAATTAAATTATTATTCGACTTGTATCCACTGCGCGCAAGACTGGTAAAACTATTGGTTTAGGAGCTACCCCCCCCCACCCCCACCCCAAAAAAAGAATAATGATGTAAAACTAATGTATCTTCAACGTATACTTCATTTTTAAACAATCTATTTATTTATTTAAAATTTAAATTTAAATTATAAAACTTTTAAAAAAATCACTTTTTATTTAAAAAATGCTTATTTTAACACTAGAACCGCGGGAAAATTCATTCAAGTTTTATAAAAATATTTCTCACCGGAATTTTCATTTAAAAATGTTTAAATTATTTATTGAAAATATTTTTGATTAGCTTATATTTAGCTTATTTCATTAAGAGTTTTCTGGTTCGAATCGCGATCTCTCCATATGATACGGGTGATAATGACCCGTCGCCGCGGTTCTAGTGCTAAATAAATAAATAATAAAATTGCTTAAAAAAAAAACGTATCTTGTCTTGAATGTATGTAAAACTAGCGTATCTTGAATCTATACTTCATTTTAAAACAATTTCATTATTTATTTATTCAAATAGGCATTTTTTTTCAATAAAAAATGATTTTTTTTCAAACTTTTATAATTTAAAATTAAATTTCAAATGAATAAATAAATTGTTTAAAAATGAAGTATACGTTGAAATGACACCTTAATTTTTCCATCATTATCAAGATTTTGGATTTCACTTGGAACAATAGTTTTGCTATAATCTTATAGGGTCTGTTCAACTCTTTGCAGGACCCGGGCACATAAAACTTGTCGGCAGTGTTCTCGCTGTCGCTCGCCAATGCGCCAAATTGCGACTAAATTCTTCATTTGGCGAGTAAGCAAGCGATTAGATTCGCCAAATTGCTAGTGCTCATTTTTTGCTTTTGCTTTCTTTTCTTTTTAGACTTTTTTTTCGTGTATGTGTGTCGCTTATCATGTTCAATTGCACCGTACCACACGAATTCATAATATTTAAATGAGTTAAATCTGTTTCAGAAATTTTTTTCTTGATTACGCAAGATATTTAGAATATAGGTATTTTTAATATATTTGTAGCGAATAGTTGAATTTAGATTAATAACAATCGTTGTCGCAGTTATAAAAAATTAGGTTATTTTAGAACATGTTGAAAAAAAAGGGAGTACATTAAAGGATTAAAGATAATATTTTTAGAGCTACTCATCGAATCTATCTGGCTAATACTTTTTTCGTTTGGCGAATGTTTTTTATTTTTAATTAGCCAAATTACGAACGTTGGTCAAATGTCAGCGAGAACACTGCTTGTCGGGATACCCTTTGCCAAGAAAATAAATTTATAAGCGTGATAAATAATTTTGTGTGCAGTTTATAATTTAAACTGTAGCTTTATGGGAAAAAAAAATACTTTAAAACATCACAAAAGGTAAAATCCTCTGCACTAGATGCTATTTAGAGTGAGTAATGACCAAAATCTATAAGATTTCGTGAAACGTCTTTAATGTAATTATTGTTTTTCGAGTTTTACGTTACGCTACATTGTCGTTAGTGAAGAAAATTGAGATACAGTCGACTCTCGTTAATTCGAAATCGGATAATTCGAATCTTCGGTTAATTAGAACTAAACATGAAGTCCCGAAATTTTCAATGTCAGAATAACGTTAAAAACTTTCACTAATTCGAATTCATTTTCTCTTGACTTCGTTTAATTCGAACTAATAAGAATTCCGATTTTTCATTTTTCTTTTCTTTTTCACTGATATCAGATCATTTGAAAAACTTTCTTTCTTTGATCTTTGTGAAAATTGTTCCCAACGAATGTACATATAATCCAATGCATTTGATATCCGCATTCTTAGTGCCCCGTCTGTCCATCAGTGACACCTCACATTTTTCTTCCATTGTGCTTGTTTCTAACCATTTAATGAGTTTATGTATTTATGCATTCTAATTTAATATTAAGTCATATTCTAATGATAACAGACGAAATATATTTAAAAAACACTGCAACATTAATTCATTTGTAATAATACCATATTAAGCATGTTTTTATTTCATATTTTCCATAATTCGAACTTCGGAGAATTCGAACATTTCTTGTGGTCCCGACGAGTTCGAATTAACGAGAGTCGACTGTAGTTTAGTTTATATGCATGGGAAATTAATTTGTTTTATGAACTATAAATTTAAATTCATATTAATTTGTATTAGGTTAAGCAATAATTTATTGGTGTTTTATTTTTCATATTTCTTTTAAAAAAGACATTATAACAAACATTTAATAATGTATTTTCCGTTGTTGTTTGCAGTTTCTCCCCATCGTTCAGTAAGTTTTTTTTTAAGTCTCAGTTATAGAAATTTCCCATTTTTTACTCGAAGAGTTCGTCCAACTAAGCCTTCAATTTTATGCCATTATTGAATTACATCGCGCAAAGCGTTCGAAAGCAAACGAAATTGAAGAAAATCCGACGGCGCCAAATTTGGAGAGTACGGAGAATGCATACAGCAAATAATGTCGAAAACGTTCATGTCTTGTTCACTTGACGCTCTATTTGATTGACGTAAAATATGTAAAATTAATAAAAAATAAAAATACCTGATTTTAGAAGTAAAAACGCTCTTTAATGTAAAAAAAATATCAATATGTTTTATTTACGATGCATTTTTAAATTAAAAAAAGGAAAAAAACGCTCATGAATTATTCCTCAATCTAATATTATCAGAGAATACACAAAACGCACTTTCTGGATCCCTAAAAATATAAACCCCGTCATGAGTTCGGTGTGTTTTGCGATTCTTCGATACATTACAGCTCTACCAGAAAAATGAATATTTCTTTCCACTTTCTGATCCTGACACGGAAGCCTTGGCCTATCTCATTCTTCTCGCCCTCTAGAGTTTTTTAAACTTTATTATTTACTTTTCTTTGGCATCAACTGATATGTTTTCATTTTTGTCCCGGAAACGATGATATTACAGATTTGAAATCGACTCGCGCACGTTCGTCTTGTATTTTTCGCTTTTTCTATTCCGGAAGAAACATTGTGCTAAGTTTGTCTATTCGATACCGTTGTTTGGGTTGTGACCCCGATCTCCATTCAAATCTCATGCCCAGATATAGGGTGACTCATCCTTTTGCTTTCTGATGGAAAGAGAAGAGAAATAGAGATGGTGACACAACAGAAAAGAGTGAAACCTGGGTAAAAATTGTCTTCATTTAATATTAGCGGCGAATTCGTTCTTTGGACGGATAGAATTTTAAGTAACTCATCAATCTCAAACTTAGAAACATGCAACGCTTTTATCGATGAATGTGATAGTATATAAATAGCATAGGATATATAGTATGTCCTCAATTTCACCTATAAAAATGAAACATATTACAAGGATTATGCTGGTGAAAATTTCTCATGTATTTTTCTAGATATTTAGCAAAATGTCTGAAATCGCAAGTGACCGATCACCTTTTTCCATGTAGTGTATATACATACACGTCGAATTAGGAACTTTGTCATCTTTTAAAAAATTCGGTTAATAAATATAATTTTTTTAATTAATAATAAATAAAATTAGGTGCATAGATATTAAAATTTAGTCTACCTTTTATCTATTTAATGGCAACATCCACTTTTTACTTTGTATATTTTTATTGCGTTTATATTTATAAGTTTATATTCATACTATGAATATATATATATATTAACTGAATAAAAGCCGAAAATCATTGATGCGGATAAATTTCATCCCCAAATTTTAAAATAAAAAATGCGGCGGTTAACTTTGCTGATCAGACTGAACAAATAGATTTTCAAACTCTGCAATATGTTCAATAGTTAAATCAATATTCAGAATATGAGACGGGCGATGTGTGCATGTATGGTGTGTGTGTGTGTGTGTGTGTGTGTGGGGGGGGGGGATACTCCGATGCTGCTGTGCAATTTAACCTTTTGTATATAAATATATATATTCGCGAGAGGCAACATTTTTGAAATCGCAGCAAATTCCATTTTTTTAAATAGAAAAAAAGCTGTTTTTCTGAAAACATTGCTGTGCTCAGCGTTCTAAATCGTTTTCGAACACCACCTGCCATCCCCTCTTCTCACCTAATGACGTATGCGTAATCACGGAAGGGACTTGCTGCGGGAATGGGGGTGTTGTGTGTAGGGGAGGGGGGGGGCTGGCAGAAATATCACCATTACTGAAGTTTTAAAATGGCAAATTTCTTCCCCTTAACATCACTCCAGCAGTCGTTCTGCAGCTGTTCGAGGCATAAATAAGCCTGGAAAATGATATGGCTTCATGAAGAGGGGGAGAAAATTGACTCGAAAAGATCAATTTAGAGGACAAAACGACTATTTTCGGGTTTAAAATTTTCTCTATTTGATGAGGAGAACAATTCAGATATTTTGAAATCGTTTCAGTGATGCCAATATTCGCGGAAAAATAAGTGAAATCGTAAAAACTAAGAATGTTTTGGCAGTCGTGGTTCATAATTTCGTATATTACTTTTGAACAATCTATATTTCTTTTCTAGGAAGGAGGAGAGGGGAAATTGAAAAGAAGGTTGGATATTTTTTATCAGTATAGGGGTCGCGGCATATTTTTTTTTTTAAAGTTAGCGGAATTCGGGCTCAGAAAGTGACATTTGTTGCCACCAGCTATGAAAGCAAAGTTAATGAACTTTTATGCTCGTTTATATATGCATTTATATCTATATAAATATTTTATTTATATAGATATTACATATATAAACATGAGAAATCGAGTTTAAAAACTTGCCTTATCCAAAATTTAAAAAATCGAGTTTTCTCTATCGATCTATTTTACCGGTGAACCTGCATCCCCCCCCCCCCCAAAAAAAAAAAAAAAAAAAAAAAAATGCTACAACCTGAAAAGAAACTAGATTTATCGTGTATTTCTGATATTGTAAATCTTTGTTTTATAATGAAAACCAAGGGAGGCCGCATGGGTTTTTTGCGTTTTCAGGAAATTTGAACTTTTGCATTAGGCGAGTTTAGAAACTCAGGCCCTCACTTATATTATTGTTTTCTATATAGAATTTACTTCCGTCTGTTTCATATCTATACATGTATGTATAAATATAACATTGGCGCCCGGCTAACTGAAAAACACCAACCATTATAAACAGACTATTCACACAGCTCTTTGCTTCTAAGTGAGAAAAATACTTTTCAAGGAACCGCCATACGTTCTCTTACACTCTGCAATTACTGTTGCAATACCCTGCCCAATTACAACTTGTAATCGAGAAAGGATTAGGAATTCCTTTCAAGAATTGCTACAAAATAAAAATCCGTGAACAGAAAATGTAAGCAAAAAATCATTTTAAAGAGACCATTCACACAACTCTGTTTCTAAGTGATTTTCGAACCGCCATACATTCACTTACTCTCTGCAATTACTCTTTCAGTACCCTGCACAATTACAATTCATAATTTAGAAGGAATGAGAAATTTCTTTCAAAAATTGCTACAAACAGAAAATGTAAGTATAAAAATCATTTTAAAGATACCATTCACATAGTTTCTAAGTGATTTGCGAACCTCCACACGCTTATTCTCACTCAATAATTATTGTTTCATCGATACCCTGCACATTTACAATTCATAATTTAGAAGGAATTAGAAATTTCTTTCAAAATTTGCTACAAAATAAATATCTTGAACGAAATGTATGCATAAAAATCACTTTACAGAGACCATTTACACAGTCCTCTGTTTCTAAGTGATCCTTTTTCTTTTGCGAACCGCCTTACGTTAATTCACGTTCTGCAGTTGCTGTTTCAATACTCTGCACAATTACAACTTGTAATTGAGAAGGGATTCGGAATTCCTTTCAAAAATTGCTGCAAAATAAAAACACGTGAACAGAAAATGTATGCATAAAAATCACTTTAAAGAGACCATTCACACAGCTCTCTGTTTCTAAGTGATTCAAGAGAACGGCCAGATTCAGTTCCTGGCGTGATATCGTATTGAATTCCGGCCCATGAATAAGGAGCGGGCTTCGGTTTCCTTCTTAAACGCACCTATTTATTTGTTTATTTCATTTCCCGAGACGGACGCTTTTGTTTTCTGCTCGTGACGTCACACACATCGGGGTCACATGAATACATTTGAATGAGATAAACAAAAGGCCGTTTTCTGTAACGGTCGGTCAATTTTTTTCACTCATTGAAAAAAATAAAAAATAAATCAAAATACTAAAGGGTGTTTGATTTCATAGTTTTTTTGACGGAGAAATTTTGTAATCAGTACTCATATCAATAAAATGGAGGTAAAGATTGTTACGTTAATTGTCAAAAAGAAATCGCCAGAAACATGCAATAATACAGAATACATTTGGATTTTTTATAAATTAATTTTTTGTAATATCTGTTTTACCCCCAAAGCAATACAGTACACTCCCTTAAATTTCTGGTCATTGCTTTGTTTACATCTTTTAAACAGTAATTTGAATGTTATTAATAATGCAATCGAAACTATAATGAATGCTTACAATATATTAAAATAAGTAAAAAAACTAAAATAATAAAAATGTAGATAATTTTTTAAATGATTAAAATATTAAAAGTAAAGCTCAGGTTAATAATCAATAATTTGTGATTAAATATTCATTAAAAAACATGAAATGTAATTTTTCCTAAATTATTCAATGAAACTTGCCTCATAAAGGTACTTTACTACTTCACATCAAAATCACAAAATAAGGAAGTATTATTTCAGGTTTAGCCAGACTTAATAACCAAAAGGGATGGATTAGTACATAAATGTGTTTGGTAAGATGATTGTGTTTACATGTTATATTTGGAACATCTTGATTTTTTTTTTTTTTTTTTAGAAATAAATTTATCTTTCTTTCATGAAAAAACATGAATTCAGTAAAATTAACAAAACTTACAAATTAAAATGTATATGGAATTGATATAAAACTAAAAAAGTGCAATTTTGTGTTTATATCTGAACTAAATTTTTCATTGTTTACATCCTTAAATTATGTGCGGATTTCAGTATTGCGGATTTGAGGGAGTTGATATTGTTTAAAAAAATTCAGAAGATGTACAGGTTATACCACTTTATACCCTCCACTGCAACTCTGCAAAATATTAATTTCTTTAAAGCAGTGATGCACAACCTTTTTAACCAGACAATCGTTTGCCACCAGAATATTTGAAAAGCGGAGTTTTTTTTTCTTTAATCTCAAAGTTTCTGTCATTACTATAAGGAAAATTATTCTGCATAAAAATAGTGGTATAATTTTTGGCCCGCGGGCCAGAGGTTGTGCCCCCCTGCAAAGCATTAGACATCTTCAATTTGACAACAACAACTATAGTAATATTTTTATTAAAATATTGAGCAAAATAAATTAACACAGACTTGAATGCACTTAAAGAAAAATAAAAATTTACGTACAAAAAATAAAAAAACTAAAAACGATGGTGAAACGTTTACTTTTTGTATATTTAAACGTTTTTTATTATTTTTATTTTTTGTGCGTAAATTTTATTTATATATATTTTTAAATGTTTACAAGTCCGTCTTAGTTTATATTATTCAATTTTTCATCATTTTTAAATGCAGACGTTTAATGTATGTATATTGCAAATATTTTTATGATTTTTTTTTTTTAAATTAGTTTATTGATAACATTTAAACGAAACTGCATTTATATATATATATTCTAATATAAATTACCATCATCTACTGGCATGGACAGTTTGTTGAGAAATTGATGCAAGACTGTCTCTTAATTCACGAGAATTACGAAAGCAAAAAAAAAATCTCTCTTGAGAGAATAGACAACTTTCAGGATTACATCCCTTACACAAATTTTATTTGGTTGGCACCACTTTTTTAAAATGCTTCTTTTATTAAATTCAGAAAATTAAGGCTGTAATTTAAAATTACAAGTCACCTTTATCTGGTAATGGCATCAAAAATGTTTGCATGCACGTTCTGACGGTGCGTATCAATAGACCCGAAGGGATTACACTCTTGCTGTAACAGTTGTAAACAGATAGTGTGGCATCACAAGGTTACTATTTTGCTTTAACTAGGGAACGTTCCCAAGTGTAAGTTCTGGATTTGGACGGGTGTTGTATCAAATGAAAGATCTTGTTATGTACTTTAAAAAGTACAATGGATCTACCCGTCCGAATCCAAACGCTTTCGAGGTATCAGCACTTGATATGTGAAAAATCACCCATTTCTATTACTATAACAGAGCTATTATCATCTAACATAACCGCCAGCCTAAAAAAAGCATTCTATGTTACACATTATATTTACATACAGTTTATCCATTACTCACGCCACACATT
Source organism: Maratus speculifer (assembly GCA_964019185.1). Lineage (NCBI taxonomy): Eukaryota > Metazoa > Arthropoda > Arachnida > Araneae > Salticidae > Maratus > Maratus speculifer. Next base: position 158,172,951 of record OZ025300.1, read on the forward strand.
TGCAAAAAATTTGCATAAAACAAGGTGGTGGAAATAACAAAAACACATGGAAAAACTCTCCGAGTGCAGCCGTACGCGAAATCTGTCTGCCTCAAGCAAGAAAAACCCTGAGTAGATTTCCTGTTTTCGGGGGTTCCAAAACTTGTAGGGAAGGAGCTTTGTCCGTAGGAGGGGAAGGAGAGAAGAGGCTACGATAATTCTGGGAATGACTGATTGAAAGAGGGAAAAGAAAATGCCGGACTTTCCTAAAATAAAGTCGACTGACCAGTTACCCTGGCAACAGGGTCGAGCCAAAACCAGCTCCAGGGTCTTTCTTGTCTCAGCCAGACAGTACGTACAATGCGAAGTGCCTGTCTAAAAGAGGGGAAATAACCGGTAATGTGTGGGTGCAAAGAATTTTGCTCGTAGCTCGGGAAAAGGTATAGGAAGGAGGATTAAAAACAATGCAAAGAAACTTTTAACTTGCGAACAATTTATATATCTGTCTGTAAATTTATTCATTTATTCATTCACACTTCAACTGCCGATATCTCGAAAACAATTGGATTCGGACGGGTTGCACTTTTTAAAGTACATGACGAGATCTTTCTTTTGATACCCCACTCGTCCAAATCCACAACTTACACCTGGGAACGTTCCCTGTTAAGTTTGAAGTATTTTTGACAAAACAAAACTAAATTATCTACTAGTTTGCAAAGAATTTGTAGTACTTTCGTCGTGATAGAACTAAATTTTCTACTTGTTTGCCGTTAATTCGCAATACATTTGATACAGCAAGAGGTTAACTTGCATGATAAGTTAGCTGCAAGCTCAAAGTGTGGTGGCTTCGGCGTTTGCGTTATCTTGCTGCAGACTTCTTATAAACTTTCAGTCTTGTCATGCTGAACTCACTGCAAGTTTGCAAGCAAAGACTGCTGCAAATTTAAATTGCTGTATGGGATGCGCCACCTTTTCTATCGGGGAGGCTTTACATTGGTAATTTTAATAACAATAGTAATAAAGCTATTTTATTTGAAGTTTTTTAATTAGTAGACGTGTGGGCTCTTTATTTATTTATTTTGGTAGAATATTTTACTTTTTATTGTATAAAATCTTTAAGTTTTCTATTGTATGTATTTACCGGTTGATAGACATCTGACATTTTCAATTATATGAAATTTTCATTGCATTCGCCAGACGTCGAACTTTTTGACTGAGAGCTTCTGAAGGAATTTAAATATTTCACAAAAAGTCAAGTTTAAAAATTAATTTCTAGCTTACCTGAAGCAGTTTAAAAATATTCTTAGATTACCTATTTGTAACAGTTTAAAAGTACATTACAGCATGATCAGTAGCTCTATTGAGAATTGTAACTCTATTAACAAATTGTATCCCGATTACTATGATATTTATCCATAATCTGGATAGAATTCATTTTGCTTTGCAGTGGGCAGTGCGATATTCGCTGACTTCTACACCACTGAATATCTGTCAGGTTATTCATACCTATACCAAGTGAGATCAGCTACCCCCCCCCCCCCCCAAAAAAAAAAAAAAGATGTTTTTAACCCATCCAAATATTTAAGCAAATTTCTCCAACAGCTTTCTGTCAATAAGTGAAAGTTCAATGCATTGTACATTACTCAATCTTGCGAATAGAAGTCAAACATCAATTTATTTTCATAACTCCACCATTCACTTTCAAAATCTAATTCAATTTGCTTAATGCATCTTCGAGAATTTTACAAATAAGTCTTTTTATTCTATTAAGCCTGTTTTTGCTCATAAATCTTAACTGAAGAATTGCCACTCAAATGCAAAGTTAAAAAAATGGCTCTAAATTAAATTTCCGAGATCGTCTGCTTTACAAACATTACATGAATGAAGGAAGATCTCTACAGCAATCAGTTGTCTGAGAGTTTAAAAAAAATGCGGAAAAGGGAAAGAAAGCATCAATGAGTCATTTTTACATTGACCCTTTGACACTTTTATTTTTTTAAGAATAGACCTTTCTGAAAACACTTAAACTCAACAATTGTACTACACTTAATTCGTGAGGAATCTGGGCTAAATATTTTTCTTTCTCTTTTACTTTTTTTTTATTCTCCTCTTAATTTCCCTTCGCAAACTTTTTCTTTTCTTTTCTTTCTTTCTTTTTTCTATTGTCGGCTTTTTTGATTGGCTTCTTCCCTCTTTTTAGACGTTGTCGTTTCTGTTAGATGTAGCTTGGGTCATGTGATATGATGTGTATGCGTAATCATTTTGTTATGTCATGTAAATTAATATCAGGAAGTTATAACGAATGTGTTTTTATCGAAATATTTGGAATAAATTTTAAAATATGTAAAATTAATAAAAAAAAAAAAAATTTAAAATTAAAGAAAAATCAAACAAAAGCTTAAAATGTATAAAAAGTAATTAGAATTGAAGTTTTTTTCTTTTCTTTTTCTTTTTTCTTTTTTTATTTAAATACACGTGCATAACAGATGGATTTTATAATAATATTTGCACAAACCTTCAAACACTGTTCGCTTATTATTATTATTATTTTGCTGTAAAAATAAATTTATGTTTTGCATAATACGAAATCTTATTTAAAGTAAAACAGATTATTTAACCATATCAAATACCTTTTATTTTAATTTTTTAAGTTGATCTTCCTTATCGATTACTAGGAAATAGCCAATCTTGATGTTAATTTTCTTTTTAAAAAACAAAACTCCTTTATTTTTATGAATTGTTTGTACACGATTTTCCCACGGCAGTAGTAAACAGCTGTTTATTACAAGAATCAATCGTGATTTTTCGAGTAAAATATTTTTCACGTTTTGATTAAAGGTAATCGGATTCATTTGATTTGTTTAGTCTGCGTGAAAACTTTCTCGCTATTCAATGCTCTCTGCACCTGTCGTTTCATGAACTGCAGAAATTCGTTTTCCTATTTGCAAACAACAATTTCTGTATGTAGCTGAAATATTCTATTTAAATATCGTCTGCATTTGCTAATTAGATGGTTAGTCGTCTATTTTCTTAATTTAGATTAAATTAATGATTCAGAAAAAAAGCTTATATTCGTGATAGTCATTAATTAAAAGTATCGATATTTTTCGCATGGCTTTTTACGTTTTAATTAATAAAATACTTTCGTAATGAATGAGTAATTCAACTCATTCAATTTATTTAGTTTGCGTGAAAATATATTTGGTTATTCAATGGCGCAACGGATCATTGCGCTTGTCGCTTCATAAAATGCAAAATATTTTCTCGGAAGCAAAGTATTTGTTTGCAGTGTAAAATGGTATAAGTTGATTTTTCGTTTAAGTAATATGCGTTTGCTGACTTAGGTGTTTATTCATCTATTTTACTTTATGTTAAGTGAATGGTTCTATAATAAAATGTTTGAATTTCGTGATAGTTAAATAAATAGAACTGAATATTTATTTAATATTAAAGAATTAAATATTTAATAAGTGATAAGAATAATTATGTATGAGCGTGTATAATTATATAGAGCGATCGAGAGCGGAATTCGGGTATCATGGAATATCATTTACAATTTTATTTGAAAGGCAATATAAAAATTAGTAAACATGACTATTTCTGAACACATTTTTTAAGCTTTAAAATAAAATAAATAAATACATATTCAGCTTTTTAGATGCTACGGTCGCATTTTTCCTGGTCGCGGGAAAAAATCCCGAATTTTGTCAAAATTCACTGCACTGGACTAAAAAATTAAAACCGGACTAAAAAAAAAAGCCTCTGATATACTAGAATCTTTAAAAATCGTATAAAATTATTCAGAGAAAAAGAAATTATATTGCGTTGAAAGACTGAAACTGAAACCTTATTCCTTTTATGAATATCAAAAAATGGCCGAGAAACATGAAAAAACAATCAATCAACTTCCGGATTAATTTTAATATTGTGTGCTATGATTTTTCATTTTCAAAGGTTGGCAGGTCTGTTAATCTGTGTCAGAAAATAGACCGTGTGGATTAGAGAAAAAAAAGTGCAAAAAATGATACTTTATTCAGAATTTATTTTGTGAGATATCTTACAATATGCCGCGAAATTTTAGCAATATAACGATATATCTCCAAATATTCTGCCAACAAGCCTTTAATATTCGACAAAAGCGATGAATAGATCAAATATTCGTCTCATCCATATATTTTATAACATTTACCATTGACAGAATGCAATCTTCCACCATATGTTATTTATAAGAAATTATTAATAGTTGCTTGCAATGAAGTGAAATCCATTTAATGTTTTTATTTATTTATTTATTTATTTATTTATTTTTTTAACTGATCCCCCTTCCATTTTTCAACAATAAAGTAAAAATGTCTCATTTACTATAATTAGTGCAATAATATTAAGACATTTTCTCCCTACATAGTTAAAAAATCTTTCTTTGATTATATATAAACAGTATCTTCCTGAGTAGATTTCCGTATAAAAATGTATGTTATGCAATTTTCTCCAAACCAATATCAAGCTTCCCCTTATCATTTCCGTTACTCATTTCCACTCGTCCTTTATACCCGATCATATGTTCTCGATAAATGATGATTCATGCTTTCTATCTTACCGAAGAATGTAGAAAGTATATAATGATTTACTTATAAATGAAAGCCCGCGCTTTCTTTAAGGGGGCAGTTTTTCCCCTATATCTTATTTATCAATAAAATGTGCAGTCCACACACACACATACATAGGAAAAAACAAGTCGGAAATTGCATATCAAGCGTAGAAAATGCGGTGCGTTTGTACTATAAGGAAATTTTAAAAATATTCGAATCTTGGCGCAAAGTATACAGTACATCGGATATAATGCAGTATCCGAAATGTTTTGTGTATACTTGTAAATACTATCTGTTTTCTGTTATACAGGAAATAACTTGTAGTAAACCTCAGCAACGTATATCAGGTCTCATAATATGTGAAATGAACTAATATTTTTAAAACGCGTCCCAAATAATGTCCCCCCCCCATACCATTATTAAATGGAATACTTTTGTGTAACCCTTTAAATTAATAACAAATATTATTTGCATCCCAGATTGTACAGAATGTATATTTTAGTACATAATTGGTGCAAACCAGTTTTATTAGGTTCAAAAGAGTATAACACCATTAAAATGCCGGTTGAAACTATTACCCCCCCCCCCCATTTATCGTAATGTAACAGAATACATTTGATTGTCCCTGTAATTAAGGTTTTCTTCTCATAGAAGATTTGTTTTGGTTCTTCTAACTCTTTGGAGCTGATGACCACACAAGCTCAAATGCACGTAAATATTTATTACTATTTATATTTATTTAAAAAAAAAAATACAATCACAAAAACAAAGTTTTAAATTTTGAAATAATTTTACCCATTACAAGATCATATGCACGCAAATGTTTAAATTATTGTTATTTATTTAAAAAATAGCAATTATAAAAACAAACCGTTAAAATCATGTAATAATTTTACCCATTATAAGATTAAATGCACGCAAATATTTAACTAATTGCTATTTATACCGGGTGTCCCAAAAATGACTGATGGATTTTAAAATTCAGTAACTTGCAAACGGTGACAGCTATTTAAAAAAATTTTGTAGGAGGGTTATGTATAATGTCAGGAGTTTTTTTACCGTAATTTTTTTATTTTAGTTCGAATTTCAAACAATAGGTGGCGCTGACGGCGATTGAAGACCTGGTCGACGCTTCGCTCAGCACTGATCACCTGGCCTTCAATCGTCGTCAGCGCCACCTATTGTTTGAGATGCGAACTAAAATAAAAAATTACGGTAAAAAACTCCTGACATTATACATAACCCTCCTGCAAAAATTTTTTAAATAGCTGTCATCGTTTGCAAGTTATTGAATTTTAAAATCCACCAGTCATTTTTGTGACACCCGGTATTTATACTTTTTTATTTATATATATATATAAAAACAGCAATTACAAAAATAAAATTTTAAAATCTTAAAATAATTTTACAAGCTCAAAAGCACGCAAATATTCAACTTATTATTATTTATATAACTTATTTTATTTATTTATTTATTTATTTATTTTTGTGTGTGTGAAATTAGAAAACTATTATTTATGAACAATCATTAAAATAATTAAAAAAATTTCTAAACACAGAGATAAAATTCTTTGTATGATTTCTTTGCATAATGATTTAAAGCTAACATCCATAATTTTCCTTTATTTCTTTAATCTGTAATAAGTCAGTTCCATCTGTAATGCCTAATGAATTTGTAAGGTTTTCTTTTCCGACGAGATTTTGTTTATCTTCCTGCTCTAGTAATCACGCGGTAGCTCCTAGTTTTATTTTTGGGATTTAAATCAAGATCACTTGGCAACGGTGAGCTTTGGGTGCTTGTTTTATTTTTAATTGAAGTGTCAGTTTTTGTTTCGGAAGTTAAATGTTTGCTTACGTTTGCAGCTTGTAAGGTATAAAATTATTTTCAAGTTTTTATAATTCCGTTTTTGTAATTGTTTATTTTTAAAAGAAATATAAATAGTAGTAAGTTAAATATTTGCGCGCTTTTGAGTTTGTAAAATCATTTTAAGATATGAAAATTTTATTTTTGTAATTGCTGTTTTTTTTTGTTTTTTTTTTCAGACTTTAAGGAGTAGGTTATGGTTTCGACCTGTATGTATTTCTTGTTCACTCATAAATTCTTTAAATATGAATCGATTTTGATAAATCTTTTTTTGTTCGAAAGTGTAAGATACCCATGTGGTCCCATTTTAATTTTATTAAATTCTGATGATTACAATTTTTTAAATAAAAAAATGTAAATTTGATTAAAAAAATAATGATATGGCACAAATCATCTTTCATTGTTGCGACCGTTTTCAAATCATAAGCATGTTAAAACTTATGCATTCATATGCGTTAGAGTTGTCGCCAAGCTTGATTCTTTTTTTGAAGTCGGTTAGTATTTTTTTTTTTTTAAGCATATTTTATTAATAAAACGAATTTAAATAGCAACAAGTTAAATATTTGCGTGTATTTGAATAATGGATAAAATTATTACATGATTTTAATCTTTTGTTTTTGTAACTGCCATTTTTTATAATAAATATAAATAGCAATAAGTTAAACATTTGTGTGCATTTGAACTTATAATGAATAAAATTATTGCATGATTTTAATGTTTCGTTTTTTTAATCGCTTATATATATATATATATATATATATATATATATATATATATATATATATATATATATATATATATATATATCAACAAGTTAAACATTTGCGTGCATATGATTTTGTAATGGGTAAAATATTTCAAATTTTAAAACTTTGTTTTTTTTAATTGCTTAGTTTTTACATAAATATAAATAATAATAAATTAAATATTTACGCGCATTTGACTTTGTGATGAATTAAATTATTTCAAGATTTTAAAGTTTTTTTTTTAAATAATTTCTAATTTTTTAAATAAATATAAATAGCAATAAGTTAAACATTTACATACATATGATTTTGTAATGGGTAAAATTATTTCAAAATTTAAAATTTTGTTTTTGTAATTGCTTATTTTTTAAATAAATATAAATTGTGATAAATTAAATATTTATGAGCATTTGAGCTTGTAATGAATAAAATTATTTCAAGATTTTAAAGTAATTGCCAATTTTTTTAAATAAATATGAATAACAATAATTTAAATATTTCCGTGCATTTGAACTTGGAATGTGTAAAAATATCTGAAGATTTATATTTTTGTAATTGCTGTTGTTTTAATATGTAAATATAATAAGCAATCAGTTAAATATTTTCGTGCATTTGAGTTTCTAATGGGTGTATTTCAAGTTTTTAAAACTTCGCCTTCGTAATCGCTTAGTTTTTAAATAAATGTAATTAGTAATAACTTAAATATTTTCGTGCGTTTGAGCTTGTGATTAATAAAATTATTTAAGGATTTTAAAATTTTGTTTTTGTAGTTGCTTATTTTTAAAATAAAATAAATATTAATACGTTAAATATTTTTGTGCATTTGAGTTTCTAATTGGCAAAAAAATATTTCAAAATTTTAAAACTTAAAATTTTTATCCACAATTTATTAGCTAATGGTCTATTTATATAATTACGACTGCATCTAAAAAGCACTAAATCATAAAATTTGGCATGAAAGTTTTCAAAGTAAAAGTACCATCATTTTAAGGGCTGCGAAAATATAACGTAATTATTTTAGGAAGGAAAGGAGAGGGGGGTCTAGCATATGGCATCGTAAAATATCACTAGGGGGAGAGGGGGTTGTCTTTTGATATCGATTTCATTTCTGATCCCATCAAAATTTCCTTTTTTTATTTGTAACATGATCTTTGGTACAAAATAGCATGTTATCTTTTTTTTAGCCTGTTATCAATTTTTACGAACATACAGAGTTATTAAAATCACTAAATTATCATAAAATTACTTAATAAAAAATTACTTAAAAAAAAAAAAAAAAAAAAAAAAAAAAAAAAAAAGGGGAGAAGGAATGTTGTCCACTTGTTTTATTCATAAGAATTTTTATCTGCCCCTATCCGTCCTTCGTTTGGTGCGAGTACAACAAGTCTTTATTACTGTTGAATGCACATTATTTAACAAAAAGCTATCATAAAATTCTTTTAAATACTAATTATTTCTTTTAATTGTTATTTGATATAAAGTTTTTTTTATGTGCAAAGTGATATTTTATTAACTTCTCTTCATTTGAATCATAAAAGTATGCGAAAAATAAATGTAACCAGCTTTATATATCACTTCGAACAAAATAAATAAATTCTAAAAATCAATTTTTTTTAATACTTTGATAACGATATCATTAACGGAGGAAGGGGGGAGGTTCGAGGGATGATAGCATATGATATCGAAAGGGGGATGGGAGTCCAAAATTACCGAAAAGTTGATAACGTTATATTTCCACAGCCTCTTATATAAAAATTAAGTTTTCATGAATTAAAAAGTGTACTGCCCACTGAAATGGGAAAAAATGGTGTTTTGAATAAAATCAAAATCTGTGGAAATCTGCAGACGATATGTCAATGTCTTTCTTACTTTGCTTCGTTCCTTTTTTGTTCTTTTTATCCACTGACAAAGTAAAGGCGAAGGGGCTTTTATTTATTTATTCGTATGCTTCAAAACATTGAAAGCAAAAATGATTTTTCTGTTGCGAAATATTCTTTTCACTAGGAGTATAATCAAATTACGGTCGCAAATTTATTTAATTAATCAGTTTCGCTTTCATTCCTGCCGAACCTACAGGAAATTTGCTTTTCGCTTGATAAAATATTTGTTTACTTTGATGCATATAGTAAGAACGCGGTACTTTTTTTATTTAATTTTCAAAGTTTTAAATGAAGAGCACTTGGCAACGGGGGAATTGGAGATGTTTTATTTTCCTATTTACTTTTAATGATAACGTTGAAAATTGTAGGAAGTAGACAGTTTTGTTTGATAAGTAAATAAGTTATTTATATATATTAAGAAAAAAAAAAAAAAAAAAAAAACGTATGTCTAAAAATCTCAGTAAAATAAATTAATTAAAGTATAATACATTTAATTGCGATCATTTTATGTAAAAATTACTCAATTTTTATGCGTTAAAAAGTGCACTGCTAATAGAAAAAATTGGAATTTGGAATGAAATCAAAATCTGTGGTAATCTGCAGACGATATGTCAATGTCTTTCTTGCTTTGTTTTGTTCCTTTTTGCTCTTTTTTATCCACGACCAAGGTGAAAGCGCTTTTATTTATTTATTTATTTATTTATTTATTTATTTATTTATTTATTTATTCGATGCCTCAGAGCATTGAAAGCAAAAATGATTTTTCTGTTAAGAAATATTCTTTTCGCTTGGAGTGTATCAAATTACGGTCGCAGATTTATTTAATTAATCAGCTTCGCTTTAATTCCTGCCGAACCTGCAGGAAGTTTGCTTTTCGCCTGGTAAAATGTTTGTTTACTTTGAGGCATATAGTAAGAACGCGGCTCTTTTTTATAATATTTTCAAAGTTTTAAATGAAGAGCACTAGGCAACGGGAAAGTGTGAGAAGTTTTATTTTCCTTTTTTACTTTTAATGAAAACATTGAAAATTCTAGGAAGTAGGCAGTTTTGTTTGATAAGTAAATAAGTTATTTATATGCATTAAAAAAATCTTATGTCTAAAAATTTCAGCAAAATGAATTAAAGTATAATACATTTAATTGCGATCATTTTACGTTAAAATTAAGTTTTCACGCGTTAAAAAGTGCACTGCATATTGAAAAAAAAAAAAAAAAAAAAAAAAAAAAAAAAAAATGAAATTTTGAATGAAATCAAAATCTGTGGAAATCTGCAGACGATATGTCAGTGTCTTTCTTGCTTTGTTTTGTTCCTTTTGCTCTTTTTTATCCACGACCAAGGTGAAAGCGCTTTTATTTATTTATTTATTCGAATGCCTCAGAGCATTGAAAACAAAAAATGATTTTTCTATTACGAAATATTCTTTTCGCATTGAGTGTATCAAATTACGGCCGCAGATTTATTTAATTAATCAATTTCGCTTTAATTCCTGCCGAACCTGCAGGAAGTTTTCCTTTTATCCTGATAAAATATTTGCTTACTTTGAGGCTTATAGTAAGAACGCAGTACTTTTTTATTATATTTTTGGAGTTTTAAATGAAGAGCACTTGGCTACGGTGAATTTGAAAATGTTTTATTTTCCGGCAGTTTTATTTGATAAATAAAAGTGCCGTCATTTTATGTAAAAATTATGTTTTTAAGCATTAAAAAGTACATTGCCCATTGTAAAAATTGGAATTTTGAATGAAATCAAAATCTCTGGAAATCTGCAAACGATATGTCAATGTTTTTCTTGCTTTGTTTTGTTCCTTTTTGTACAATTTATCCTCAACAAAGGTGAAGGTGCTTTCATTTCTTTATTTGTATGCCTCAAAGCATTGAAAATCAAAATGATTTTTCTGTTGTGAAATATTCTTTCCGCCTGGAGTGTATCAAATTACGGTCGCAGATTTATTTAATTAATCAGTTTTGCTTTAATTCCTGTCGAACCTGCAGGAAGTTTTCCTTTTCGCCTGGTAAAATGTTTGTTTACTTTGAGGCATATAGTTAGAACGCGGTACTTTTTTATTATATTTTCGAAGTTTTAAATGAAGAGCATTTGAAAATGTTTTATTTTCTTATTTATTTTTAATGGAAACATTGAAAATTCCGAGAAGTAGGCAATTTTATTTGATAAGTAAAGAATGCCTTGATTTTATGCAAAAATTAAGTTTTCACGCATTAAAAAGTGTATTGTCCATTGTAAAAATTGGAATTTTGAGTGAAATCAAAATCTCTGGAAATCTGTTAACGATATGTCAATGTCTTTCTTGCTTTGCTTTGTTCATTATTGTTCTATTTATCCACAACAAAGATAAAAGTGCTTTTATTTATTTATTCGTATGCCTCAGAGCATTGAAAGCAAAAATGATTTTTCGCTTCCGAAGTATTTTTTTCCCCTGGAGTCTATCTAATTACGGTCATAGATTTATTTAATTAATCAATTTCGTCTTAATTCCTGCCGAACCAGCAGAAAGTTTTCCTTTTGGCCTGACAAAATATTTGTTTACTTTGAGACATATACTAAGAACGTGCTACTTTTTTATTATATTTTCGGGGTTTAAAATGAAGACCTCTTGGCAACGGTGAAGTTGGAGATGTTTTATTTTCCTATTTATTTTTAATGAAAATATAGAAAATTCTGGAAAATAGGCAATTTTATTTCATAAGTAAAAATGCCACCATTTTATGTCAAAAATAAATTTTCATTCATTAAAAGGTGTAGTGCCTATTGAAAAAATTTGTTCTGTGAATGAAATCAAAATCTGTGGAAATCCGCAGACGATATGACAATGTCTTTCTTGCTTTATTTTGTTCCTTTTTGCTTTTTTTTTAATCCACGACAAAGGTGTAAATGCTTTTATTTATTTATTCATATGCCTAAAAGCATTGAAAGCAAAAATGATTTTTCTATTGCGAAATACCCTTTTCCGTTGGAGTATAATCAAATTATGGTCGCAGATTTATTTTATTAATCAGTTTCGCTTTAATTCCTGCCGAACCTGCAGGAAGTTTGCTTTTTGCTTGGTAAAATACTTGTTTACTTTGAGGTACATAATAAGAACGCGGTACTTTTTTATTTAATTTTTAAAGTTTTAAATGAAGAGCAAAGGGGGAATTGGAGTTGTTTTATTTTCCTATTTATTTTTAATGAAAACGATGAAAATTCTGGGAAGTAGGCAGTTTTGTTTGATAAGTAAACAAATTATTTATATGTATTAAAAAAAACTTATGTCTAAAAATTTCAGCAATATGAATTAAAGTATAATACATTTAATTGCGATCATTTTATGTAGCAATTAAGTTTTCATGCGTTCAAAGTGCACTGCCCATTGAAAAAAATGGAATTTTGAATGAAATCAAATTCTGTGGAAATTTGCAGACGATATGACAGTGTTTTTCTTGCTTTGTTTTGTTCCTTTTTGCTCTTTTTTATGCACGACCAAGGTGAAAGCGCTTTTATTTATTTATTTATTTATTTATTTTATTCGTATGCCTCAGAGCAATGAAAACAAAATTGATTTTTCTGTTACGAAATGAAGTGTATCAAATTACGGTCGCAGATTTATTTAATTAATCAGTTTCGCTTTAATTCCTGCCGAACCTGCAGGAAGTTTGCTTTTCGCCTGGTAATATATTTGTTTACTTTGAGGCATATAGTAAGAACGCGGTACTTTTTATATTTTCGGAGCTTTAAATAAAGAGCACTTGGCAACGGTGAATTTGAAAATGTTTTATTTTCCGGCAATTTTATTTGATAAGTAAAAGTGCCGTCATTTTATGTAAAAATTAAGTTTTAATGCATTAAAAAGTATATTGTCCATTCTAAAAATTGGAATTTTGAATAAAATCAAAATCTTTGGAAATCTGCAAACGATATGTCAATGTTTTTCTTGCTTTGTTTTGTTCCTTTTTGTTCAATTGATGGCACAACAAAGATGAAGGTGCTTTTATTTCTTTATTCGTATGCCTCAAGCATTGAAAGCAAAAAAAAATTTCTGTTGCGAAATATTCTTTTCGCCGGGAGTGTATCAAACTACGGTCGCTGATTTATTTAATTAATCCGTTTCGCTTTAATTCCTGTCGAACCTGCCGAAGTTTGCTTTTCGCCTGGTAAAATGTTTACTTTGAGGCATATAGTAAGAACGCGGTACTTTTTTGATAAATTTCGGAGTTTTAAATGAAGAGTATTTGGCAACGGGGAAATTAGAGGTGTTTAATTTTCCTATTTACTTTTAATGAAAACGTTGAAAATTCTGGGATGTAGGCAGTTTTATTTGATAAGTGAAAGTGTCATCATTTTATCTAAAAATTAAGTTTTCATGCATTAAAAAGTGTACTGCCTGTTGAAAAAATCGGTACTTTGTATGAAAACAAAATCTGTGGAAATCTGCACACTATATGTCAATGTTTTTCTTGTTTTGTTTTGTTCCTTTTTGCTGTTTTTATTCACGACAAAGGTGAAAGCCTTTATGGTTTATTTATTCGTATTCATGGAATCTATCAAATTACGGCCGCAGATTTATTTAATTAATCAGTTTCGCTTTAAATTTTGCCGAACGTGCAGGAAGTTAGCTTTTTGCCAGGTAAAATATTTGTTTACTTTACGATATATGGTAAGAACGCGGTATCTTTTTATTATATTTTCGGAGTTTTAAATGAAGAGTACTTGGCGACGAAGACCTTAATGATAGTATCTAAGAGTCATTTTGAAAAAATATTTGTGTTTATAAGGTTTTTTTCATCAAACCATTTGTTTTTGAAACTGTGTTGTTTAAACAAGAACTCCGTGGGAAGAAATTTAATGCTGAAACTCGAGTTATTTCAATAGTGTAGGATTACGTGAAGTAGCTTTTACAAAATGTTTCGAAACTTACTTTGCTAGACGCAGTGACCAATGATTTGCAGGGAAAAAAACTTGGAAAAAGAGGGAAAATCATTTTTGCTAAATTGTACTATTTTTTATTAAACATTTTATTTTTATTGTTATTATTATTTTTTTTTTTTAGCAAACTCTCTTTGTATCTCAAGGCGATTCCAAGATCGTGGTACATAAAATACATAAATTTTGTATATTTAATTGGTATTCTAATATAGATTTGTATATGATTTACCATAAAAGGAAGAGGAACTTCATTATGCTTAACTTGCTTTGTTTTTTATTTTTTAATTACAATTTAAAAAAAAATATTATTATATTATTTAAACTTTATATTTAAAGCATGTTTTTCTTTTTTTCAGGTGAGGTTCTATTGAAAATTATTATTGCTTATGTGGTAACATCCTTGATATTAAAAGTAGTGGATACTAATTTTTTAAAGGTAACTATTAAAAATATTTCAAAAACTTTTATAAATGTATTCCAGTCTTTGCAATATTTTCTGAAACAGTTTGGGCCAATATTGAAACATCACTTTATATTAACGATTCCGCAAAACTTATCGATTTAAGGCGGGGTTTATGAAACCCCCATACTCTTTAAAAGGGAATTATAGGGTTTCATCTTTAGAGAAGCATTGGTGGTAGATAACTTGATTTTCTGCGCTTAAAATGACAAATTCTGACGTTTCTACATACGATTAAACCCCAAAACATTCTACTCATATGGATACGTAAAAGGAATAAAACATAAGCCAAGCTTTTGCGATAAACTAAGATGTAAGCTTATGCTAAAAGACGAATGAAATTTATTCCAGATTTACCTTTTAAGCTTATATATCGTTCTGTATTTGGATTTAATTTTTTTTTAATACAATCTTTTAGATTTTTAAAGATGAGGTTATATTAAAAAAGTATTAGTAGATTAGTAGATTATTATTAAAAGTACAGTAGAACCTCGGTTATCCGAAAATCGGCTTAACCGAAATGCCTTAAAATTCCTTAAAGTCATTTTTATGTGTGAAAAATTTTATTGTGCAACATTCTTTCAACATATTTTGATTTATAATTACTGTTTTATCTGCAAGTTTTAGATGAATAAAATTCCGAATAATTTTTTATACATTGAAGAGTTATTTTAACATTTATTATTTTTTAAAAATCGAAAGCAAAATAAGTAAAAATCAAAACTTTGAAACAGTGGCGTAGCTAGGTATTTTGGCGCCCGGGGCAGGAAGAAATTTTGCGCCCCCCCCCCCCACCCACCCACCCACCCACTCTACCCGCCAGAAAAAAAAAGAAAATAACTACATATTTTTCCTCGAGAGAAGAAAATGCCTTATTTTGGCTTGTACCGGAAGAAAAAGGAATCGTCACTCTTCCTTGTTTTTAAGGATTCAGCTGATTACACAAACATACGAAACTAAAATGTGTGAAACCCGATTATTAAAGATTTATAGTTTTCATACAATGTAAATTTTCCAAGTAGGTCAAAAAAGTCCGATCCAGGATTCGAACCAGGGATGTTTGGGTGAAGCCGCCCAATGCTATTCTAACTGAGCTACCCCGGACGAATGCTGAAGTAATAATTCATCCAATTAACCTCGACGATCACACAATCTAGTCTGATACTGTGGGTCAGCTCTACAGAATAAATCGATGGTTAGTATATGGAACTGCCGAAAAAGCTGTATACAAAATTAGATTAATTTATAAGACGATTATTCAATCGGTAAACCTGGTACATCACAGATCCCGGAGATTGTGCGATTCTTGACCAAATATCAATCAAGAGCTAATTAATTAATTAAACTAAATATTCCTCCCGAATTGACGGATTCACCCCCCAGATGGAAAAACATTACAATCCCCAACATATTAACAAAAGCCGGCATGAAAAAATATTAGATTTTGCCCATTTGAGATGCATGAACAATGCACGACCAACGACCATCATATAGGTCCCGAGATTCACGTAAATGGTTCCTGGGACCTCCGTCCGATCGAACTTTATAAAATTATCGAACTTTTAAAATTATAAAGCCAATGGTTCTAGCCTCATTTTGCATAATGACAGACTTGAGAAACCAAGTCGCCATGAAAGTTTAGGTAAATGTAAACGTGTTATGTGCATTAATTTTTTGTTGTTTAATGCAATGCTATGAGGAAAAATGGTATCCTATGGTGAACAAACTAAAATATTAACTTTAAATGAAGCTGGAATGTCTGTTTCTAATAGTAAAAAAAAATAGGAAGGTACAAAGCTGCAGCAAACAATTTTCTCACAAATCTCGGAGATTACAGCAGTAGGAAGCATACAGCAAGACCGAAATCCTTAAGTGTAAAGCAATCAAGATAAATTCGGAAGCTAGCTTGCAAACAAAAAAAATGTCTGTCCAAATTCAAGAACAATTGCAAATACCATGTACAAGCCGAACGGTCAGAAATGTTTTAAGTAACAATTCAATTGTTCAAATAAAAAAAAAAAAAAAAATAAATAAAGGAAAACCCCCTGTCTTTAAGCAGCACAAATATGCTCACTTAAACTGCACGAAAACATTTCACCGAAGGTACAAACTGGGGAGATGTCTTTTCTGATAAAAAGAAATTTAATTTCGATGGACTCGACGGCTATTAAATATTTTTGGCATGACTTACAGCAGGAACCTCATTTTTCTTTTTTAAAACGTCAATTTTGAGGTGGTTCGGGAATGATTTGGGCTGCATTTGCTGCCCCTGGAACCACACCAATTGTTTTCATGCATAAAGCATAACTAAATGAATTTTTATGTTTCAAAGTTAACTAAATCTTGACCGGGAGCTAATCAGGTGAAATGCCTTCAATGGCCAGTTCATAGCCCCAATCTGAATGTAATAGAAAATCTTTAGGGAATTTTAGCTTGAAATATTTACAAAAATGGACGGTAATTCAATTCTAAGTTAGATTTCATGAATGCTATTAAAAACTGCTGGAACTGTTTTGATGTTTGATTCATTGAGTACTTTGCGTGATCTAATAGATTCAATGAACAAGAAACTAGTCAAAGTCATCGATAAAAAAAAGTGACAGAAATGGCTTGAAATATTTACTGTACATGCAAGTGTGAAAACTTGAGTGAGGGTAGTCAAAAGCGGATCCTGATTCTCATGAGGCTCAGATTTTTCAATTTTTGGTGATTAGTAGAGAAAATTAATTATAAACTCATCAAAAATGCGATCGATTTCTTTCCACAAAAACCGATCGCACATCTGAACATGATTCCATAGCTGAAACGGAATAAATTAAGAATTTTCACTAATCAGCGAAAATTAAGAAAAATAATTAAGATATCGATTCGAAAATTTCAGAGCACTTGCAGAAAAATATTTTAAACCTGAGTATAAATTTTCTGAAAATCGATCGGTAATAAATTTTCCAGAACCTGATGGTTACAGTGCAGAAGTTCGAAGAAACAACCATACAGGGATGAACATTCATTAATAAATAAACTAAAAAGAGATTATTTTCTTGCCGACACCTCTGTGAAATTTCCAAAAATTGTTGGATCAGAGACTATATGACATATAGGCAATCGACTTAATTATTAAACGTAACTTACACAAAAGAAAAGTTCAACAATTCTTATTTATGTCAAAATATATGAAATAACTTCGGTTTAAAGCTCCTCTCAATTTGGCATCACCTCCCCACCCCCTTTTTTTAATCATTTCGTTTGAAAAAATCGACGGACGGGTCAGCTAGTATACAAGTAAAATATGTTCGTTTGATACCAGAAATGTGACTCCAAGTCGCCAAAAATGTCTTTAGATTTATAAATTGAAGTCTATAAATATAATTTAAGAAAATTTTAAAATTTAATCGAAGATTATTAGTGTGTTCTTCTAATGACGAATTTTATTTATGTTAATCAAAATTAACATCAAATTCTTTTCTCGGATTTTGTGAGCCAGATTTCAACGGGGATTGATGCATTCAGATTAGCATATGATTTTCATATAGTTTTTAGCTCCACTTTCCAATGCAAGGGGCACTTTCTCAGACCCAATTTCAAATGGGTTTTGTTCATCGAACTAGGTTTTCAATTGTCTTACAATTTTTTATTTTACCTTTGCCGCCAAGGAGTATTTTTATCTGAAGTTTCATGGGCCCGATTTCTGGTTAAAATTGCCAACTGGCTATTTTTTCAAAATTCAGATTTCTTGATTGACACCAATTTTTTGATGACACCAAATGACGAAATTTCCCTTGTTTTCGCCTCAATAAATATGTCATTTAGTAAGACGAATTTTACAATTTCAAAAAAGCGATGGCAATCAAAAAATTCGAATTGCAAAATGTAGCGTGCTGGCAAAACTCGTTCTCCAGAATTTTTATCTGCCAACTCATCTGACAATTATTTACAAATTTTTCGGGGCTTGAGCAGCACGCTAATGCTATATGGGAATGCTAGAGGTCTATGAGGGTAGGTTAGAGGTCTGCTCGGGCCCAGCTCTGGACCGAGGCCCGTATCCAGCCCGGAGCGGTGGTTTCGAATTTTCTAACGGACCGGGCCGACCCGAACTGATAAAAAAAATTTAGCGGGCCTACCGGCCCGTTATTAAGATTTCAGCAAAGACGATGAAATATGATCTATTTCAACAAATATGGATTTAACGAGAATAAGTATAAGTGTGTGTCACGAACCGATCCTAGTTTGACAACAACAAAACAGAAATGAAACTTGTACAATGTAGAGATCGGCATCGGACTGTTATTATGTGTCTAACCTGGAATTAATATTTTTTTAGCAGACTCGTGACGGGTCGAAATCAGAATTACATTGTTTTTCTACATATAGTCGAGCTAGGCTGGAATTAGATTGAATTGTTCACAAAATGTGTTGGGCAGGCAACATGATTTGTAAAAGTACTAATAGCGATAAAGGACTTATTACCGTAATATTTGGAAATATACTTATAGGTGGTTCTTAAATTCGCTGCTCAACAACGTGAAAATTTGACACATTTTCTGACTAATTTTTAACTGTAAATGTATAATAAAATTGACAAGCCTGGCTATTGAAAGGATTTGGAATCATATAGCGTTTTCCTTTTTTTGGAAATAAGATACTCGGATATACTTGTAGAGATATAGGAGACTCTTGTAACGTGGTTGCAGATTTTTTTCCTTTCCCATGCTGTCACTTCCGGAAATTCATTTCAAAATGCTAACTTTGTTAAATTGCTTGTATAAAAAAAGTGAATAACGTCATTCGATTACTTAGTTTCTGAATAAAAACACTTGCTAATCTTATGCGTTTCCGAAAAGAAATGAATTTAAAAATGTATTAGAAAGTAGATCCTTTGGTTTTTGAAAAAGATTTTTAATAAAATGATACAGAAATATATTCATTAATCTATTTTTTACCATACAACTTCAAGAGTTATGATGTTTTTAACTTTCTTTCTTTCTTCTTTTTTTATTAAGCACAGTAATTTGTAATGAATCTTTATTTGAATGTTGAAAATCTAAGAATCTAAGTAAGTAATTATTAGTATTGCTATAGTATATTTTCTGTAAAATATAATGTAAAATCTTCCTATAAATAGGCATGCAATATTTTATTTAAAAAAAAATCTTAATTATATGATAAAAATCGGAATTTTTTCGAAATAGTAGAAATTGCCTACTAGCAGATCGGTCCGGGACAAAATAATTTTCATTCAGACCGGGCCGGGTCCGAGAATGGAAATTCCGGCCCGTGCAGACATCTAACGTAGGCAGCAAGGACCCGAACAAGAGATTCATTTTGAAACAGATAAAATATCAACGGAAATTTGTAAAGGGTAGAAATGCGTGTGTAGCACGCATGGTCTACACAGAGGGAAAAAACAGACAATTTTACGGAAATTGTACTGGTAATCGCTATGCCAGTACAATTTACTGTTTTTTAACGGAAGCATTTCCGTAAATTTCCAATTTTCCCCCTGCCCCCCCCCCCAAAAAAAAATAAAAATAAAAAATAAAAAATAAAAAAAGAGAAAATTTCTCAAAAATTCCATTAAAAAGCCGTAAATTGTACTGGCGTCCTGATTACCAATACAATTTCCGTAAAATCGCCCGCTTTTTTTTTCTTTTACAGTATACGCTGCCGAAGACAGCGGAGATTCATTTCTGAGAGGGTTTTTTATGTTTTTTTTTTTTTATTTTAATAGGAATAGAAGTTTTAAACATTCGCGGTTCGTTTGGAAAAATCATCAGCTAGGTGATTGCGATCAGTCAACAAAGGAAAAATGTTCTTTTCATGCCAAAAATATGACTACGAGTCACCAACAGGTCTTTCGATTTATAAAGTGGAGGATAAACAGTTAAAAATCCCTATCAGTGACTCACAATTATAGATATCTCCATTTATTCCACCTTCACCGAATTCCTTTAAAACATTCATACACATACGCACACTCACCAAAAAAAAAGTCAACAATTCTTATTTCTCCTCTTCAGACCTGAGGTACACAAATGTGTACCTCCATTCGTTTCATCATAAAAACTAATTGTTCGATTTTTTTGCATTTTTACTTCACTTCTATACAGCTGAATGATTTTTGCTTTAAATCAAAACCAATAAACGTCAGCACTGATGAAAATTACCTCATAAAATAAATATTATCTTCATCCAAATTTCAAAATTACCTTCAAGACATTGTGGCCAAAAAAGTAAGAAATATTCAAAATTATTTAACTTGAATGCTTTACAATATAACATTATGAGGATTTGCTTATCATTTACTTGTTTAAAGACCTTAATTTTGTTATTGCGTAAATTTATATTACTGATAGTTAAACTGGTGTTTTGAAGGGATTAGTACTTTTATATCTTTATTTGTAAACTTAAATTACCAGTCCCCTATAGTACTGATTTCACAAAAATGACTCTTTCTGTCATCTATGGTGTCGTTTCGATTATGCAAAAGCAATAAATATATATTTGTAGAGTTTTTTTATGCTCAGGTCTGAAGAGTTTATTGTCAAAATATGTGAAATAATTTCGATTTAAAGCTCCTCTCAATATTGGTGCCCCCTTAATCCTTTTGTGCCTCAATTCAGGTACATATCTTAAATACAAAGTGTGTTGAGCTATCCCTATAGATATTATTCTTTTTTCATTATTTGTATGTAACAAAGTATCTTATTAAAGAAAACATTCATTGACACACATACAAAAAAGAAAAGGAAAAAAAATCAAATTTTTTTATTTATTGTCAAAGTATGTGGGATAATTTCAATTTAAACCTCTCTCAATTTGGCGCCCCTTGGCCTCGGCGCCCGGGGCCACCGCCCCAATTGCCCCCCCTTAGCTACGCCACTGCTTTGAAAGGTGTTTTGGACGCAGCTAGAAATAGTGTTAAGCATGTTTTTTACGAAATAAATAAACAGTCAACTTACGTTTTTATAGTCTTTTTGATTGGCATTATTTCATTTTAGTTTGTGATGTGGATTTTTTTTTTTCACCGATTCACATATCTTTTCATTCATTACTTATAAAATTTGTCGTTTGTGTTTGTTTTCCGCTGCTCAGTGTTGTATGCACACCCCTCTCCTCGGCACCGAAAATTCTCTCTTCACATGTTTAAAAAGCGAATTCCTGCCACGTCACTATCGGCGATCACCTTCGATTTTAACCAATAAGTTATCACTTTGTTGGTGGAGTGACTTGCAATTTTGGTTTGTCATTCAGGGTGCTTATAATACGATACCACAAAATTTTTACTTCAACGATGTTCTAAATAACGATCACAGCTTTTCATCAAACAAATTTTCAAAATAAATCTCCCGATTATTCGAAAATTCCTATAGAATTCCAGTTAACCGGAAATGCTTTGGTCCCATGCTTTTCGGATAACAGGGGTTTTACTGTACTTGTTTTTGTATATAAATACACTTTGACACTAAAAATAGTAGATATTAATTTTGTAAAAATAACTATTTAAAATCTTTTTCCAATTTTTTTTGTAAATGTATTCCAGTCTTAACAAACTTTTCTGAAGCAGCCTCTGAAGATGTTAAAACATAATTTCCTATCAGCGGTTCTGCAAAACATATCGATTTAAGGCGGCGTTTATGAAATCCCCATACACCTTAAAAAGGAATTATAGGGTTTCATCTGGAGAAGAATGCTGATAACTGAAATTCAGTACTTAAAAATGACAGATTCTGGTGTTTCTACATACGGTTGAAACACTAAAATACTCTAAAGACATGGATATTTAAAAGGAATAAAATATAAGCCAAGCTTTTGTGATAAACTAAGATGTAAGCTTATGACGGATGAAATTTATTCCAGATTTATATTTTAAGCTTGTATTTCGTTCTGTATTTGGATTTATAAAATTTGCCCTTTTTTTTTTGTTTTCTTGTTAGACACAATCGCTTAGGTTCTTAAGGATGTTCTTAACTGATCCACTCAACGAGCGAAAAACGTTTTGACACATTTACAAATTCATTTTTTAACAGAAAGTTATAAAATTTTAATGCCTGACTATGGAAGCGATTTCGAATTGAACTTATTTTTCCATTTTATGATAATTAAATTACTTATCGAGTTATAAGCTATTTCGATGACGCAATCGCTCGTTTTTCTCCTTCTTTTCGACCAGTTTTTTCTGCTTTCGTCGGGAAATATGCTCAAAAGTGTCAACTTTGAAGGCTTGTTATGAAAAATCTATTGTTTTTTAAAAAATAAAAGAATGAGTGCAATTAGAGAGTTTCTGGATAACAACACCTGCTATTTTCATGCATTTCCGAACAAAAATAAATTAATGCCTGTGTCACAAAGTTGCCCTTTTTGATTTAAGAACACCCTTAAAGGAATGTTTGATACAACAGAGATGACAATGAAATTCCATTGGTTTAAAAAAATAAGTTTTTTATATTCATTTCGAGTTATAATTAAAATTTTCTTTTGTCTAATCTTATTTTCCAAGTAAATGGTACACAATTATTTGCATGAAAAATACTTTTAAAATTTTAGTGAATATTGTCGCAAATTTTAAAACGGCTGAACAGGAAAAGAAAAAAAGTTTTGTGTATTGCAAATCTTTGAAAACATATTTAGACAATTCAATTCTAATAGCTTGAATTTTAAATGAATTTATTTTAATATAATTAGTTTATAATTAAAAGTGTACGCAATAATAATAAAAAAAAAGTATAAATAAAAATCAATTTTTAGAAAAACAATTCCAATGCTTAAATGCAAGATTCCTTTTAGTAATATCTTCTGTTCTATTTGATATATTTGTAAAATTCTTTTTGCAATGGATTTACTTTTGAAGGTATCAAATCTGATATTTGCGAAAAAAAAAATTTTTTTCCGCCAACGTGATTTGGTCCGTTAAAATTTAATACTGAAACAGTATGCAGAGAAATTAATTGAGACTTTTATTCAAGAGGACTTTTATTCAAAAGAATTCCACACACAAAAAAACGACTGTATTTTAAATCAGAGTTTTAAGTAGATGGCAATTTTCAACGCGCGATAGTACTGAAGATAGAGAGTTTGAAGCACTCGAGAAAGTTATCTCCCCAGTATTGTATCTGAGAGTAAATA
Organism: Maratus speculifer; assembly: GCA_964019185.1. Classification (NCBI taxonomy): domain Eukaryota; kingdom Metazoa; phylum Arthropoda; class Arachnida; order Araneae; family Salticidae; genus Maratus; species Maratus speculifer. Next base: position 158,196,513 of record OZ025300.1, read on the forward strand.
AAGATAAAAAGTCAAGCAGTAAAGTATTTCCCGTTTCTTTCTGAATAACAGTTTACATATGCTATTCTCGAAAAGAAAAAAAAATCGGTTAGAAAGATAAACAGACCGTTTGAGGCAAAAATAGATGAATTAAAAGACCCTGCTTTTAATTTTTTGCGGGGTAGGGGGCCGGTTATATTAGTTTAAAACCTAATTATCTGTGACAGACAATAAACTTTGCGTTTTTAGTTTATGTTACAGCTTACAGCTGAAATTTTACATGTTAAATTTATTCAATGGAAAAAAACGAAAAAGCTAAAGTTAAGTCTTTGGGAATGTTATTTGAAAATATCACGCTTGAATTTTCGTGCTTGCATTATTATTTTAACTATTTATTATATATCATTTTAATATTCCATTTTAATATTATAATATTTAAAAAATTCTAATAATTAGGAATGTTTTTTCTTTGTTCAATTGTGGAAGAGAAGTATATCTCTTTTGATTAAATAATTTTATGCATGTAAAAATGTTTGATTTCGATGCATTCATTTCTTACGGGATAACACACGCCAAAATAGTTTTAATGAAAGAGTAAGATAAAAACTACTTGTATATATTGATGAAAGGTTATTACATGTAATTACTATCTATGTTTTCAAATAATTCGTGTTTTAAGAGGTAAAACAAATCGTTCGCATATTTTTAGGCATTTATGTTTAGGCATTTAGTAATATTAATAATTATGTTTATTTGCTTAATTCTCTTAGCGCTGTTTGCAATTCTTTTATTTTAAACATGCATTTCACTCTTTAAATTTATAGTAAAGGGTACTTTCCCGGAAGAATCACGTGTAATAAAACGCAAAAAGTATTAGAAACTTGTAATGTCAATTAAATTTTATTGTGATACGATATTTTTGAAACATCTCCAAAAATTCCTCCTCAGCCAATTGTCATATGAATTGAATAGTACGTGAAACAACAACATTCGTTGTCTTTCAGACAATGGTATATTCATTAAACACTAATTAATCTATTTTAATAGCTAGTGTTAATGTTATTAACGTAAAAGTAATTTTTTCTAAAATTAAAATAATAATAATAATAATAATAATAAATAAAATCACATTTAAAAGGGTAATAATATATAATCATCGTTTTCTGATATTTCTGCTTTTTCATTTAATTTTCTGTCATTAACGTACTTTTTTTTTTTTTCATTAAAAAAGGACGTCTGTTGGAATACCCCCTCTTATTCTTGCATCTTCTCTAGGACTTCCCCTGGTTTATTGCACTTTTTGCAATGTACGCTATACATATCAATACTGTTTTGCTGTTATATGGGTTGATGAAAGATTGGAGAATCCCTTTTACCAGACATCCCCTTTTTATTAACTACGGGTTTTCCAGTACCCTCCTCCCACTCCTCCTACCCTTTTTCCAGTCATTAGGCTCGATTTCTATGGCTGGCTTATTCCAGAGTTATAAATGTCAAAACTGTCTGCCTTGGTAAAGTGCCGTGCTTATTTTATAGCCACTTTTAAAAGCGTTCCGCTAGAATATGTCATTTGGTTGGGTTTATATTGTCCTCTATTTTTCTTTTGTTTCTTTTTCTTTTTTTTTTTTTTTTTTTTTTTTTTTGGTAAAATACTTATTTTTGATTAATAAATTACTGGCTTCAAAAGGGTTTTACTAATGATTTATAGGGCATTGTTTGTAGGATATTATAGACAAATATTGTTATAGTCTTCGGGTTTAATTTTTTATTTTTTTCGAAATGCCTAAAACATAACTGGTCTCTTTTCTTCCGCTCCTGCATATAAAATGACTAAAAATAATTTATTTCAGTGGTTCTCAAACTTTACGGTGAACGCAACCTGTCTTTAAGTTTCTTGACCCACTTGTAGATAGTATTAAGGTGCAAACACAAAGACCTGCAAACTGTCTGCAACTATTGGCTTTTTCGTTGTGACGACTCTGTATTTTTATTTTATTTTTTAAATCTCTAATGACATTCACGGGAAAGGGGCTAATGTCCTGCAGAACAGGAATATTTCCTTCAAATAAGGTGAGCTCCTTATTTAAATTTAAATGAAATTATGAAAAATTAAATGCCGCTCAGAAATTCATGCCTAGGGAACGAGCTCAGGTGCCGTGCGATCGTCAGGGCCTGACAGGATTGGCTATCTAAAAGGCAAATGAAGCATGTTTAAATTTAAATAATAATACCTCTAAAATTTAAAATGATTTCAAAATGACTATGAAATGAATCACCATTTTATTTATTTATTTTTATTTTTTTACATTGCATTTTTATTTATTTTATTTATTTACTTATTTTTGGAAGGGAAAGTTTTTTTGTGGAAGTTTACATACTACTTCAGGAAAATTATTTAACCATGAAATATTAATGTAATCAATGGCATGTTAATTAATCATATAGCACCCTGATGTACAGATTAGAAACCACACCGATAATTGAGCATATAGCTATATGTGCTAAACATATCTGCAATACATACAGGTAACATAAAAATGCTACATATACAGGGAACATAAAAAAAGCCATTTAATGAAATGTGTATGTGAACTCGATTAAGGGTGGTCTTGAATCAGAAAGGGTAAGTTTGTGACATAAGTTTTAATTTATTTTCGTTCAGAAATGCATAAAACTAGCAAGTGTAGTTGTTCAAAAACTATCTATTCAAACTTTTTTTTTTTTTTTTTTTTTTTTTTTTTTTTTTTTTTGGTGGGTGGTAGGACGCAATAGATCTCTTAGAATAAGCCGTCAAACTTGGCGTTTTGAGCAGCATTTATCGTCGAAAGCAGAAAAAACAGTCTTTGAAAGGGAGAAAAACGCGTGATTACGTGATCGAAATCGCTTATAACTCGACAGATAATTTAATTACCATAAAATGGAAAACAAATTTCGATTCGAAATCGCTTCCATAGTCAGACCTTCCAATTTTATATCTTTCTGTTAAAAAATGAACTGGTAAATATTTCAAAACGTTTTGCGCTTCTTAAGCAAAGCATTTGAGAACAGCTTTAAGTCAACCCCGGAAATAATGTTAGTAACATTGATTAGTTTTCATGTATGAAAAATCAAAACTTTTGCTAAGTGAAATGAAGCCCCAAAAATGTACTATGCTTTCCCTGGACTCAGAGGTTAATTGGACCTTGAGTATACCTATACCTAATAGTCTAAAACAGCCTCCACCTGCGATCCACGGGCCGCATGTGGCCCAGCGGCCTGTTATGTGCGGCCCAAAACACCTAATCATTAATCCATATTTATACAATTTATTGATGTCTCTGTAAACAGTATTAAAGACCTCCACTGTTGTTTTACATATTTTCATGGGAAGACAAAATCTGTTCTGGTGTTCATAATTATTTTAAAAAGTCTTAAAAACATGTTTTTAGTTAAAAGTTCTTTTTACATGACTCCAATTTGTGCTACAACCCTGCAATAAATTCTTATTCTTCAGCAATTTTTCAAATATTATATCAATTTAATTAAATTTGTGCTATATGTTTACAATTAAGTAAAGGGGAAAAATTTTACATAGGCCAAAAAAATTATTAGAGAATCTCTTGTTGTTTTTTCTAATTAAAAATTAGAAATTATGCATTGTTATGTTATTACGTTTTGTGCTTATTATATAGCTATTACTGCTTTCCAGAGTTGAACATAAGATTGGGTATGGCTGGTCTAAAGTGTTATTTATAATGCAGTGTTTATTACATAAGCTTTTCAAACTTATGAATAAGTTACAATATTGCTATTCCTACATATAATTAATGTTTCAAATTTCTGAATGCTCAGGGAGCAACAAAGTGAATAAAATGTAATTATATAATAACAGAATTTTAATTAGTTTAATATTTCCCCCTTACAATTTGCCGTCGTCGTTCGCCGTGACATTTTATGAACATCGTTAAACTTAGATGCAACGTACTATATTACTGTCATGTGTTATTCTGCAAATTAATTTTCCGAATCTGCGCTTACCTGTATTCACAATTTACAATGTATTAAGATATTTACATGCATTTAAACATCATTTTCGAATGCTGCAATTTTTAATTATTCATACTTTTTTTTTTACTTTTTTTTTTTTTTTGTAAAATTGTGTTAAAAATCGTCATAATTCAATAAATGACAGATCAATTACTACAAATTATTACTATGTTATTAATAAATTGTTATTAAATATTATAATTTTATAAATAATAATAATAATAATAATTATTATTATTAAAAATTATTCAAATTAAACTGTTTTAAATATGTACCCAAATAAAGTAGACTAGCCTTATGCAAAATTAGTTATTGCAAAAGTTATAAGTTACATAAACTGTTTTAAGTTTAGTGATAAATGTCTTTAATTTTTTTTTCTTATCAATTTTTCATGTTCAGGCAGTAAAAAACTTTCAAAATAATGATCTGAACTTTGGTAGAGAGAGTATTATGAGCTGGGATAGGAAAAAAAAGAGTATAATATTTGTCAAAATCATATGCGATATTTCGCGGATGTCATCGTCGTTAACGTTCCGTTTGTCGCGTCTTTTCTGACAGATACACTATTATTTCTTTTTAATTATTCTTCTACAAAAATTATGTTATTATTTTATTAATTCTTCTACCTTAATAATTTTGTAAACTATAAAATACAATCATAATATTAAATAATTTGATTTAATGCTATTTATTTCTAGTTTAAATTGTATTTTTTATTTATTTTAAATATATTTTTGTTAACAATATATACTGGTATATCTGACAGATACAGCGCGATCAAAATTCTTTGAAAAAATACGCGATTAGCAGAGTGTTAAACATAAAAGAAATTTAGATTTTCTTTGATTTGTCGAAGTTCAAAACTTCTCTACCCACGGTCAATGACACCTATACGTAATCAATATTTCAAATTTCTGAATGATCATAGTCAGGAATCAACAAACTGAATAAAATGCAATTATCTGTGACAGCATTTTAATCAATTTAATATTTCCTCCCTCATAATTTCACATCATTCACCCGTGATATTTTAGGAACATCGTGAAACTTTGATGCGAAGTATCACATTAGTGTCATGTTTTATTACTGCAAATTAATTTTTCCAATTTTCGCTTATGCAAATTCGCAAACTGTTTTAAGTTTAACGATAAACGACTTTAAATTTTCTTTTTAGCAATTTTTTCATCTTGATAGATACCGACAGTAAAAATATTTCAAAATAATGAACTGAACTTTTTTAGAGAAAGTGTTATGAGCTAAATATTTGTCAAAAGCATACGAGATATTTCGCGGATGTCATCGCCGTTAAAAAGAAAATAAATTATCAAAGTTTTTCTTTGATTTGTCTGAATTCAGAACTTCTCTAGACGCGGTCAATGACATCTATACATAATAAATATTTCAAATTTCTGAATAATAATGGTTAGGAATCAACAAACTGAATAAAATGCAATTAAATATGACGGCCTTTTAATTTAAAATCTCCCTCCCAATAAATTGACGTCATTCGCCACGATATTTTAGAAACATCGTTAAACTTTGATACGACATATCACATCACTGTCATGTCTTGTTCTGCGAATTAATTTTGCCAATTTTCTATTTTGTAAATTCACAAACTATTTTAAGTTTAACGATAAATGACTTTAATTTTTTTTTTCTTAGCAATTTTTCATCTTGACAGACACCGACAGTAAAAAACTTTCAAAATAATGAACTGAACTTTCGTAAAGAGATTATTATGAACTAAAAAAAGTATATTATTTGTCAAAATCATATGAGATATTTCGCGATTATCATCATCGTTAACGTTCCGTTAGTCGCGCCTTATCTGACAGATACACAATTATTTCTTTTTAATCATTCTTCTAAAATCATATTATTTTATCAATTCTTCTACATTAATTATTTTGAAGTACTATAAAATACATTCATAATATTAACGAATTTGATTTAATGTTTTCTATTTTTACTTTAAACTGTATTTTTTAAATCTAATTAAAATATTTTTGTTAACAATATATGCTAAATAGTGTATCTGACAGATACAGTGCGATCACACGTTTGAAAAAAAAAAAGACTAGTGGAGTGTTAAACGGAAAATAAATTAAAAAAGATTTTCTTTGATTTGTCAAAATTCAGAACTTGTCTACTCGCAGTCGATGACACCGGTATATAACCAATATTTCAAATTTCTGAATGATCATAGTCAGCAATCAACAAACTGAATAAAATGCAATTATATATGACAGCATTTTAATCAATTTAATATTTCCTCCCTCATAATTTGACGTCATTCGCCGTCATATTTTAGGAACATCGTTAAACTTTGATGCGACATATATCACATTACTGTCATGTGTTGTTCTGCAAATTAATGTTCCCAATTTTCACTTATGCAAATTCACAAACTGTTTAAATTTAATGATAAATGACTTTAATTTTTTACTCTTAGCAATTTTTCATCTTGACAGACACCGGCGGTAAAAAAAACTTTCAAAATAATGAACTGAACTTTCTGTAGAACATTATGAGCTGGGGTGTAAAAAAGGATATTATTTGTCAAAATCACACGAAGCAATGCGCTGATGACAGCCGTTAAAAATAAAATAAAATAAAAAACTTTTCCTCTGATTTACGAAAACTTCTTTAATCCACGGTCAATGATTTAAAGAAAAAACAGTTTACTTGAGAATGAGTGGAAGAGGAGTTGTTTATTGGTGTATATACTCGATTTTGTTAGATATAAATTTTTTTAGATTTAAAATTACATATAACTGGTTTAATTTCACATTAAACTGTATAAAAAAAAAAAAAAAAGCCGGAGTTGGAATTAGCTTAGTTTAAGTGACTTCCACTCTTTTGCTCAAAAATGGACATGACTATTCTCCGACTCCTGTTCCGTAGCCCAGTTAAAACTATTTCTTCTTTTAAAAGACAGGAGTATTACATAAGATGCATGAGTTTATATTACACCGGGAGGGACAGCACAGACAATCACCCTTATCGAATTCACGAATAAAAATCTAGAATTAATTAAATATATAGTTCAATTAAATCTCTATTAAAACGCAATCGGTTTCCAAGTCATATCTTGGTGGAAACACACAAAACCCCGATTTTAGTGGTTGACTCGTAGGTTTACCATTATATTTTCCTGCTCCCAATTCTCCATATCTCTTACTTTTTGTGACAATGGTAAACACAATGGTAAAACTACTTGTCAATGCTAAAATCTGATTTTCAGGTGTTTTCTACCAAGATATGACTTGGAAGACCGATTGCGAATCGAGATCTTGCTAATCCTAGATTTTCATCCGTGAACTCGATGAGGTGATTGTCTGTGCTGACGCCTCCCGATTTATATAGATGTGCTCTTTAATTTTTAAGTTAGGACTATGGCCGCTTGTATACATGATATTCATTATATATATGAGGTATACAATGTACACTTATATGTATGACACCATTGTCATCTTCGATGAGGGCTTAGACTAATCTTGAAATGAAACTTTTCCAATGTAGTCGCTTTAAGACACCAGTGGAGTTTTCTTTTTACTCGAAAATCTATTGCTTAGAAACTGGCATATTAATGTAGCGCAGTTTAGAGGTTAAAAATATGAAATGGATAATAAGGTACAAAATATATGAAATTAAGATGTTAGTTAAAACTAACTATTCACTTTTAAAATGTTCCAAACGCTTTCATTTTCGTCTCAGACCCGAACATTTCCCCCCTTTTGCTATTGTTATACCGCTATAACAAAAAATTGTATTGGAGGAAAAAAAAATTTCAATCCTAATTGTAGGAGACAAAAATATTTTTCTATAAAAAAATAGGTCATCTTAAGTAAAATTTGAATTCTTTTTTGAGTTTAAAAAAAGTAACATATACAAATTATTGCTAAGTATGCTTTCTAGCACAAAGAACATTAAACAATCATTAAAACACCCGGAACAATTTAAAAAATTAGTTTTGTCACCACCAAAATTGCATTTTTGTTGACAAAAATTAATTAGATCATCATAACATTTTTTTAAAAATTAAATAAACATATTTTGAACACTACATTTTATTTAATAAATAAAATTAAATGAGGGCCATATCAAAACAATTTTATTAAATATATTTCATGAGCTTATTTGACTCGAGAAAAAAAAGTTCGCGTATGTGATATTTTTACAATCCAAAATGTAGTAAATTTAATGATAAACTTTTTCTTCCTAACAATAGTTTATTTTAACTGACACCAAACACTTAAAAAAGTTCTACGAAAAAAAATTAAACTTTTAAAAAAAAAATAAGGTAAAATGAACCAGAACAGAATAAAAACCATTATATTTGTCAAAATCATACGAGAAGTTTCGTGGTTGTCATCGTTAAACACAGAAAATAAATTATAAAAGTTTTTCTTCGATTTCGAAGTTCTGAACTTTTCTGTCCACGGTCAATGACTTGAAGGAAAAAGTCTAGAGAGAGAGCATTTTCTCCCATCTTTTCCATCGCCATGGCAACCGATGAGGAAGCAGTCTGTCCGTCTGGCTGTCTGTTGTCTGTGGAATTCCACGATCGATAAGGGTATACTTCTTCCACCCTAGCGCCGGCTGATCTAATTTGTGTCTAGGCCGTTTTTATTGTGGAAGACGAATGCCACGGGGGCGTAAAGGGGCATCAACAAGTTAGGGTCTGGCGCGACGCCCTAATTCTTAAAGCTATTCATTCTGGGGAAGTCTGCGTAAGCTTTGTGCTGACGTTTTCGGTTCTGGAAAAGCCATTAGCGTAATGTGTGAACTCACGTTGAGTTATGCGTGAAAATGGCCACTTTTTTTTTCTAGAATACCGGTGGCATCACGCAGTCAAAATTCCGACACTTCCAAATTATGACTCTTCTTTGTAATGGGTTATATTGGTTGCCGTTAAAATCTTTTAAATAATAAAAAAGTGGAAAGCTTTCAAATAACGAAGTGCGAATGCTAAAAGGCTTTTAAGATTCTTAAAATCTGAATAAAGTATTGTTGTTGTATATTTTAGAGATTTCTAAATTATGTTATATACTCCAGTTCTCTTAAAATTCTTGGACTTATAAAAAATATATATCTCATTGAAAATATTTATTCTCATAATATTCTATTGTAAAGGAATATTATAACCGAATGTTAATGAAGAATGATCAGCCATACATGTATATAAATATCTTCTTCTTCACATACATAATTTTATTTAATTATATATTTATTTATTTCCAAATTATTACTCTTCTTTGAAAGGCGTTATATGGATTGCCATTAAAATCTTTTAAATAATAAAAAGTGGAAAGCCTTAAAATAACGAAGCGCGAATGCTAAAAGGTTTTTAAGATTCTGGAAATCTGAATAAAGTACTGATATATATTTTAGAGATTTGTAAATTGTCTTATACTTCAGTTCTTTTAAAATTCTTGCATATTGAAAATCAAATTATTACTCTTCTTTGTAAGGGTTTTTATTAGTCGCCATTAAAATCTTTTAAAAAATAAAAAATGGAAATCTTTAATATAACGAAGTGCGAAAATTAAATGGCTTTTAAGACTCTAAAAATCTAAATAAAGTACTGATATGTCTGTGGCTTCCGGTAATAACCAGGTAAGGCACATTTTTAATATTTTGAGTAATTAACGTTTAAAGTTTTCAAATGTCTTTTTATCATTACTTTTATAACATAGATTAGAACTTAATAATTTTCACTACATTCAATTAGGATACAAGAACCTCTTTTTTTGCCAAAATAGTTATATAAAAATGGGTTTTATTAATTAAGAATCAATTTTTTTTTTTCAATTTTTAAATGAAAATAGTCGCCTTATGACGGGAAGCATTCGATTTTCATTTTTCAATACAATGAAAGTACTCTTGATGCAGATGAAAGTACACTTTTAAAGTTAAATTTTCCTAAATTATCTCATTTTTTTTTCAAAAATGTGCCTTACCTGGTTATTACCGAAAGCCACAGATATAAAGTTTGGAGATTTGTAAATTATTTTATACTCCATTCACATACATGAAACAAATTAAGTTACCGTAATTTCGGGTGTATAAGCCGCGGGTCAAACAATTCTTTTTCGATCCAGAATTTTTTAAGAAATAAGTGTAACTAATTAAATCGCCGTAAATATTTGTCTTCAATCACTAAATAAGGTTACTAGGTCCAAAAAGAATTGTTTTATCCGCGGCTTATACACCCGAAATTACGGTAACTTAAAGTGTGTAATAAACAACAAAAGTAATAAATTTAATTAAAATTACGTTTCATCAAATAAAATACGACAGCTCTTTTTGGTATCATCTATAAATTTCGTCATATCCCAAGAAGAGGAAAGGATGCATAATATGGTGCACAGTGTGATCAGAAATGGGAGGGAAGCTAATATGTTGTGATTTCATGTTTAAAACATGATTACTATCCATAAAAATTATGTTGTTAACTTTCATTATATTTGTGACATACATGATAAATTTGTGCAATCTGTGCAATTTATACGGCAATATTTCGGGAAGAAATTAATAATTAAATAAAAATGCTTGTTCGCTTAAAAAAAAAAAAAAAATAAATAAATAAATAATTGTGAAAGATTGTGAATTACTAAACTTAAACAAATGATGAGCATAATCATGAAAAATTATGACTTACTAAATTTGAAAAAAGTATATGCATAATCATGAAAAATTATGGTTTACTAAATCTAAAAAAAAGTATATTCATAATCATGAAAAATTAAGACATTCTAAACCTAAAAAAGTGTTGAAAATAATCATAAAAAATATAAATGAGCATAATCATAAAAAACTAACTTATTAAACTTAAAATAGTATTTATTTAATTCTTTCAGGGGCCAAGCATTTTCAGTGCTAAAGTGTTGAAATAAATGAATGGCATCGGTATTTACCAATAAATTTAGTTGCAAGTTACAAAAGGTTGTAACTCACATACGTATTAAATATAAAATATCTTACGAAAATTCTGGTGTATTTTTGTAGCGTTAGGGAATTAAAATAAAGTGGTTTCATAAACATTCTACCATCCCGAAAGGGGTTAACAGGGGAAATGAAACAAAAAATGTTTAAAAGTATTTCATCAAGCATTTTAGAAATTTCAGTTTTAGTAAAGAATATTTTCTAAGAAATCGTAATCGTTCAAATGTATTGCAGACTCTTGAAACATGATTTGAACAGGAAGAAACATTTTAAATAAACTGAAAACGCACAAAGAAAAGAGCTTTCAATTTGAAGAAAGCCGTTCCAGATGCTTCAAATGTATCGGTGCCAAACTTCTGTTTTCTGATGTAATTTTAACTCGAACTTTTCGTTCGCTCAATTAAGGAAATCTTTGATTTCCTGTTAAAAAATATGTTAGTTAGATAAGAAAAACCATTAACGGATTAAATGTTGTTAGCGCTTTGTTTTATGGCTCTAAAAATTTTAAATATGGATTTTGAAAATAATGATATCAAATGTTGTGTGACGCTATGCTCATTGTATATGAATAGTATTTTTTATTTTATTTTGGTTCTGTTTATCACCACATGTGCAAATATTATGTTCAACATGAAAAGATACATAAAAATTTATTAGCTGATGCTTTTTCTCATTCATATCTTTCATAAATTCGAAATATGAGTTTTAAAAGATATGGTACAAAATTTAAGTGACTTTAAATGGTTTGTTTTAAAAATTAATTTAAATTATTTTTGATTTGGTTAATTTTTTTTTTACACATCTAAATAATAACTTTAATTTTCTAATTCACTATTAAATCTATCACTTTCACTGAACTTATACTATGCATTGAAATGTATTGATTTCAAAAAATTGATTTATCTTTTGTGTCACGCTGTTCAAAAATGTAATCAAAATTTATATGATTTTTTTTCGTCAAACTATCTATTTACATACATTTCATTTAGTTTGGATACATCAAGATTCCCAGTGTCATGGAAAGTCAAGAAAATTCAAAGTAGTTATGGAAAATCAGGAAAATTTCAAAATAGGTAGGAAAAGTCAGGGAATTTAGAAGTATTTTCTAAAAAGTCATGGAAAAGTTTCAGAAAAAAAATTAAAAATGATACACAATTCATCAAATACTTTCAGGAAAAAAATCCCATTCGACAAACAATCGAAAAATTTCAAAAAACGATTGGAAAAAAAAAAAGGAAAAACTGCTAATTTTGTTAAAGGATAGCAAATTTCCCGTTCAATCAAAGAATGTTTTGAGATTTGGTCGTGGAAAGTCATGGAATTTCCCTCATTGAATCGTTTTTTCCTGGGAACTCTGGTACATCATTTCAAAAACCGTTTCAAATACTTCTATTCCTTAAATATATCGGCGCCAAACTCCTATGGTTTGATTCAATTTTAACTCGGAACTTTTCGTTCGCGCAATCAAGAAATCTTTACTTTCCTGCTAAAAATATATTAGTTGTATAATCCTATACCCGATCTCTTCTCTCTCGGAATGAGATTTCGAGAGCCCCCTTCATCCTTTCTGAGCTTTGTACGTGGGAGAGGAATCGGGAACAGGATTAGTTTCCGGGAAATCCTCTAAGCCAATTGCTGGAATTACGTCTCAGAACAAAAACCTCGGACTAGAGAAGTAAAGATAGTTTCGCAATACCCAGTGGTCATTTGGAAATGAAGTCACGATATCAGAGATTGTGCTGAATTAAAAAAAAATAACAGGAGCAGTGACCCTTAGTTCATCAAAATAACATATACCGTGTATACCAGTGTGTTTTTTGCACTTATTTTTTGTCATTTCTTCAGAGCTAATAATTTTTATCTTATGAGAAAATGCAGGAAATGAATAAATACAGCTGAGCGCCGATTATCAAAACTTTAATTAATCAAACTTCCAATTATCCGAACAGCCTTTTATCTAAAAAAATGTTTTTTAACCGAATTTCCAATTATCCAAATCCAAACAAAATACTTCGCTTATTATTTTTTCTTTCACATTTAGCATGCGAAATCGAATTCCCTATTAGTACATCATTGGCAGTAAATGAGAAAGAAATTGAAGAAAATGAAAACGAATGCTCTGAAAAAGACCCAGGTACATCACATAACGAAGTCTTTGATTAAAAAGAAATACGAAATGGTTCTAACAACAGAAGAACGCTGATTCTATTTAACTAACTTATTTAAGATTAATTCCAACTATGACAGTATTAAAAAAAGTCTACTTTTGAATCAAGCTACAATTAAAAGTATGTTTTCTTAAATTAAAATCTCTGGCGAAGAAAAGAAATAGAAAATTTTAAATAATAATAAAAACTAGTCGTTGAGACTTGAGAGTAATCGTAAACGTAATACTTACCCATCATGGATTCGCATATTAAAAAATATATAAAAATAAAACGTATGTAAACTATTTTTAAAATGCATTGCATCTCCAAAATAAAATTTAACCGCATATTTAAATATTTTTAATGTATAATGCTTTAATACTGTCCGACTACTGCTAGCTTTACTTTAATTTATTTTGTTTATTTGCATTAGAACGTTTCCCAGGCTCTAGAGTCGGATGTTTTAGAAGACATAAGAGTCTAAACATACAGATAATAACGACACTTTATTTATAGTTAAAGCATAATAAATACATTGTAAATCTTCCAATACATTTATTGCGATTATAATTAATAATATAATACAGGATTTTTAAGGATGCCTAATATGATAAGGTTGCTCAAAAACTCAAGAAGGAACCCACTCACCTCTTAGATATACTAGGAACGTCATCGTCGGGCGTCAGGCACATCCCCATACCGGTGCTCATATATCAAACAATCAACTTATTCTCTGTGCCAGAGAGAGAGAGCACCAAAACTCCTTTCAAAGTCTGTTCTCACCTAACCTTTCTCCCCTAATTTTTTCGACATCCCATTTTACTAACTTCTCCCTGCCTGAAAATCCCTCCTAAAAATCTTATCCTCCTATAAAATTTCTCTCTCTTGCATATCATTATAATTTTTCAAGTAACGCGCATTTCCATATGCAGGTGGTCTGAAAACAAATACAAGTAAACAGCTAAAACCCCTTTTACGATGTAATGTGAGAATCGTGTTACCGAATGCGACATTTTTTTGCTAACATGTTAATCCCTCTACTAAATTTGCAGACATTCAAATACCACAGTGGACATATTTATTTCTTTGAACTCCCATCTGCGCGAAGATTCTTACTCTTGTTTACTGGAAATTCAATCTTTTCCAGTCTAACTTATAAACATTTTTGACAAATTTATTGGCTAACTGACTGTTTAGTCAGAGTTCTGTAACCCCTTACCAAACACCCCGTTTCACAAAAGTCGTTAAATCGTGGAAATTCTATCCTTTTGACGAATTCCCGCATGCACGTGCACCTCAAACTATCTTGTGTGGTCTGCATTCTGCATTCTTATATAATATGTCTTTTATTTTTTTACTGTACTGTACTACTACAGCGAGCCGCGAAAAATGTGTCGGGTTTATCCTGACAATACGGAAAAGTCGGTATTACGTCATTATCCCGTCGATCCATGTCGACAAATTATGTAAATCGCCAAACTACTCGAAAATTATATGAATTCGCATAATTTTCATTTTAAATATGATAGAACAAATAAATTAGTAAAAGATTAATAAAAATTCGAATTAAAAATTGCTTGATGACGTAACAAACACATGTAACGGGTTTATAATAATGTAAGGACAATAGCCTTATGTAGAGAGGCAAATCTTTATATATTAATTTTCATTGAAACATTGAAATGTGTCCACACATTTGATGATCTAGCATTATTGGTTAAAGAAATTATTTGCACACTTGGAGATAATAAATAGGGAGGTGGAGGATGGGAAAATACATTATTGTTCCTTGCGTTAGACTGAAGCAAACTGAAATTTGTTTTTAAAATACACTGTAAAAATGAATACTTTCAGACATGATTTCAATTACGATTGATGTAGATTACTTTAGAATGTCTTTGAATTAGCTAAAGTTATCTCATATTCGTTCGCACATATTACGCAAACTTTCGAAAACTAGAAAATGCGACAAACTAAGCAAGGATGTAAAATATACGCAAATCTCATTTCGTTCTCACGTCTTATCTATGTTTTTGTAAATTTGTATGGCCCGCACAACGACATTCAGAAGCTATTGTTTCATTTCATTCAGATCAGCTGCTAATTCAAATTACTTAAGCCAATTTAGGATTCATCCCGAAGAAAACAGAAAACTATTCTCTGCGAATTTACATAAAATAATTGTTCTCCTTTTATGCATTGTAAGATACAGACGTTTAATGCCCCCTTTTGCCCGTATTTAATTTACACATGCAAGGAAAAAACAGACGCGTTCTAACCTTAAAAATGGTGTTTCACGTGACCGCCAGTCAAAAAACTCCAGATGGCTTTCAAGAGGGACGGGGGGAAAAGAAAAAAGAACTATCCAAAATTACTTTAGAAACAACGAAGATACAAAGTAAGAAAAAAAAAGTCTAAGAACTAACCAAAAGTAAGGAAAAAGAAACAAAGAAACAATAAAATTTGTCGTCATGGCAACGCCCTCGTTGGCATTCTGCCAAGAAAAGATCCAGGCGTGGGTGTTGGGTTGGAAAAAGGTGAAGTTTTTGATTTGGATAAGTTGTGTCGTCTCGCGCTCCGAGATAAAGTGCTACAAGGAGCTTAGAGAAAAGGGAGATTTTTGTATCAAGAGTTCGCTGATAAATAAGAAAGGAAGCATGACTTAAAGATATGAGAATTGCAAAAAGAAACATGTCACAGAGAGATTTTAGTGATTTTTTTAAAAATCCGTCCTGCTTAAGATGTTTAGATTTTAACGAAAAGGACATTAAATGATAAATAATTTTCTCAAAACTGAAATAAAAATATCGAAGATTAGAAGAAGATATGTGTAACAACATAATGTTAATTTAAAACTGTAAAAGAAACATGTCATTGCGAGATTTTAACCGTTTTAGTGCTAAGCAATTTTTGCAAGAATGCACGAAAATTGCGGTACATATTTTGATTTCTTTAAAGGAAAAAATAATGTTGTCATATAAAACACTGTTATTTAGACAAATATCAATCAATTTTAATAATTCTTTTTGTATTATAAAGAACTCGCAGCGCAAAAGCGCTGCGCCGCGGTTTTCGAGATAAACTATCGCAGCGCTTTTGCGCCGCGTAGCAGTCAAACGGTTAATGATTTTTTTAAAGTCCGTTCTGCTTACAATGTGACTTAAAAAAAAAAAAAAAATGATTAAATATTAAAAAAAATATATTATATGATAAATATTAAAACAGAAGTAAAAATAACGAAGGTATGAGATAGATCTGTGCGGCAAAAAGGCTTAAAACTATTTTAAAAAGTCACAGTGCCTGTTATGGTGCTATGGTGTATGGTGCCTCTTACTTCAGAGTCTAAAATGACCCTGAATCTAAATAAATTTTTATTTAAAGCATTTTTATATTTTAAATTCCGAGTTGTGTTTAGCTAATACAAAATTTTGAAAATTTCATTGTATAATCGCCTAAAAATTATATATATAATTTTAATAAAAAGGGAATTTTAGGTTTAATTTATACAGTCTGACATGAAACATATGTTTTGAAATTTTCATGAAAAAATATTCAAAATTTTTTGAGATATCGTGCACGGTATGTCCAACAATGTCATTTGGAGAAAAATGATTTCTAAGTCTCGAAAACGCCGCTTAGCTATTATGCAGATATAATTCAAAAACCCATAAATCATGTTCTAATCGAAAGTTTGAGGAAACATATCTGTCAAAATGTTCATGAAACAAAGTAGTTTAATGCCTAAAAAATAAATTTCGAAAATTTTGAATTTAAGAGTCCTGATATCAAATAAGAATCACTTTAATCCCCTTGCTTAATTTTTTAATAATTTACTGCCGATTTTTCAAAGCAGGAAGTTTTTTGTAGTTCAATTGTGAAAATATCCTGATTAAATAAGGTAAACTTTACAATTAAAAATAACTAAAATAATAGTGATAAAGGATTATGAGCACCTGAACCTTTTCGGGTCTGGTGTACTATTAATAGTACATGATTTTTCATAAAGTATTACTTCTTCTTAACAATTACACAGTTACTTTCTACATACAGAAATGATAGTATATATGGCTATGTCTTTCTTATTATGACTTCATTTATGTTTTGACATTTGGTAACAACAATAATAACAAAATATGACTTAATTCTCTTAGGACCGTAAACAAATCCTTTATTTTATATATGTTTTTTTGCTCATTAAATTTAAAACATAAGTTACTTTTCTGAACGAACTATTTGTGATAAAAAGCAAAAAGCATTAGAAAGTTGTAATACCCTCTCAAATCCTGTTGTAATGCATTATTTTCCAAACGTCTTCAAAAACTCTTTTTCAACCTATTATCATATAAATATGAATTGAATAATACACAAAATAAATACAATCATTGCATTTCTGATGAAGAGATAATTATTAAACTTCACAAAGTCTATTTAGATATCTATTATTAATGTTATTAAAATGAAAGCAAACTTGTTCTCAAAATGGAAAAAAAATCGGACCTGAAAGGGTTAAGTGGATCATATACCTGTCTATCCTTTGTCCTCCAAAACGTTAAGGCGCAACACTAGGCACAGAAAAAGACCAGGATGATAATGTGAAGTATATTGGGGTGTTCTTTTCAAATATCTCGCTCAAATTTTAATATTTTTACATGGGTTTTTTTGCATAGGATACCTGAGGACGATCTACAACCGGCCTAGTTTTTATTTTTTCAGTTTTGGTTTCAGATTTAAAAAAAATAATAATACTTTAACTTTCGAAACAGGTTTAAACCGGTTCTGAAATTGAAACTATAGTAATATATATATATATATATATATATATATATATATATATATATATATATATATATATATATATATATATAAGCAAAATCGAAAAAGTAAAATCTAGGCTGGTTGTGGATTGTCCTCAGCTATCTTATGCAAAAAAAACCATGTAAAAATATTAAAATTTGAGCGAGATGTTCGAAAAGAACGCTCCCATGGACTTTACATTATCATCCGGGTCTTTTTCTGTGCCTGTGGGGCCTTAAAAACGTACAAGCGATGCTCCACGGGCATAAAAATTCAATCGTCAATGAAAAAGAAATTCCCATGTCCTGTTAAATTATTCCTCTGTAAATCTAGGTTGAGCTTGGATTTATGAAGATCAGACCCTTGATCGAGACCTTTGCATTCGAATCTCTACGAGAGAGAAATTCAAATGTCATCACCTTGTTTCGATAAAGGAAATGATATCTTGCAAGTAGTGTCTGAGAAACTAAACACGGAACATACATATCAGTAGTTGCATTAAATAGACCTCTTTTTATCAGTACTCCATTCTCTGGCACTCCATTAAGTATGGGTGCCTAACGATCTTGAAATGCATGTATGCATGCACGTATACCCTTGACCTTCGAAATTTATCTCATAAGAAAGAAATTTCTATGGGAATCTTAAGCGCGTGTTGCCCAGAATTCTAATTCTTAGATTCGTTTTAGGATTAATGCAAGGGAAAGAAAGGAAATAATCTTGAAAAGTTGCGCATGCATAAAAAAAAAAAAAAAAAAAAAATTGATTAATTATTTAAAATTATTCTTAACATACATTATTGTGTATACATAATATATTTATATATAGATATTATAATATTGAAATCGCAAATATAAACATAAATAAATGAGGATGATAATAAATGGATAAATAGAAAAACAGAATGAACAATGATGTGGAAGCCTTAAATCTATGAGGAGCATACAGATTCATCAGAGGTGCTATGCATGCTAGTTCATAGAAAATATGTTATTTCGTCGAATTTTGTCCGCAATATGCTTAAAAAGACGTATGTTTAAAATTGATTCGATACTTTATATATATATATATATATATATATATATATATTTTCAAATATACTTTTCCCGTAGTTGCTAACTCAGTTTCTATATCTGCTCCAGGTAGCATTTTAGATCGTTAGATCCCTGTAAGAAATGTTATTAAGTATTACCTATTTTCGATTATTGTCAGTGCAGACATATGTTTCGACGGTTCTCAAACACCATAATTTCTCGGCTACGCAAAATTTAGATTTCAGAAGTAATTCGCCACACATAACGCAATTATAAAGTATTTACAACTTTTAAGTCTAGGAGAGTATGAACTCTTAATTTATACTAAGATGAAAAGCAATTATTCAAAATTACTCACGAGCATCTAATGTAAAATCATACTAATGAATCATCTAATGTACAGTCACACTCAACCTGTGGCCCGCAGGCCACATGTGGCACGGCGACATTTTACGTGTGGCCCGAGACCATAGTCATTAATGTATATTTATACAGTTGATTGAATTGCGCATAAAAAGTATTTATGATTTTCAGCGTCATTTTATTTATTTTGGTGAGAAGATAATTACATATAACAGGACAGATTTTAACTGAAAATTGTTTTTAAAGTTATTTCCTTGTCAAAACTTCGTTTAACTTCTTTACCGTAAAAATAAGATGGAAATTTTTTTATTACATCTAATTTTACTGCAATTTTTACTGCAAAAACTGCTAACAACATTGCTGCCAGCAGTTTTTGCCGTAAATTTAGCGGATTTTTTTTCTTTTATACAGTGTATGGAAATTTTATATATAGCGATAAGCAATAAACTGTTTCTTTAAATTTCTTGGATCTCTCTTTTTATGTCTTAAAAAGACATTTTCTGATTACTCTTTTATCAAAAATTGCACATAGAATTTTTCGTAGTTTGATTGAGAAAATTAATGTGGAAGGAATTGATTGCGAATTGTATAATTTATACCCAAATAAAAATGTCCTAATCTGTCGGCATCGCATCTTACTCGTTTTCCTACTTCGATTTATGAAAACTAATTGTAAATAACCGTGATCACTGAAATGTTTGAAAACGGAGTGATTCATCTTCGCATGTGTTTTTTTTTAAACAATGAGCTATAAATGTTGACGTAATTTAAATATCCAAATTTCCGTGAAGTTATTCGATTTCATGGTTATCGTCTGCTTTTGAAAGAAACCATTGTTTAAATCAGCGACTTCAGTTTTGTTTTTTATCCCTCATGCAGGAAATTTTGCATATTACGTTCTTTTTCTGCCTTCTCTTCATTATGAGGAATTTAAATTGTTTTGGAATGGTTCTTCTTTACCTTGACCTGGTCTTTTGAGGTAGTGGTTGGTTGATCCCTTTGAAATTTACCTCGATAGGAATTTAGTCTGTATAAAGTTTTAATAGTACTGTTTTTAAATGCTACCCTGTTTACAATGGTATCTTTAAAATACAATGAAACCTCCCAAACGGATGCTTCGTATAGTAAATTTCTTTATCTATCGAATACTTAAAAAAAAAAAAAAAACTCCAACACAAATAATATTTTTATATTTTAAATCTTAATAGCGGATACCGCCGAATAATAGATAAATTCGGCGGTTCCCGAGTATCCGTTATTTAGAAGTTTTATTGTATTACTAGCGGCCTTCGCCCGCTACGCTGGTCGGTTTATCTAAAGAAATCTTGAAGAAGTAGTTAGATAAGGTTCAGACATACATTAAAAAAAAAAAAGCAAGTCGATCATTCAAAAAACGTTGGGAAATATCAAATATTTACTGTAATTTTTTAAGAAAAACAAAGTTTCGAAAAAAAAAATTAAATCGAAAAAAAAATTACACTGACATATTAATGCAAGGAAATTTTCCCAGAAAGAAAATTCGCCTTGAATACAATATTTCAAATTCTTTTAATTGCTTATAGGCGTTAATGCCAACATAGTGAAAAAAAATTCCATGCTGGGAATCGAACCCGGGCCATCAGTATGGCGCACTGACGTTCTACCGACTAAACCACATGGAACGACAGCCAGCTTGAAACTTTCTCATACTTAAGTAGACTGGCGAAAACATAACGATAGCGCGTTTTAAAATCGCACAGTGACATCTATTGGATTTTATATGTACTAAAAAACGTTATGTACTAAAAAACGTGAGCAGCGCACCTAATAGTTTCTTTTGTTTCTTTTTGTTACTTTTTTGTCTGTTGTCCGATTTTGATGAAACAAAGCCTATACACTGCCCGGGAGTGTGCATTCTTCATTAGTGAAAACCGCATAAAAATCCATTCAGTAGTTACGAAGATAACCTCGAACAAACAGACAGACAGACAGACAGACAGACAGACAGACAAAAAATTCAAAAAAAATTTTTTTGTGTTTCATTGGTTTTCTTTTATCGCTCTGACTCCATTTTTGTCAATTATCTTCAATGTACAGACACACCGGGTCCTACTGTTTTATTATATGTATAGATCATTGTTGTTATAAATATTTTTGAGAAATAATTCTTGCATCTATTAGTTTCATTTGGTATTTTTTATTTCAAATTCAACGAGTTATAAATATTGGCGTAATTTAAATATCCAAATTTTAGTGGAATTGTTTGATTTCCTGGTTATCGTCTGCTATTGAAAAAAAAAAAAAAAATCATTGTCTAAATCAGCAACTTCAATTTTGTTTTTTAGTCATCATGCAGGAAATTTTGCCTATTACGTCCTTTTTCTTCCTTCTCTTCATTATGAGGAATTTAAATTGTTTTGGAATGGTTCTTCTTTACCTGACCTGGTCTTTTGAAGGTAGGGTTGATTCTGTTGAAAGTTATCTCGATAGGAATTAAGTCTGTATGAAGTTTTGCTAATAGTATTTTGAAATGTTAAATCTGTTTACAATAGTAACTTAAAATACAGTAAAACCTCTATAACAGATATTCTTGAATAATTATTGTCTCAGTTTAGTGAACAGTGTTTTTCAATACCCAACATAAATATCCCAACATAACCATCTCTAAATAATGGTCAAATTCTACAGTCTCCATGTGTTCTTTATTTAGAAATTTTATTGCATTATTATTGCTACACATATTTTTTGAGAAATTATTCTTATGTATTAGTATGATTTCCTAAATTTTATTTTAATTCAACGAGTTATAAATGTTGACGTAATTTAAATATCCAAATGTCCGCGAAGTTATTCGATTTCATGGATATCGTCTGCGTCTGCTTTTGAAAGAAACCATTGTTTGAATCAGCGACTTCAATTTTGTCTTTTATTCCTCATGCAGAAAGTTTTGCATATTGCGTTCTTATCCTGACTTCTCTTGGTTTTAAAGAATTCAAATTGCTTTGGAATGGTTGCTCTTTTGAGGTAATGAATGATCTTTTTGAAAGGTATCTCTATAGGGATTTAGGGTTTATAAAGATTTGGTAATACTGTTTTTAAATGTTCAGTTTTACAATGGCATTGTTAAAATTCAATAAAATCTCCATAACGGATATTCTTGTATATAGGATTTCTCTACTTAACGAACAATGGTTTTTTTTTTTTTTTCTTTTTTTCAAGTTATTACTAAAACTATGTTTGAGAAGTAATTTTTGTGTGTATTAATACCATTTCGTAATTTGTAATTTGAACTCAACATGCTATTTATGTATCCAAATTTCCGTGAAGTTTTTCAATTTCATGGTTATCGTCTGATTTTGAAAGAAACCATTGTTTAGATCAGCAGATTCAGTTTTGTTTTTTTATCCCTCATGCAGGAAATTTTGCCTATTACGTCTTTTTTCTGCCTTCTTTTCATTATGAGGAATTTAAATTGTCTTTTTTACCTTGACCTGGTCTATTGAGATAGTGGTTGATTCTTTTGAAAATTACCTCTAATAGGATTTAGTCTGTATAAAGTTTTGGTAGGTCTGTTTTTAAATATGAACCCCGTTTACAATGTTATTGTTAAAATACAATAAAACTTACATAACAGATACTTCCGCATAGTGGATTTCTCTATTTAGCGAACACTTTTCAATTTTCAACACAAATATTTATTTGCACATTTTTACATCTTCACAGCGGACATCTTCGTTTAATGGATAAATTTCGCAGTTTCCAAGTGTCTGTAATTTAAAAGTTTTATTGTAAATTATTGTTATTATTAATATTATATCACAAGTAGTTTTGAGAAATGCTTCTTGCATGCATTAGTTTCATTTTGTGATTCTTATATTGAATTCAACAAGGTGATGTAACTTAAATATCTAATTGTTTTTCAAGTTATTGGATTTCATGGTTATCTTCTGCTTTTGAAAGAAACAGTGATGTCCTCTATATTTACTTAAAAAATAGTAATTATTATGAATTAGTATTTAAATAATTGTAAAGAAATCTTTATTTGTTAACAAATTAAAATCTCCCTTATTTTTTTCCTAATATCTATTATTTTATTAGACTTTGTGAAAAAACATGTTTTATTCAACTTTTGTAATAAGCTAAAATTTTCTGATGAAAAGAAATTTTCTTATGAAATTCAGTATATCAAACACAAATGGTTAAACCAGAGTTTCCCCCAGGTTTAAAAAAGGGCAGGGCGCTACTGTTCTGAAAAGGGCAATTTTTACATTTTTCAGGGCACTTTTTCATTTTTAAGGACACTTTAATTTTTAAGGGCACTTTTATAGCGGCTCAAAAAGTCGTGAAAAAACAGAAATTTCATCAAAAAATTGAAAAAAAGAAAAAAAAAAGGTAAATTTTGTTAAAAGATCGCGAAAAAACGGCAAATATTGTTTAAAGATCTCGAAAAAACAGCCAATTTTGTTAAAAGATCTCGAAAAAACAGCCAATTTTGTTAAAAGATCTCGAAAAAACAGCCAATTTTGTTAAAAGATCGCGAAAAACAGCAGATTTTGTTAAAAGATAGCAAATAATCGTATATTTTGCAAAAAAAAAATCGCGAAATAACAGTAAATTTTATTAAAAGATCGCAAAAAAGGCATATTTTGCTAAAAAATTGCCAAAAAACGACAAATATCACGAAAAAAAGGAACATTTCACAGAATTTTCTCTTTTATTGCGATTTTTGGACGAAATTTGCCGGGTTTTTTGCAAGTTTTTTGACGAAATCTGTTGTTTTATCGCTATTTTTTAACGAAAGTTGCCATTTTTTGCGACTCATTTGAAAGAAATTTCCGTTTTATCGTGATTTTTGGAAAAAAAATTTCGAATTTCCACGATTTTTTGAGGAAATTTGCCGTTTTGTGAAATTTTGTGACGAAATTAGGCATTTTTTTGGCGAATCTTGCCGGATTTTAGTCGTTATTTCGCGATTTTAACGAAACTTGCCATTTTTTCTAGCGATTTTTTGACGAAATTACCCGTCCCACGGGACACGTATGAGGCTATTCTTTGCGTTCCGTCGCAGATTTTTGGGGTAATTTACGCGCTATAGTGCGTTAGGATCATCGCTGGAGGGCTGCGTTTTTTCAAATGTGGGGCAAGAAGGGCGCGTTTTTTTGAATGAATGACAAGAGGGGCGCTAGTTTTTGGATGAGGGGCAAGAGGGGCGCTATTTTTTAAACTAAAGGGCAGGAGGGGCGGAGCGCCCCCTTGAAACCCTCTGGGGGAAACTCTGATTAAACTTTACGCTCATATTTTTTTATATTTTCTAAATCATTAATGATATCAACAGTTACACGATATAAACAACAAATAAAATCGCATAGCCGTTCAATTTTTCCAAAATTTTTCTGTTAAACCTGTTTTACAAATTATTTTGGAAATGGGAAGAAAATGCTAATTTCTCTCCTTTTGGATGTGAATATGCAATTTTAAATAATGAAAAAACTTGCAATAATTCAATATTTTTTTCTGTTAAGGTTTGCTTTTCAATAATTTTTTTAATTTACATTTTCTAACTGTATTTGTCATGTGATATTCATTTAATCGAACATTTATTAAAAACTGAAGTATAATTTTTACAAATTATGAATTTTTTTTTTATAAGATTTAAGTACGATAATTTTTATGTTTTTTGTGATCCATTTTTATATATTGAAATATAAATTTTATTAATTAAAGTTTTTAAGCACACTCAACAAAAAAATTTAATACTATAGAAATGACTGACAGAAATCTGTCTGCTTACTAAAATTTTATCTATGCACTATATAAAAAGTAATTTAACAGATTTTTTTTATAGTGCAAGTGAATTAAAAAGAGTTAATTTATGTTTGCTCTAATCCATTCTTATATAAAAAGTTATCTTTAAGTATTACATTTTACATTCTTCTAGCTATATTGAAGTGTTATTTTTTTTTAAATATATTTTTTTAAATAAATGTGAATTCATGATAATTAAAATTGTAGTTACTATGTTAAAAGAAATATTTTGCAACATGTTATTTATAGATTTTTTTTCTTCCTTTCAGGTAAATGCTGATATTGATTTTGTTATGTTTAGCATTGGAGAAATGCATTTAGTAAAGTGATCTGTTTTGAAATACGTACCTTATTAAAAGAGATAGAAAAAGCTGATTGCACAGTTTATAGTTTGATTTGTAAGGTAAATTCTCATATTTTAAATCATCTTTCAGGAATTCATTAATGGCTCCAAAGAGATACACATACACACACTTGTTTTATGAAGCTGACATTCTAAAGATGCGCAGCCAATGAGACTTCTGCTTTTATTTTCACTTGAAAATGAATTAGGAAAAATATAATAATAAAGCTTTCTTACTCATAATTTTTATTTCCGCTTCAGAATGGTCAAGTACTTTAACTAGGAGCTGTCTATAAATGATGTCACACGAGTTTTCAATATTTTGCCCCCCCCCTTATTTGTCACAAAGTGTCACACTTCACCGTGCCCCTTATCCCCCTTCCTCTTGTTACAGTCACTCTGTATTACATAAACATATGCTTGCGGTTCAGAAAAAAAGCATTACGTTATAGGTCATATTTCAAACTTTAATTTTTAAACTTTATGTGTTTTAATGATATGTATGAACAAGACAATAAAAGATGATTCATGTACTTATTTTGTATGAAATAATGTTAAGATTTGCAACAAAAAACATAAATAATATAGAATAGTAATAAAATATTAATATGAAAGAGCAATTGAAAACAGTAATAAATTAGAATTCCACATAGAATTTAATATATTGGGCTCTTAAATCTTATTTTTACTTTGTGAACACAATTTTTTTTGCTTTAATTTTAAAATAGCTTCAAAATTTAATCTGCTGATTTGTAATGCCTTTATTTTAACCAAAATATGTGACGTCACATTTATTCTTACCCCCTCCCACTCCCTTAAATTTCATGATCCCCCTCCCCCCTTCCAAGCGTGACATCGTTTGTGAACGTCTATTAAATCAAAAGCGATTTTTAATTTTTAGACGACTTAAATTGAATAATGAATTTTAATCATATAGTTTAATTAGTTTAATTTAAAACATATGTTAAAATAATGTATTGGATATTTGTTTAGCGGAAATTTTAGAGATTTATTTTGATTAAACAATTTACAAAGAAAGATATTTATTAAATATTAATACATATTTATTAATTAATAATTATAAATTAATGTATTAAAATTACCAAAGTAATATATAATAGAAGCGATCTTTAATATTAACATATGTTAATCAGTAATAAAGTTTTATATTAATATTTAATAGTTCTATTTTTTATTTTATTTTATTATTGTAATTATAATGCTTTAAATACATGGAATTGAAAAAGAGGGTATATATATTCATTAATCATATTATATTTGTTAAGTTAGTAACTTATTTTTTAAATTTAATAAATTAATTTTTAATATTTATCTTAAATACTACCTTTTAATACATTGTCTCCAAAATTTACACATAAATCCTTTCCTCAGATGTATGCATACTTACAAGTCTACCTCTACGAGTGAAAATATTTCATAAGTTTTCTTTCAGCTATCTGAAAATTTTTATTTTGATAGAAATATATTGGCATTTATTTTTCATGAATAAAAACCTTTCAAGAAAGAAAGCTATTTTACAAGCAGTAATATTGTATAAAAGTTGTGGCATTCTTCCAATTTTTTATGCTACTGTTCAAATGCTTTTTTATTCAATACTGATAAAAATAAATATCTGTTCACAAAAAAGTCTCTGAATATTTAATACATGTGCGAGATTTGTGGGATAAAATATAGTTCAATCTGTGTTCATACGAAAATGTCTAGCCTTGAACTATATGCAGCCGGAACGAAATTTTCATAAAAGTATCTGTAGCTGAAACTGACAAGGGAACTAACTACTGGAACTAATATAACCACTATTATCACTCCTTAAAGATAGACCATTTTCCTGATTTTGAAAATTACTTCTTAATTAGATCCAACTGTAACATTTACGTGAGCCGTATCTTTTTGGAGGCCTCGAAAACAAATGCATTCGCAATTAATGAAGCTGCATCTATACCACTCGAGTATTCGCTTCTAATTTAACTATAATTTTCTTTTCTTTTTTGGGAACTTGTTATAATGTTTTCTATTTTTTGGCTTTTAAAATCTGATTGATTTATATGTTGAAATAACTGATAAGGAATTTAGAAAGAATTCGGAACGTTTTATGAAATTGTTTTAATGTTTTTATATTTTTAATTTGATTATTTGTATTGTCTGTAATTTTAATGAATTTTAGTTAAAATGAACATTGCCAGACATAATCCATTTGCTCATATCAAAGAACTAACTACTTTTGGTGTTGCTCGCACCTTGCATCGATTTTCTGAATGGTCCATGTTTAATGTACAGAAATGGAATACTTCTGTTGCCACGATGACAAAGATATATTGAAAAAAGTAAAATAAAATAAATAAATAAATAAATAAACTTAAGATAATAACTAATAACTAAACATTGAAATACAGTTCTTAAACAAGTTGCATTAAAAAATATATTTTCCCCTCTACGACGTGGTAAAAATTAAAAATACGAAAATTTTACAAGTTTAAAAATTTGCAGTACCGAGAATGTAAAACTGAAACTTCATTTAAAATTTGCTTATGATTGGTCCAGGAATATTAATGTTTAATCCATGGCGTACTTAAAACAGGACTCTCTTATTACGTAAGCCACGTTTTGATCCTTATAAAAATTACGTTTATTATTGTATTTTTTTTAAATTTAGACTTTATTTATAAGCCTAAAATTTTAGTCTTTGAAAATATCAATTTTCAAATAATTGTAATTTGTTAAATTACATTTTTTTAAATTGTGTTTTTAAATTTTCTGTAACATTGATTTTTTTTATATTAAATAAATATTCAAAATTATTTCCCTGTAATTTATTTAATCAAATTAAATTTCTAAAGATTTTGATAAATATTACATACCCGTATAAGTACTACTTGGTTACCCCGTCGACCAAAAAACTATCGCCAAACTATAAGATTAAATGCCAATAATGGATGATCGTGAATGTTAGATTCAATGACATTAAATGCGATACACGTGTTTAAAACTTCATTAAGCGATTTTTATTTCGACTTTTTATTTGTATTTTCCTTAATATTCTACTAAATATTTGTTTTTCGCTATTTAAAATATAAATTATGTCAGTATGTATAATTTGGAAAAATTGGTCAACGGGATAATTAAGTAGTACCCCCGTGTCTTATTCACCGTATGTATTTTTTACAAAAAATAAATAACAAATAACAAATTCTCAAGCCAATTAAGCATAGAAGAAAAGAGTTCTATATATGGCCCCCGATTCAATTCTGAAGAAAATGAAATAAATTCCAGGCCATACCTCAGTATAATAAAGGGAAGTCAGACATTTATATGTATACCAAATTTTATCATTTTAATTTTAAAGGTTTTTTTCATGAGAAAAAAATATTTCTTTCATCAACAACTTGCCTTAAAATTATACATGAGAATATTTCATACTATCCCTCCCCACTTTTTTATGTGCGTTCGAAATTATGTAAATACATAGCAGTCGTTCAGTCCGCCCGTCCGTTTGTCCGCATATAGCAGAGCAAAAATTACCCAACCGAATCGTTTGAAATTTAAAATGTATGATTGTTGCATAATTTTGAGAAGTCATTTCAAATTTTATGAAAATTGCATGCATAGTTTAATTACAGGAACAATCAAAAGTATTCAGTTATATTACGCCCAACGGGAAAAAATGTTACACTTTTTCGATCATAATAAAACTGATATGCATCTATAAAATATATTCTAAAATATAGATTTTTTACAATCTGTGGTGCAAAGAATGTTTGTTTTTAATTTACAGGGCCGCGAAAAAGTATTAATTTACATAATGGTATAGGGGAAACATTGGGGGATAATTTTAGGGCATGTTTTAATTGTATTAAACTGTTTCACATTTTATGAAATTGATATACGTTGCTGAGGTTAACTACAAATTACTTCCTGTATAATAGAAAGTAGATATTATACACAGGAACACACAAAAGATTTCGCATACTTAGATAGTAAACGAAGTACTGTATACTATTGCACCAAGATCTAAATATTTTTAAAACTTCGTTATAGTTCAAACGCACCTCATTTTCTACGCTTGACGTGCAATTTCCGACTTGTTTTCACGGAATTCTCGAAAACATTTATTTTGATGCTAATACATTAGCATTTGTTTTTCATAAAAGAAAACTGTTTTACAAGCAGTAATAATGTGTAGATCTCTGGCATTCATCCAATTGTCAAGGTGTTATTTTTCATTCTCCTTTTATAAATACTTTATATTCAAAGTGGATAAAAAAACTGAACATCTGATGTTGAGGAGTAAAGTCTCTGAATATTTTATACATATATGAGGTTCGTGGAATAAAATGTTGAAAATAAAATAGGAGGCTTTTTCTCTTCAGATCATGCGAAAACGTCTAGCTGAATAATATGTGTAGCCGAAATGAAATTTTCATAAAAAATATTGAGAGCATAGGTATTTTTAAAAAGATGAAAGAGAAAGAAAGGTAAGATGAAATTTGCGAAAAATAATGCAAGGTTTTACTTTGAATTTGTGCGTAACTGTGAAAGTCGTATCATTTGCAAAACGACAACCCCCCCCCCCCCTTCCTCTTCTTGAGCAAAGTTTTGAAAAGGAAAAAATGAATTTTCGTGTATAAGTGTACCACTCTTTTGGTAATATGCTGAAAAATGATTTGTAATAAGATTTTTTTTTTTTTTTAAAGTAAATACATTTTTATTTAATTAGTAAATATTTTTTTCTACGCTTCTAATCAGATATTCTTTTTAATTCAACAATTTAAACTATAATTTTGTAAAACCAAAGAAGCTTAAACTATTTTGAGATCTACTCACATCAGTTTAATGATACTTAACAAGAAAAAAATCTTCCAAAAATCTATTCATTGTGTGCTGTTATCTTTCTCCCCAACCCAAACCGATAAATGGTTACTTAAACTAACCTATTCTCTCATTAAAAGTTTTTTAAACCGGTGTGTAAATTGAACCCGATTTTCAACTTCGAAATATAGTCTAAAATTCTTCGACTTAGACACGAGTCAACAGCTTCCCTTAAAATTATGTGTGAGAATATTTCACAGTTTTCTTTTTCTTTCTTTCGTTCTTTTTTTTCCCCCCTTTTTATTCTTAGTTCTTAAAAATGTTTATTTTGATGTTAATACATTAGCATTTGTTTTTCATAAATGAAAGCATTTCAAGAGAGAAAAAACTGTTTTACAAGCAGCAATAATGTGTAGATCTCTGGCATTCATCCAATTTTCAAAGTGCTATTTTTCATTCTCCTGTTCAAAATACTTTATATTCAAAGTGGATAAAAAACATGAACGTCTGATGTTGAGAAGTAAGTCTCTGAATATTTTACACATATATGAGGTTCGTGGAATGAAATGTTGAAAATAAAATGGGAGGCTTTTTCTCTCCAGTTCATACAAAAATGTCTAGCTAAAAAAATATGTGTAGCCGAAATGAAATTTTCATAAAATGTTGATAGCATAGGTTTTTTTAAAAAAAGGTGAAAGAAAAAGAAAGGTACGATGAAATTTGCAAAAAATAATGCAAGTTTCTACTTTGAATTCGTACGTAACTGTGAATGTTGTATCACTGAGAATAATTATAATAATATTACCTTTTAAAATAACCAATAAAAGTTCCTTTTATACTCATGTATAAATTACAATGCACCCATTTCTTGAGCAAAATTTAGAAAAAAAAAAAAAACAATTTTCCTATATAAGTCGATCACACTACTGGTAGTATGCTAAAAAATGATTTGTAATGAGTTTTTTTTTCTTTTAATAGCAGTAATATTTTTTTTTATTAAATAGTAAACATTTTGTTTTTTTTACGCGTCTGTTCAGACTTTTCCTTTTTTAATTCAACATTTTAAAACTGTATAATTATATAAAACCAAGGAAGCTTAAACTATTTTGAAATCTATTCACATCAGTTTAATGATACTTAACTAGAAAAAACTAAAAATCTTTTAAAGACTGCTAAAATATAGGACTTCTTTGTATTGTAGGACTTTTAGGAACGATATCTAGAAACATTGTCCAATTGAACTTTTTTTTTTTTTTTTTTAGGATTAAAATTTTTGAAAGGAATGCCCCAATATTGAAGGGAATTCTATTCCAAGAGAAAATGGGTGCAGAACAATAACAGGGACATAACTGTTAAGATTTTTTTTTTTTTTTTTTTTTTTTTTTTTTTGTCAATCACAGGAAAATTACCATTGTCTGCTTTTATTTTTCTCTCCAACTCAAAATCATAAATGATTACTCAGACTAAGCCATTTTTACCTATTGTTTTTTTTTTAACTCGTGTATAAGTTTACTCCTCCCTCCCCCAATTTTCAACTTCCAGATATAATCTAAAATTCTTCGACTTCGACATGAGTTTATACGGCATTCTTTTAATCAATAACTTCCCTTAAAATTATGTGTGAAAGTATTTCACAGTTTTCTTTACTTTCATTCGTTCTTTTTAAGTTTTTAAAAATGTTTATTTTGATGCTAATGCATTAGCATTTGTTTTTCATAAATGAAAGCATTTCAAGCTGAAGAAAAAAAAAAACTGTTTTACAAGCAGCAATAATGTGTAGATCTCTGGCATTCATCCAATTTTCAAAGTGTTATTTTTCATTCTCCTGTTCAAAATACTTTATATCCAAAGAGGATAGATAAAACTGAACATCTGATGTTCAGGAATAAGTGTCTGAATATTTTACACATTTATGAGATTCATGGAATAAAGTGTAGAAAATAAAATAGGAGGCTTTTTCACTTCAGTTCATGCTAAAATGTCTAGCTGTGAAACACGTGCAGTCAAAATGAAAATTTCATACAAATATTACTAGCTTAAGGAAATCCGGGACATATATTAAAATGTTTTTTTTTTTTTATCGAGTTAAATTTCAATTCTTTTTCTGTGATGGTTAACCTTATCATTTGTAAATAAAACTGAATGATTAAACTTTTCGTATTTCTTATATTTTTAATTTTAAAATTTAAATTTATTAAAGATTAGGGTAATTTGAAATCCTTATAGCTCGAAATATTATTTGTTGAATTTCATATATATATTTTTTTTCATTTAAGTAAACAGTAATGTATAAGTTTTAATTTTGATTCAACATTTTAAAAAAATATTAATTTAAATAAAAATTATAAATGTTTAAAATAAAAAAGTCGTATTTTCAAAAGCAAATATTTCTTTTTCAAATTTACTGAATCAAAATTAAAGAAAAATAATTAAAACTGACATGTAAAAATGACATATCCAAGTTTGAACCATTGTTTTTAACTTCATTGGGACGAGCATCTTTTACAGAATATTTATTCTTTTATCACCGTTTTTTTAAAATAAAAATTTATGTCAAATTAAACCGCGAAAATGTTTGGATTATATAAGGCAAGATTTAAAACAAAAACTTACAGTTGAGAGTAATCAAGGAGTCTGAACACGTTATGCGGCATGTATACTGGTCACTCGTACCCAAGGGGTTAACGGTTCTTGACTCATAACAATTTCAGGGCTCCCTATTGGTCCGCCAACTGAACATCAATATTTTCTTAGAAAGATTTTCTTTTTATATTTTTCTTGCAAATTACGCAGAAACCGCCTTCGGAGGTTAGTTTTAGCACAAATGCTGTAGAAACCTACTATGAAATTTTCTGTTAAAAAATATTGATGTTCATTTCGCGGACCATTTGGGAGTCCTGCAATTTAAATACAAGATTTTTTTTTTTTTTTTTTTTTTTGGGGGGGGGGGCATCCTGAAGAAAAGATCGTTTTCTCAAGAAGTCGTTTTCGTGACAACTATTGCTTGAAAATTAGATTTTGAAAACAAACCAATAATAATAATAATTCCTGTTCAAATTAAGGTAGAAACATGATTAAAACGCCATATTAAGCAGAAAAAAATAATGCAACAAATTAAAAGGAAATTGAAGAAGTTTTGTATCTCGGACAGCGGACACTGAAGTTTAAACAAAAAGTGAAATCGAAAGGTACGGTAATGCAAGGTCTGAATTTGCACGTACTTGTGAAAGTTGCATCACCGAGATTAAATTATTGGTGCACCAATTTAATACTTTACTGCATAATCATCATTATGTATCATCATGGTACATCATGTACCATCATTATAGTATATTCATCATCCCTAAATATTATTTTAACGTCTTGGGGAGTTTTTAGACGTAGAGAATACGAGATAACTGGAGGGAAGAGATTGTTCTATTTATAGATAAATAATTAAATCTGAAACTATTTTTGAGAATATGCTGGAGGCGCCTTGAAGCGTACTTGAAAGTTTTTGCTCGAAATCTTAGATCAAGTTATCTTTGATTATTCGGTATTTTCCGAGAGGTTTTAATAAAATTACGATAATTAATCGCGTAACAAAATGAAAGAAATCATAAGCATACTTTTATATCAAGCAAATATAATTGTGTATGAAATTCTTGTGAGGTACGTTTATGTCAAATATTATGTCAAATGTTATGTTATGTTAAATAGAATATTTTAAAAAATGTTGTAACTCTTACTGATATTTTTTCTTTAGTATTTAAAACTCGAGGTAACTTTTGATACTTGATTTGTGATATATTCTTCATATGTTTCATTCATGTCATGTATATAAAATTACGTAGGAAATACTCAGTGACCGACATTTATTGTATTTTTTTAAGTGAATATTTTAATAATTTTTTTAAACTCCTATTGACAAATTTTCTTCAGTATTTAAAGTTCTAGGTAATTTCTGATGTTTTCTCCTTCAATATTTACTTACTATGTTTGATAAATGAACACTGAGAAAAAAATATCATTCTGTCATTTAGAATCTAAATTGTGGCTTTAGAAAAAATAGTTTTATGTCATCCCTATAAATTCTAGTTCACTTTGCTAGAGAGTTCTAGAGTTTTCTACTACAATTCAAGAGCGTATTCCTATATTTTCGTGGTCGAACTTAGTTAAATATCTCTGTGAACACAAGATGTTTAGTTTTAGTAATTATAATTCTAGTTTATGAAACCATTCCAGGTATCAAGTGATAATATCTCGTTACTGAAACGATTCAATATCGTTTTGTCACCCAGAAAACAAGAGATTAGAAATTCTAGATCATTTCGCCTTTTTAGCTTACAACAAGAGGGCCAACATTGATTATTACAGATTTTGGTTATTTTAATATATATTGTAGGGTAGAGACCTTTTAGCCTCAGGTTTTATTTCCGTCTGGTAAATTTCCCAAGAATAGTCTATCACTGTCTATATATGCATTGCAATTAAAACAAGTTGGAAATTGCACGTGAATGTAGCAAATGAGGTGCGTTCGTGCGATAACGAAGTTTTAAAAATATTCAGATCTTGCTGATATAGTACAGCGTACTTCGGATACAGTATAGTAGTCGAAATCTTTGTGTTTCTGTAAATATGCAGGAAGTAATTTTTATTACACCTCAGCAACGTATATCTTATTCATAAAATGTGAAATAGTTGAATATAATTAAAACACGCCCCAAAAAATGTTTCCCCGTATAGCATTATGTATAGTGGAATACTTTTGTGTGGCTCTGTAATTTAATAATAAAAATTCTTTGCATCAAAGGTAGTACAGAATGCATATTTTAGTATATATTTCATAGATTCATGCCAATTCTATTATGTTCGAATGAGTGTAACATCATTAAAATGCATTTGAAACTTTTTTTCCATTGACCGTAATGTAGTGGAATACTTTTGATTGTCCCTGTAAATGACCTATGCATCCGACTTTCATAACATTTGAAATGACTCGACAAAATTACGCAATAATTATATGTTTTAAATTTCAAACTATTAAAATGCATTTGAAACTTTTTTCCCCATTGACCGTAATGTAACGGAATCCTTTTAATTGACCCTGTAAATGATCTATGCATCCGACTTTCATAACATTTGAAATGACTCGACAAAATTACGCAATAATTATATGTTTTAAATTTCAAACGATTAAAATGCATTTGAAACTTTTTTCCCCATTGACCGTAATGTAACGGAATCCTTTTGATTGTCCCTGTAATTGATCTATCCATCCGATTTTCATAAAATTTGAAATGACTCGACAAAATTATGTTATAATTATGTATTTTAAATTTCAAACGATTCGGTTGAGTAGTTTTTGCGTTGTTACATGCGGACAGACAGACGGACGGACTGAGCGACAACAATAGGTGCTACGTATTTACATAATTACGAACGCACCTAAAAAGAAAGAAATGTGAAAAAAGTAGAGAAGTATCGACGATTTGTACTTACATTTTACAAAATAATTTGGAGGCTTCTCGATTCGAGGAGAATATTCTAGCAAAATTTACTAGTTTGAACATATCTTAAATTTTGAATTTTTGCATTATCTTTTTCTTTGATCATATTTATAACACGTACTTCCAGGTTCATTTAATAACAATTTAATGATATTCTGTACCATGATTTTGATGTTGGATTTCTATTTTGCTTAGGGTAAATTCAGTTTAAAGGGTAGTTTCATACTAGATATTGAAATTGAGGGATTTTATTTCGAGGAACTTATTGCATGCACGTAAATACATTTATATTTTAATATGCAATGCATTACAATAGGAAATCTCTAAATTAAAGTATTTTTCGTTTCGGTGATCGATTTTGTTAGCCAATTTTTAATTCAAAAGTATTCTATATGCAAATTAATAATTTGCCATTTTTAATTAGAGATTTGGTGAGATTTTGTGGGAAGAACTTGTCTTTGTATTTTGATTTCAAAAGTAATATGTATATATTGTAAAACGAACATAATTTTTTTACATTATTTGGTAATGATTCATAATGTATGTACTTTTAAATTAATATTTAAAAAAATAATAATTGTATACTATGAATAATTTAGCACTTAACACTCTTTTAAATTTTTTACAGGGAACCTGACCTTTAACAGGTGTATTTCTTTTTTTCAATCTTTTATACCATCTATGTAAATAATAATTGTCAATTTTCTAGTTATAAACAAATACCTATACGTACGATACAATATTTTCTATATTGTTATTCAAATAAGGCTTTTTGACCGAAGATCTTACATAATCTCTTTTCCATTATATTCATTTGCATGTTTAAAGCTTCGTGCCATGACACAATTTCATAAATGGTCAATAATCAAAAATATATTTTAAAGACTTCCTGCATACAACAAAAGAGAATGCCGTAATTATGTTGATAAAGTCGCCTCACGAACGCGTGAAACTTCGCGGAAATCATTACGAAATAATGTATTTTTAAATATTTTGAATTCTTAGCTTTAGTCTGAGCACTTTTTAGCATGCAGTCACGTATGGAATAAAAATTTAAAATTTGAAATAGTGTTGATTTAAAAAAAAAGGCCGCCGTGCGGGAATTTTTTAAAGCGGGAAAACACGATTCTAAAAAAAGGGTACAGTTTTTTCAAACAGGGAATACTATTCTAAAAAAGGACCCACTTGTATCATGTTCACCAAAAATATTTTGAACTGGTTTGTTTCGAGACCCCTAGAATTCATGATATTTTCCTGGGATCAGTTTAATTGCCACAGGGCACATATTAAATGTTAAAAGGGGCCGCGGGGTGCATAAAAAATGACAAGGGTCGCCGGGAGTTGAATCCTGCTAAAACGGCTTAGAGTCAACACTATGAAATGTTTGGTTTTGCGGATTATTTTTGTAGCTGTATCCAATTCTTTTAATTTTTTTCTCATAATACAGGGTGTATCAGTACAGTGCTTGCAAACTTTCAGGAGAGACAGAGTGCACCTAGACGATGAGAAATCCCATAGCAACGCATGGTCAGAAACGTTTTCCTGACGCAGTAGTGACAACAGATTTCTCATTGCACGGGGAACTTTTCATCGTTCCTACCAGAACATCTAATCAGTAATCCTCATGATCGTTTTGTTTAAAATATGCTAAAAAAAGTATGATGAAGATATTATTTTGAAAATAGTAGTAAAAACAACAAAATTTCCCTTATAAAATGCAACTTCTGACACAAAACACAGGAAATAAAGGAATTTTTATTGTTCCTGACACTATTTTTTTTAAAAAAATCTAAAATTACTAGGATTTTTTTTTTTTTAACTTGGATTTGTAGGATTTTTTATGTTACTGCAACCCGGGTTACAGATATAATTTTAGTAAGATTGCTGTAATTTTAGTAGTAAACTACAGTTTTCTGTAGCTTTACAAAAACTAGTTATGTATCTTTACATCTTTTCTTGTACAGTGGTTTCACGTACAATTTTAGTAAGCATACAAATTTCCATCTGTAGAATTAGTTTTTTTTACATGTAAAAAAGTAGCGCCTAGTTTTGAAAAATATTGGGTTGGCTCAAAAATATTTTGTAAAATATTTGTTTTTCTTTGGAGGATTGACAAATGGTGAAAGATAAGAATTTTAAGTCAAGCTATTATGTTTTAATAAATTTGCAATTTTATTAAATTACAGTCGGCTCTCATTAATTCGAACTCGTCGGGACCATAAGAAATGTTCGAATTATCCGAAGTTCGAATTATGGAAAGTATGAAATGAAAACATGCTTAATGTGGTACTATTACAAAGGAATTAATTTTATAGTGCTTTTTAAGTTTATTTTGTCTGTTATCATTAGAATAGGACTTTATATTAAATTAGAATGTATAAATATATAAACTAATTAAAAGATTAGAAACAAGCACAATGGAAGAAAAATTTGAAGCGTCATTTATGGACAGACGGGGCACTAAGAAAGTGTATATCAAATGCATAGGATTATATGTATACTCGTTCGGAACAATTTCCCCAAAAATCAAAGAAATACAGTTATTCAAATGATCTGAAATTCGTGAGAAAGAAAAGAAAAATGAAAAATCGGAATTCTTGTTATTTCGAATTAAACGAAGTCAAGAGAGAATGAGTTCGAATTAATGAAATTTTTAACGTTATTCTGCCTTTGAAAATTTCGGTTCTTTATGTTTAGTTCGAATTAAGCGAAGATTCGAATTATCCGATTTCGAATTAACGAGAGTTGACTGTATATTCTCCTGCCTTTTTCCTTATACAGACTTTGATATTTACTGTAATGCCATGATATCATGAACATGACTACAAATTAAATTAGCAGAAAGTTAAATATGGAGCAAAACATTTCAGTCACTTGAGATTTATGGATGTAAGTCGAAGAATCAAAACACATAGCCTGGCCACTGGCAAAATATTTTTTTTTCTAATCAGGAAAATGAATAATAAAACAATACTGAAATAAATAACTAGAACAATGAAAATTGGGTAACAATGAAATTGGTATGTTATGATTCAAAATTATTGGGTGGGCTTGGGCCCCACGGGCCCTTATAAGTTGGCACCACTGCTTGTAACCAACAATATTTTTTTTCGATGACCTATTTTTACGTTAGTGTAGGTCATCGAAACTGGACGTAACATTACTCGAGTTCGTCCTTCGACTTTTTAAAACATTTCACGGCTCGTTAACATCTTGAAATGCGTTGGAAGAGCAGCCATTTCTGGCTTTCCAGTGGCTGAACTTTCTCCTTATGGAATTAACGAGCAGTTTCCGAAAAGTCTACTTATAAAGAGCCTATCCTTTCTCCCGTCTCTTATTTTATTTCGTTTTCGCGGGGAGGGGAGGGACGATTACAATCTTTTTAAAGTTCGTTTTTATTTGAGCGTGGAATAGATATATTATAGCCGATTCGCTATTGTGAGTGACTCAGCGTGAACGAATCGCTGGAGCATGTAGTTTCGAACGATTTGTATGGAAGTCGTGGTGAAAGTGCTATAATCATTTCCAGCATGTTTTGTTTTGTTTTCAAAAAATACTCTTTTGAAGAATCGTGGAACATCTACTTAAATAGTTTCGGGGTTTCTGGTGCCATTGTGTGTGAAGTAAATAAGCTTCACTACAAACTGGAAGTTTGTAAAAGTAGCTGTCATCAATGTAGAAAACTCCCTTTTTTGAAATTTCTATTGAAAATTTTATTTTATGCATGTTTGGTGGTTTGTTACCATGAAAGCACACGGGGTCTTTGACCGATACGCCATTTCATCGAACAACATCGTTATTTGAGTAAATTTGCCTGGATTTGCTTATGTAATGTGGGAGTTTCTGGTGTCGTTATATGTGTATTAAATTAGCTACAAACTGAAAATCGGGATTTTCTTTTTTTTAATTCTTATTGAATGTCACATAGCTTTAATTTAAATGTTTTTTACCTGTTTTTGGTAGTGAAATAGCATAAATCTTTGGTCTTTAGAACACAGTTTTTCTTAGTGTTGATATTTGCATGGATTTGCTTAGATGTTTTTCTTAAAGAACAGCCTTCGCATTTTCGGTTCTTTTTATTTAAAACTCACCCGCAAGAAAAGTGACATATTTCGCAAAAATTCATTTTGCGTTTCATTCCACTAATAGATCTGCCATAGTCGTATAGTAATAGTTTCATAAGCGTAGTTATACGGAAAATCACTTTTTTACGCTACATGAATATTCATGACCACAGAAAATGGATGATGGATTGTGTAGGGAGATAAATTATTCAATACTAACAATATCATTCTATGTCTTCATTTTAAAAAGTTTTATCCATTTTTGCAAGTTTTCATTCCTGCATGCAGAGCTAATTGCTTAAAGTTTGCCTTTGGCGAGATATGTCACTTTTTTTGAGAGTGAACGATATATCCCCACTTTTTTATCGTTTCTAGAAGGTCAAACTAGATGCGGAAAATAAATTATTTAAAATGAAAAAAAAAATATTTTAAAGGAAAAATTATTTAAAGGGAAAAAAATATTTTAAATATTATTTTGTATTCATTTCACGGATAGAAAGTCGTGGTGAAAGTGCTATAATCATTTCAAGCATATTTTGTTTTGTTTTGCAAAACATACTCTTTGAAGAATCCTGTTTCATTCATTTAACAGTTTCGGGGTTTCTGGTGCTATTGTGTGTGAAGTAAATAAGCTACAAACTGGAAGTTTGTAAAAGTAACTGTCATCAATGTAAAAAACTCCTCTTTTGAAATTTCTATTGAAAATGTCATTTTATGCATATTTGGTGGTTTGTTATTATAAAATATGCCGGGGTCTTTAACCGATACACCACTTTTTGATGTAACACTGGCTTTTTGTTATTGATCTTATTTTAATTATTTAATTATTTATTTTTATTGATGATAAATATCTTTTAATTCATTTTAAACAGAGTATATAAATGTGAAAACTGTATCTGGTTATAAAAGTTAAGTTTTTATTTAAAGCATTCATTGCTAATAACAATTGTTTTGAAAACGTATGAGAAAAATATGAAAAGTTTGAAAAATCTTATAAATGCCTGTCAACTCATTTTAAACTTAGTATAAACATGTAAGGTCTATATCTAGGCTCTATAAACAGATTTTATATAAGATATTCCGTGATAATAACAATTGTTTTGGAAAGGTATGATGTATTTTCATTAATGTTAAACATCTAGTAACTTATTTTAAACAGAGTATATAAAGACTGTATCTAGGTTCTGAAAGAAATTTTTTTTATATGAGGCATTCACTAATAACAATTGTTTTGAAAAGTATGAAAAGTTTGCAAAATATGGAAAAATGCATGTCAACTCATTTTAAATGTAGTATATACGTATAAGGTTTATATCTAGGCTCTATAAGTAAGATTTTTATAAATGGCATTCAATGATAAAAACAATTGTTTTGGAAAGGTATGATGTATTTTCATAGATGACTAATATCTAGTAATTTATTTTGAACAGAGTATATAAATATAAAGGCTGTATCTAGGCTCTAAAAGTTTTTATATGAGACATTCAGTGATGATAAGTTGTTTTGAAAAAGTATAAGGTATTTTTATTGCTGATAAAATGTGTATAGACTCACTTTAAACGGTGTAGATAAATTTAAGGGCTGTATCTGCTACGTGGTGTTTCAAAAGCAGCGCGAAAGTCAAGCGTATATGATTCATTCATTGTTCTATTTCTTCGGGGAGAATGCTTTAAAAGCGAAATTTTTATCGTATTTAATCTTTTTTTTTTTTTTTTTCCTGTTTTCCTCCAGTCTATTCTTTATATGAGCAATGTTTAACATTATTAAAAGAAGTGTTCAACGTTAAATTTACTCAAGAAACTCTCTTTATCTCAAAGAAAACAAATTAGAAATCAAACCCCTGTGAGAGACAGTTGTCATGGAAACGTCCCTTTTGGAAGTTTGCCAAGATGAATTGGATCTCCCTCCCCATCCTCCTCTCTCCCTTTCTCTTGCATCATGTGTGCTACAATATTATCCAATGAAACTTATTTTTCTTTTTTAGACGAATGTAGATAAATGGAATATTTTGGTCTTGAATTGAAGTTGGGGGATCAAGTGGTCCTTGGTGTAAATGTTTGAAAAGAAATGTTTTCCGTTCGCATTGTTGTTATTGAGAAATGATTTTTATTAGATTTCTCCGGTGGGAGATAAATGTTGATAAATGATATCTAGTTGTGTCTGCGGTGCTTAAATTTTCAATGTGAAAGACATTTTTGAAACGCGAGTCTGAATGCGAAATTGAGTTGGGAGATTCGATTTTTGTTTGTGGTTCGTTTTGTATGAAACTCAACTTGAGCTGGCAAAGCAAACATCTATAAAGCGGTTAAATAAAAGTACTTATGGGAAATAAAAGAGCAATTGAGTGATTTATAATTAGAAGGATTGTTTCTTGGGATTGTGAATAAATACATATCTCTAGGAAGTTTTGAGAAATTCGAAAATTTATTCTTGGGTATTTATTATATTGATAACCAGAGCTAACGTTTATTATAGTGGAATCTAATACAACTATCTTATTAATATAACGGAATTTGAACTGACAAAGTAAATATCTATAACGTGATTAAATAAAACTATTTATGGGATATAAAAGAACAACTGAGTGAATTATAATTATGAATATTGTTTCTTGGGATTGAATGAATAAATGCCATAAGTTTCGAGGAATTCGAAAAATTATTCTTAACAAATTTTAATCTACTGGGTATTCATTATATTGATAACCAGAGATAACATTTATTACAGTGGCATCTAACACAATTATTGTATTTGCACTGAGTTTGAACTGGCAAAGTAAATATCTATAAAGTGAGTAAATAAAAATATTTGTAGAAAGTAAAAGAGCAGTTGAGTGATTTATAATTATAAAGATTGTTTCTTGAGATTGAGTGAATCTCTATGGAATTTTGGGAAATTCGAAAATTTATTCTAAATAAATTTAATCCGCTGGGTATTCATTATATTGATAACCAGAAATAATATATATTATAGTGACATCTAGTATTGAAAAAAAGTATTGAAGAAAAAAGGGCCGCCGGGTGGGGAAAAAACTATTCTAAAAAAGGGATACATTTGTTTTTTCTCAAAAAGAGGACAGCATCTCAAAAAAGAGACTACTTTTTTTCCCCTCAAAAAAAAAAAAAAAAAAAAAAAAAAAAAAAAAAAAAAAAAAAAAGGAACACTTGTCTAAATAAAAAAGGCATTTTTTTTTTTTCAAAAAGGGCAAACTTGTAAAATACTATATAGTGTTCACAAAAAATATTTTAGAAAACTGGTTTGATTGGAGTCCCTTAAAAGAATTTCCTATATTTTCCCGGGAATAATTGAATTACCAAGGTTCGCATAGAAAGTGTTAAAAAGGGCCGCTGATTGCATCGGAAGGGTTTAAAAGGGCCACCGGGCGATGCATCCTGATATAACGGCTTAGAGTCAACATAAAATATCTAGCATGGTTTTTGTATAAATTCTTTTTGCACTGGCGATAGTTTTTAAATTACTAATAAAGATAATTCTCAATAAAATTTATTTAATTCATCTACCAATAATAACCATTTCTGATTTTCATATAAAATACATTTCTCGATCACTATGAGAAGGCACGCAAGTCATTCGAGGTTAAAGTTAAATATATATATTATGTGGTAAGTTTCTCAGCCATTGGTGTAGCTTTTCTCTTATTGAAAAATTTTTATATGAAAAATTAACAACTGTAAAACGCTTTTCAGTTACACATTAGATAATAATAAT
Organism: Maratus speculifer; assembly: GCA_964019185.1. Lineage (NCBI taxonomy): Eukaryota > Metazoa > Arthropoda > Arachnida > Araneae > Salticidae > Maratus > Maratus speculifer. Next base: position 158,240,043 of record OZ025300.1, read on the forward strand.
AATAATAATAATAATATATATATATATATATATATATAAATTGCAATATTTCCATAATTTATTAAATATTCTAAGTAGTTTTGTTAAATATTCTGATTATTTTTGTAAATAATTTATGTATAAAAAATACCCGACTTTTAAAATATTTTTGGGTAGTTAATATCATTTTTGGTAATTAATTCACAGCCAGCTGGTGACCGTGGTTTGGCGCATATTTGAATCTATTCTATCAATGTAAGAAGTTAGATAAGTAAGAATGACTTACCTTTATATGGATTAATCCGAATGTAAAGCTCCTGTATTGAATTCAGACACTTTTCTCCGGGAGGGATTCCTGTGGGTCCGGGGGGACATTGTAGTTCCGCGGAGGGAATGCATTTTTTTTTTTTTTTTTTTTTTTTTTTTTTTTTTCTCATTGAAAAGTCAAAATTTCAAATCTTCCGGGGGAAGGGACATTTCATTGCTCCCGGAGGAATGTCCCCGCCGGGTTATCCCCTGAAATGAACACTACATAACTTTGTTATTTCGAGTATCCAATGAGGAATGCTTTCTATAATATGTTCTATTCATTCACATGTACACAAATAAAAGATTACACCGTTTGTAGCAAAAATATCTGTAATCTTGATGAATTAAGTGGAGCTGTCATAAAAAAGCTCCTTTCGTAACTGTTACATTTTTACATCTACTGGATATACATGGAAAATACTTTTATTAATATCAAATGCAAAAAAATTAAGAGTTGCATGTTTATATAATAAAAAAGACTTTCTAATAGTTAATTACACTCATAATTTTTTGTAAATTGTTATATCATCAGAAAGGAAATTGCCCTCTTTCATTTAATGTCTTTAAAATGCTTAGTTGATTATTTGTATATTTTACTTTACATAAATGCAGTCTGAATTTATGATGCATAGATTGTAATTAGTTAAATATGTGATGATTAGTTGAGATTTGAGATTTCACTTTTGCAAGTAAATTTAGAATTATGAATTCTTCCGTAATTGCTATTTAAGAATTATGTTGACAGACGAAAGTAATTTATAAGCTTGATTGATTTTATCATCTTCATTTGAAGGTTTTTTTTTTTTTTTTTAATAATTCTAGTATATCAGAAAGTAAGTTAAAAATCGGCTGCAAAATTTCATTTTTACATGCAAATAACTAAGTTGAGCTACCAAAGTGTGTAATTATACAATTTATTTCTTGCTGTTGATTTAAGAAATGCATGTGTGATCTTAAAAATGTGTATTCAAAATAAATACAAATTGCTAAATGGCACACCTATAAAACAATACATTTAAGAATATCTACGTTTTGTATTGCATCCGCGAGCGTCATCAGGTTAAAATGAAGTGATGTTACATACAAGTTTAGTTTCAAAATTAATTATTTTGAATACATGTTTTTAAGAATAATTTTTGGTGCAATTGTCCAATTCATAATTGTACGTGTGGTCATAGGTGCATTTATGACTGCTGATTATCTGCACGAGGGGTATAGTCCCTAGAGGGAATATGTGGGGGGAGGGACTTTCTAAGGGAACCTAGGCCATATTCATGCATTGTTCCCCAAAGTTCGAAGAAAACGACGAAACCTCCAAACAATAAATGTTTTTTAAGTCTCAAATGACTCAAATTTCTCAAATGAAAAACTTATTGTTAAGCAGACTTTCGCCGATACAGATTTTCTCTTTTCCTGTTCCAAAATTCCATCTGAATATATTGGAAAATTTAAATAGCTGATTATTTACTACGCGATAATCAAATTATGTTTTCATTATTAGAAAATAGTCGCCGATGCTGACTTATTGCGCTTTAAAGAAGTATCTTTTTAAATTTGAAATGTTTTTGAGCTGTAAAATATGAACATTTTACTTAAAATAAATTGTTAATAATTTATTAAAACATAACCCTATGTATTACTTATATTTTACCATCAATGTTTCCATGTGTAAGTAAAACTAAAAAATAGCCTTATCTGGATTCGAATTCGATAGTAATGTAATCTTTGAGCAGACTGAAATATTTTTTTATCGATTAAAGTCTAGAAATAAATCGACAGTTTGGTAATTTTATAATTTTTTATCAACTGTCGCCAGCAGAAGCTTAGATTAAACTGTCGTGATTCAAAATTCGAGAGATAGAGAAAAAAGAATCTTAGATGCGTGTCGTATGACTCACAGTACAGATTTATCTTTTAAAAGTTTGAGAAATTTATTGATTTTTTTTTTTAATCTGTCATTTAACTGATTTGATTACAATGACCGATTGCAAATGTCATTTCCACCTGTAATTCCCTTAACATTCGTGATTTTTGATAATTCGCGAAATAAAAAAATGCGGAACATTTCAACATCCGCGGACATTGAACTTTGTGTTATATATAAAACCATTAATAGTATTAAAATATATGAACCATTGAATTTAATAACTTATATCACATTGAACATGGTGGGAAAAAATAAATAATTAAAATGAATACAAATGGAATTTGTAGAACCAAAGCAGAATATTCAAGTCCCAAATACTTTGGAACTACAAATGAAGTGTGTGGTTTCATCTTCGTATTTGCCATGAAAAAGCAAAATAATACGAATTTGGGGCTCCCAATACGCATAAAACCAAATTAAAACCAAAATTAAATAAACAAAAACATCAAAAACAAGGTACATCAAAATTACTAAATTGGATAGAAATATGAAAAGGAAAAAAATAAAAATAATTATCGTACACATGATAATAATAAATAAATTAAAAACAGAGTATTGTGATAACAGCAAAAATAAACCATACACCATAGCTTACCCTATTAAGATTTAAAACAAAATCATTTAATTTGTTTATGCTAAGCTGAACTCAATATAAGATGATTTAAGATTTAAAAATAGCTAAATAATATATATCCCTATACACTTAGAATATTATTATCGGTCTCCCATTTATTAAAAGTAAAGTGCAATTTAATCATGTAAATTAATTAAATTATATTAATATAATTGATATAACTATACAATAAAATACAATGTGACAATAACAATTAGTCATCCAAAAATAAATAAATATTGATGACAATTATAATTAAGAAATAAATAAAACTCCTAGAAAGTGTAAAGAAGTGTCTTCTGGTTAAAATTGGTAAAATATTCTCAATTTCTTTTGGCATTCTTAAAAATAGGCTAACACCGTTTTAAAAATGGTTATTTGGCAATGAAACTTCGTTTTACAAAGCGAAATTTAACGTTAATTTTTCGTCGTCAAAGGAGAGAAGTCGAAGCTGCGTGACAAAAGTTGTTTTACAGGGGTAGACGGGATCAAAATTGATTTTAAAGCTGTTTTCATTTTGCCCTTTTATTCGAATAATTTAGCAACGTTTCAGTAAATTTACATCACTATATGCGTGAATATTTAACCCTTTCCGGCGCAGTGTGTCCCGTCTGGACACACCTGATTTTAATTTTAAACTTGCAATTGGCACCAATAATATTTTAATAAAGTCTTGCTTTTACAATAAAAGCTTAAATTAAGGTGTATTTTATAGTAATGGTGTATTTGTTTCGGCCGATTATCTACGCTATGGGATATAGGCCTATGGGGTGGGTTGCCCTCCGTGGGGGTCTTTCTAAGGGAACCTAACTCGTATTTACGCAAGGTTCGAAGAAAACCACGGAAAACTTCGAACGGTTAGGCCGACGGTCGCGATTGGGTTCGAACCCAGCACCTACCGTCTACCAGTTTGGAGGTCAGAACCTCGCGGCCACTGGTGGGGCTCTTAAATTAAAGAGTTCTTGATTTCTTAAAAAGTCCTTTGTAAATTCCGGTGTCAGTCGATAATTTCTCATTTTACTAACAGAATTTGTCTGCGCCGTAAAGGGTTAAGGTATTTCTTGCTCATATTTCTAATAAATAAACGTTATGTTTTATTTTTGATTTGAAACTATGTTTTAATTCATTCACATACACTACTTGAACTTATCTGGTTTAAACTAAAAATGGCATTTAGTGCATTTGTCTGTACTAGTGATGAAAAAGCCCGACCCCAAAAATTATTGAGTTAGCCAAGTTGAAGTTCGATACCGAAATTATACAGTGTAAAATATTATTAACATTTTGCTATTATTTCAAGGTTAATTTTCTTATTTAATAATCACCTAAAATAGAAATATGTATTTAACCTAAACAATCACACACAACAATATTTTCTGATTTTCATGCCATTGAAAATTTGTTTAAAAAAGCAAATATGTTATTTATTTTTTATTAGCCTCCGATGCTATTTCTTTCAGACAAGCTAAAAAATGTCGTGTCATCAGCCCTGAATTTTCTAGTCAACCGACTTTGATAATTATTTTTTTTAAATGAAAGCTATTTACTTGTATTTGTGCCCATTTTAGCTATTTTTTAATTTATTTCCAGTTTTATATTTTATTTTTAATTTTAAATGCTTTTTACGATTTTTCTTAAAATGGTGACAACTCAGTTTAGCTTTTCTCTCGATAGTAAAAATTTATTTTCCAAAATGATTGCGTGAAATTATGCACTAATTGAGGTTAAAAAAATATATATATTTACTGAGAAATAATATTAATAATGTAAATAAAATAACAGAAAATAATTTATGATAAAAATTAATTCTAAAGCAAAATAAGAAAAATTTCAAATGAGGAAAATGATGTCATTCAGCAACCAGATAAATGAAAATTACAATATTATTAGAGATGCCTTTTTCATATTACAAATAATAGTAACTTTTAAAAAACATTTGAAGAGAAAATGACGTCACTATTTAAAACATCGCATTTTTACTCATAACGATATTACATTTCAATATTTCTTTTCATTATGGACACTGAGATTGAGATTTTACTTTCAGATGACTTCAGTTAGTGAAAATAATGTCACAGTAAAAATGAAATTAGTTTTTTTAATAAAACTATTTTTCTGTGAGTGCATATAAAATAAAATTTCTGGATTTCGCCGGCACTCAGATTACAATTTTAACTGAAGATGTGCGAATATTTGCATGCAAAATGGTAACTGGCAAACGTGACATTAAGTTTGGAAATATATTTATTACATATTGATTCAATAATGTAATTACTTTTGCTTTTTTTAAACCAAATCGATCGGGTCTTTTAAACATTTCATTCGTCGAATTCGACGGGATTTCCACTCGTTTTATTGTTAAAATGCATTTCCTTTTTTCTTCAGAGTCTATAAAAAATGTTTAAACTAAAGAAAAAATCCGTTTTTGATGAATCTAGTTAATGAAGAAGTAGCACGTCAAATTGTATCTCTTTATTATTCCGCAATTCCAATGTCTCAGAGAGAAATTGCTAATTAATTGGGTATTTCACGCCGTTCTGTTTGCTATCATATTGATAAACAGTAGAAAAATGAAGTTAGTTCATTGAATTCTAAACGGGGTTGCCCTTCTATAAAACCTCTATCGATTTTTTTTCCTAATCGGAGGCGAAACTGAATTCTGCAATGGCAGAATCTACACTCAACTTGTTTTATTATATACTCTTAACCCTTTGCGGCGCAGGGCAAATTCATTGCTTAAGTACTGAAATTAACGACTGACACCGGAATTTGAAAACAACTTTATTTGTAAATAAGAAAACGCTATATTTCACGCATTCAGTAAACCGTAATTTTTAGTTAACAAAATTCCAGTGCGAATGTGGCGTTTGGGAATTAAAATTAAGTGGTATATCAACAAAACCACCGCCCCGCAAGGGATTAAATGTGCCGCGGTGCTTTAATTAATTGTTCAAGTGTGTTATGTTATGGAAGAGTTTTAAAAAAGCGTATTTAAACAACGAATATTAGAGAATACTTAGAATGTTTTTTAAGACAGTTTAGTTTTGAGATGTTAAATAATCGCAGTTCTTCAACTAAGTGATGAAATATGCTATTATAGAAAGAGTTTAAGAGTGATCACTCTTCGAATTAATTTTAATCCTTAATTGCTACATTGTCACTAGAATTTTTGAATAAAAATTTCATGGTTTTTTTTACCTCCTGACCGCTGAGCAAAAGGACAAAATTGCAATGTTGTTTCGCTGTAATTTTTGAAAAATGCTAAAAAAAAGTGTTTTTTTCAACATGATATAATTTTTTTATTACGTATATGTACATAAGCCTCCAGAGTATTAATCATAACTTAATTTCTCAAAACTGGATTATTTCTGTCGAATTATATTAATTTAAATAATGCTACTTTTGCAGTAAAACCTGCATCTTAATGAATGGATGTATCGGTTCGAGTCAATGAGAAGGTTAATATGCAAAAATATGTTTTTACTTGTTTACAAATAAACTTTCTTATAAATACTGGTGTCATTTAATTATTTCAACATTTTACGAATACAAGCACATTGCCCCTGAAAGGGTTAAAAACACAGATTTAAATATATATATATATTAAAATTTTTAAGGGTATGGGTTTTTATATGTACTGTGATGCTTCAATTATGTGTTCAGTGTGCTATGTTATAGAAGAGGTTTAAAACCACCAATTAAAAAAAAGAATATTAGAAAATAGAAGTGTTTATTATGAATTCCAATTTTTTATATATAACATTCTTTCACTTTTATTACAAATATACTTTATACATCAAAAGAAGTTATGTATTAAGTATCATTTCGCTACTTTAAATATAGTATTCCACAGTTTCGTAATATAAATATTACTTCATAACCAACTGAATGAATTTAAACTCTGCTCGCGTAGCCACACTTCCGTTCTAAATTCTGACCCATTTCTTATAGCGTATCTTCTAACTCGCCTATTGTCAGCTGTTATAGAATATTATCACTTTATTTTTTTTCTCTTTCATTAAAACATCTTTACTGAAACGCGAACTGATGATAAAAAAGGAAAAATGTTAATTTGATATTTATTCGAGTGTAGCGCGGTCGTCTTTCATCTGTGGCTGAGATAAGGGAAGTTGAATGCATTGCATGATTTATTGAATTAAATTCAAGAGCATGCCGCTATCTTTCCGTTTTAATCTATCTAGATTGTAGTGAGTAGTTGTTGTAGAGTAGTGGTGGATCTTTTTCTATAAAAAGCCTGATCAAACTGAAGTTTAAGGTCGATGTTTGGGAAAATAGCCTATTTCAAGGCCAAAAGATCGTTCTCTGGAGTGGACGCATTTCAAATGGTCGCTTTTATCAACGATTTGGCGTAACATCAAATTAAACAGAATTAGATGTCAGTGTTCATATCTTTTTGTGATGACATTAGTTTGCAATAAGCATGCTTTCATGAACACCTGTTTCTCAAACTTCATAAAGTAAACACTAGTTTCCTATAACATCAGTAAATAACTCCAGAACATCAATACATCACAGAACATCTGGATATACTGATCTTGTTCAGTACATCTGGATGTTATCATAACCAGAATTCGGTGAAGAGAACACCAGTTTTTTAAACATCAGTGTGTACTGATCTAGTTTAATACATCTGGAGTAAACTGGATAACCTGGTACAGTACATCTGGATGTCATCACAACTAGAACATCAGTATACCAGAAATTTGGTAAAGTGAACTCCAGTTTCCTATAATATCAGGATGTATTGATCTGGCTCAGTACATCTGGATGTAAATTGGATAATCTCGTACAGTACATCTGGATGTCATAACAACCAGAACATCAGTACACCAAAACATCGGTAAAGTGAACACCAGTTTCCCATAACATCAGGATGTACTGATCTGGTTCAGTACATCTGGATGTAAACTGGATAATCTGATACAATGCATCTGAATGTCATCACAACCAGAACATTGGTAAAGTGAACACCAGTTTCCCATAACATCTGGATGTACTGATCTGGTTCAGTACATCTGGATGTAAACTGGATAACCTGGTACAGTACATCTGGATGTCATTACAAGCAGAACACCAGTACACTAGAACATCAGTAAAGTTAACACCAGTTTTCCATAACATCTGGATGTACTGATATGGTTCAGTACATCTGGATGTAAACTGGATAATCTGGTACAGTACATTTAGATGTCATCACAACCCAGAACATCGGTAAAGGGAATACCAGTTTCCCATAACATCTGGATGTACTGATATGGTTCAGTTCATCTGGATGTAAACTGGATAACCTGATACAGTACATCTGGTTGTCATCACAACCAGAACATTAGTAAAGTGAACACCAGTTTCCCATAATATCTGGATGTACTGATCTAGTTCAGTACATCTGAATAACCTGATACAGTATATCTTGATGTCATTACAACCAGAACATGAGTACACCAGAATACAGGTAAAGTTAACACCAGTTTTCCAAACTCAAGTGATGTTTAAGGTCGATGTTTGAGAAAATAGCCTATTTCAAGGCCAAAAAATCGTTCTATGAGTGGACGTATTTCAAATGGTCGCTTTTCTCAACGAATTGACGTAGCGTGAAATTAAACATAATTAGATGTCGTTATCATCTGTGTTCATATCTTTTTGTGGTGATATTAGTTTGCAATAAGCATGCTAAAATGAACACCAGTGGAAAATTAAGCCGTTGCCTTCGAGTAACTAGATTCTAACTGACAAATTCAGCTGAAAATGAGATGACGTCATCTTCCGAGAGTTCTTGTTATTGTGAGCAATTTTAGCTAACTTGTAGCGTATTCTAGTAAATATTTGTCGAATTAGTAAATTTAATGATTTAAACACGTTTAGACGAACGTCAGGTACATTACGCATAAGACGCTTAGAATCTTTGATTATTCCTACCAGTTATTTTTAGGTGCGTTTGTAATTATATAAATACATAGCACCTATAATCATTTGATACATCCGTCTGTCTATCTATTAAATGTCCACATATAACAGCGCAGAAATTATTCCGAATAGTTTGAAATTTAATATAAATAATCGTTGCAGAACTTTGTCGAGTCATTTGAATTCTTTTTTAAATCGAATAAAAACTTAAAGAGATTTAATTAGAGTTTTCTTCCCTTTATTAACCCTTTGAAGAGCAAGTAATTGTGTCTCTGTAATATTAAATTCACACTTCAAAAAATCGAGTTTTTTTTTCTTCTTCAAATTAAAAAAAAAAACAGTTTTATAACTTTTTTACATCAAAGTTATCAAAGTAAAATTTAATTATTTCTGGTGAAAATCTTAATTAAAATTAGGTAGGATAAAATATATCCTACCGCATCTCAAGGGGTTAAATTGTATCATGCAAAATTAATTCAGTGATATTACATGATAGGTAATGATTCTTGGTTGTCATGGTGATTACGTCTTAGTTCAGATAGCGTCCCATCATTTCTGCATTGCCAGATTGAATATACATAATCGAAATAAATTTTGTATTCGTGCAATTTTGCATAAGAGTGCAACAACTATTGCATCAAGATCTGGACATTGGTAAAACAAGTTACAGTACGAACGCACCTCATTTGCCATGTTTAACATACAGTTTCAGACTTGTTTATCGTAAATTAAATCTTCTTTTAATCAAGGAATTTTCGCGAATGGTTTAAGCGAAAGCTTCTTTTTTGAAAAATCAGAGATAAAGGGTTAAAACTTTTGAAGACACTCGTCGCGAAGGGATAGGTGCGTAATTGTTGGTGAAGAAATAAAATTTAATCTCTTTTCTGTGCTTGTCAGCATAGTATGCTTATTATCCACCTATTACTGTAAAAAAAAAGAATAATAAATAAAAAAAAATCTGTCGAATTGACAGAGAGAAATTGTCAGTTTTAAAAGCACTCCAAAACTATTTAATTTACTGAAAATATCTGTAATTTTCCATTAAAACAGTGTTTTTCTGTAAAAAAAATACAGATTTGTTCTGTAAAAATTACAAAATTCAACTTTTTTTCAGTAAAAAACTGTTTTACTTTAAAACAGATTTTTAAAAAATACAATTTTATACTGTTAAAATTACAGATACCCCCCCTCCCCCCCCCCTTGTAATGGAAGGATTTTCCACAGCCCCCACGTATTCATCATCTGTCGTATCTCTGATTAAATTTTAGTTCAGATCCGGTTAATAAATGGGAACACATAATGATGTGCTGATGGTTTTTATACTCGAAATGCATTTTAATGAATTTATTCTCTTCCGAACACAATGAAACATTCATTTAACATTCATATGGTTTCCATAAAACACTTAGCGGATGATAAGCATTCCAAAATAATCATTTTGGTGTGGGCCTGCAATGAATATTTTAAAATCATTATTTTGCTAGTTGCATATTGCTAGTACTCGCATACATGTTTAGTTTTTCTTTTTCTTTGGGGTTTGGAGAGGTGGTGGATTTCAGTGCATTTTTGTATTAATCTATTATTATTATTATTTTAGATATTAAACTTCCATCTTTTTTTAACATTTTAATGGAAAATGGAAGCAAAAAAGTGAGAAATACGTTAAAAAAAGTTTATATATATATATATATATATATATATATATATATATAACGTATTTCTTTTTTATGCGCATTTTTGTTATTCTTCCGTTTCATTTCCCATCATTTTCCTATTGTATGTTACTTGCAATCATTTGTTTTAAAATTGGCCAGTAAATCTTCAACTTTATCTTCCATCTCTCCTATATGTGTGAGCAAATTTACGCCATTCTTAGCATTAAGGACGATAAGCTAAATGCTACCCAAACGGGTATTTTTAAAATTTAAAATAATTGGTGCATTTGTCATTGATGTTTTTATATTTCTATAATATACTACCACTAGTACATGCAGATAATAACAAAAGTAGCAATTAAAACAAAATAATACTCGATGAAAAAACATGTACTATAAATAGTACGCCAGACCCGAACGGGGTAATGATGTTATACAATTTGAAACATATTGAAATTGATGTACATTTCTGAGCAATACAACAAGATACTTACTGTAGAATAGAATATGTATAACCTCTGTCGTTTATTTACAGGAACACACAAAAGAATCGGGTCAGTCATTGCGAAATACGTTCTATGAGTCATTATTAGTGGAAGTTCGTTTTTAGTTGTGGGATGCATTTTTAAGTTTGACTAATTTTTGACATTTTACGTGTTGTGTATAAATTCTATAGATTCTATACAATGTCGTACAAAAGACTTCATTTCTATTTATTGACGGAAATTGCTGAAGAGAAATTATTAACTCTGTAATGCGTTTTTAATTAAATTTTAGCACATTATGTAGTCTGTGTACAAATCTATAGATCATATACAGGGCTTCGCAAAGAAATTTGAATACTTTTTTGACAATCAATGGTAATTGCTGCAATTGAGTTTTCAGGAGTATTATGGATATCTCAAATTGTTTACTTAAGGGTGTATTCGGAAAAACGCTTTTCTATCTTCAACATTTCGAAATTTTCTGATACAACTTCAGACACATTTTTAAAAGTAAAAACATGAAACTTGCTGCGGAGATTTTTGAAGAGACATATAAGGTGCCATGTGATGTCATTTTACTCTCAATTCATTAGAATTTGATTTATAAAGAATTATCTTCTAAGTATGACCTTTTTTTTTCGTTCACAGATCTCTCGCTTCGGAAAAAACGTTTCAAAATGCCATTTTTGATTGCTTTTCTTGCAATATTTTCTGCATTTATCAAAGAATCGACAATTACAGCACCTTGTGTACTTTCTAAGTAAGATAACTTTCCAGTTTGATGCACATGAGAGCAAAAATGAATTTAGAAATAAATCTGAAAATAAGCAATTCGAATCGAAATACAACCTTAAGGGGTTCTTAAATCAAAAGGGCAACTTTGTGACATAAGTTATAATTTGTTTTTGTTCGGAAATTCATGAAACTAGTAGCTGTCATTGTTCAAAAACTATCTAATCGCACTTATTTATTTATTTATTTATTTATTATTACAAGCGCAATAGATTTTTAAGAACAAACGGTCAAAACAAGCGTTTTGAACTGCATTTCCCGACAAAAGCAGAAAAAACAGTCAACGAAGAGGGGGGGGGGGGGGAATGCCGCATCACGTGATCAAAATCGCTTTTAACTCGATAACTAATTTAACTAACTAAAAATGAAAAGCATGGATCGAATCTAAACGCTTCCATAGTTGAGTCTTCCTATTTTATATCTTTCCATTAAAAAAATAAATTTGCAAATGTGCAAAATATTTTGCACTTGTTGAGCAGAGCAGTTGTGAACAGCCTTAAATGTCATTTTTCTCTATTTTAAAAGGGAAAATGTTATTATTTTATTCGTAGGTGTTTCATAATTTATGCTTGACGCATGCTTTTTCCTTTTTGTTTAATATTTCAAACCTTTCTCCTGAACCCCATCCAAATAGAATATTGTAACGGAATAAATGAAAATCAAGGGTGGGGCAATTTCCTTCCCTCATGCGGGCGCCCACGAACTAAATGTTACACATGTTTTTTATATCCCGCTGCACTGTATCAGCCCTCCTCGAAACTTACCAGAGAACTGTATAAAACCCATTGTATGAGTGACACACGTTCCTCTGCGACTGTAGCACCTGCGCTGTACCTGACTCTGACTTTAACTCTGGCAGGTGAATTAAGGCAGAGTGAAACGGGATGATGTGACTCACTTAGGAGTGAAATTGAGATGGCTTTTCCCCATTCTTCTTCAATAACGTACATTTCATCGCCTCCTCTTCTTTTATTTATTTTTTCATTATCTAACAACGACAAAAGTTTTATCATAGGCGATGTTAGTTCTTTTTACACTTGCTTCATTGTTTAATTTGCTACTTTGGAAGAGCTCAAGAAATTATAATAGGTAGATTAGAAACTAATTAGCAGGATAATACCCGGAGTATTATATTGTTATTATATTATTACTATTATATTCAACTCAATTTCACATAGGAGTGAAATTGAGATGGCTTTTCCACATTCTTCTTCAATAACGTACATTTCATCGCCTCCTCTTCTTTTATTTATTTTTCTCATTATCTAACAACGACAAAAGCTTTATCTTAGGCGATGTTAATTCTTTTTACACTTGCTTCATTGTTTAATTTACTACTTTGGAAGAGTTCAGGAAATTATAATAGGTAGATTAGAAACTAATTAGCAGGCAGTAGCGTAGCTGTTTTTTGGCGCCCGGGGCCAGCAAGAAATTTTGCGCCCCCACCCCAATATAGATATATAACAATTTCTCTCAATTTGGCGCCCCTAGGCCTCGGCGCCCGGGGCGGACGCCCCCCTTGTCCCCCCTAAGCTACACCACTGTTAGCAGGATAATACCCGGAGTCTTTGACTCGATTTCATGTAATATAATTTTATTTTAAAAATACTCGGTGTGTTATAAATGTAGAGATATACTTGTTACTATATAATACAGTAGACTCCCTCAAATCTACACAGCTTAAACCAGAGAGTATGCGGATTTTATAATTTTGCGAATTTCTTTTTCTAATTAAGTTAGAATTTTAAGCGTAAAAGAGCAAAAAAAAATTTAATGTTTTTAAGAAAATTTGAAGATTTTAATATTTTGGATTCCTTTAAAAATAAATTAAATAAGCAGTTTAATCCTTATAAAAGTCCATCATTTATAAATTTTGTTTCGGAATTCAAGATAAAATGGGCATACATGTATCTTACAAAATTGAAAATTTTAATATTTAAACTTTTAAAAATTACTAGTTATCATAATGACAATTAGTTGTTGTTAGAAGTTTAGATATTTGTCGAAACAAATGCGAACAAGCGTTTTTATTATGCTATTTTATATCTGTAATTTGAATTTGAAAAGTTCCTTTAAAATGTATATATTTTTTTCAAATTTTTGTTTTTAATATCTAAATGTTTTAATTTTATATGGTTACTTGTTAATTTTGGTTTGTTTTTCTTTTAGGTAAATTATTTCTCAATTTGACTTGTATGGTGGTGTAATATTTCTAAAATATTTAAGAAGAGATTCGTTTTTTCTTGGTCAAGGTAATATACTTTGAATTTTTTTAAAAAGACATATGACACTTTTTATATTGTACTGTCCGTTATTGCCCCAGCCTCTTCGAGTATTTAAATTAATTTGGCTCACAATATATTTTTTCAAGATTTCTCATTTTTTAATTGATGCACCTACTTTTTTAAATATAATTATAAATATCTGTACATTCTCGATTGTATCTTGTCTTTGGGGCATTTGTTGTAGAGAGAAAGAAAGTAAAACATTGTTTTGAAAAATGTTTCATAATGTATGCTTGCCGGGTGATTTTTTTTTTCTTTCTTGTTGAAAAGGTATTGAATCTTTTTCTTTTAATTAGTTTTGAATACTCCTTTGATTTCTTCAAATCTAGCAACATTTTTTTTTCTGACCATAAGCAAATTAGCTGAGCTCTACTAATTAGTATCCAGACACTTATTTTTTCTGGTGATATAAATAAGTTTTTTTATTACACCAGTTTTCGCTAGCATATAAATATCCACTAGGAGGCATTAACCTTTTTAGTATCACAGATGTATTTAAATATTTTACTTTTCTTCATGAATCTCCCTTCTTTTTCCTTCACATTGCGTGTATACTCTGCAGTATGCATATTGTATAAATACAGTCGAGTCTCTATATAACGAAATCCATCGTTCCAGTAAAAAAATCGTTATATAGAGAAATTCGATGTATAGAAAATGATGTTAAAAATCATATTTAATGTGTAAATTTTGAACAAATATTATTTTTAATCTTTTTAATTAAGAATTTGAAATGTTTAACTATAAATATTAACCTAATATTCTCTTTCTTAATTATTTAAGCTGTTTCAAAAAAGAGAACAGACATTTATTTGAAAGCTTAATGAAAATCAAATAAGGAAGACTTGCATTAATTTCAGACGAAGAAATATGCAATTTTTTGTTGTTTTGATTTTAAAATTGTTACGCTCTCAAAAAAATGTTCAAATTTTAGCAAGGAAGGAAAAAATGTTGTTGACATTTTCCTCCATTTGAAGGCCTCTCTTATGTGCCTCTCATTGATTCCTCTCTTATATGTGTAACAATCCAATTGACTCTGTTTCGAGAAGGATGTTGAAAAGTGTTTGGGAGGTGGGATGAACTCGTTGGATTTAAAGAAGGAGAGAAGTAATATTAAAAAAAAAAAAAAAAAAAAAAAAAAAAAACTCAGCACTGAACAATAAATAAAAAATAAGTGGTGGAAAATTGATTCCATATGATTTCGAAGCTTTTTTTAAAACTGAATAAATTAAGACCAATTTATGGAAAAATTTGTTATATGGAGATAGATATTTCGCTATATAGAGACTGTTTTTAATGTAATCATGCGAAAAGGGGACCGTTCCTACTAAAAATTCGTTATATAGAGAAATTCGATGTATGGAGTTTCGTTATAGGGAGACTCGACTGTATACATAATATGATGCACGTCTGTAAATTTTAATGGATATTAGGTACATAAGTATACTTTTTCTGTAAGTATTGTGTCTACAAAGCTTATTTTTCAAATAACTCCTAAAAGGGCTTTCTTTTTCATCAGAATTCAAATGATTATTGCTATGTATCACATCTTATATATTTAATTATCACATTAAATATTTAATTAGCAAAAAACTGATGGGTTGCATCCAAGTAAGTGCCATATTGTATATTCTATATTAACATTAATCAATGGACAAATGAATACAGACCCTCATCTTTTTGCTTCATTTTGGGAATAACGGATTTTGGCCTTATTCTATCGACGATAACTTTCAAACTTTTCAAGCTAAGTTTTTAAGACTTTTAAAAAAGTTGCTCTATATATAGCTAACACAGTATGCAAATGAAATTTTAATAGTATTGATGCATGCGCAATCAAAAATTATTCAGTAAACCTGCTCATTTTTCATACAATTTTTATTATGTTTTAATTCTGATTATAGAGTTCTATGTACAATGCTGTTTGTCATATTTTTGAAAAAAAACATTATTTTATACATTATCATTATTATCATTATTATTATTATTTATTATTATCATATTTATCATTATTATTATTTACTCTGTAAACTATAAGCAAAAATTGGAAAATTTTGGCACTGTTCTTATAAAAACCTCCATTTCTCTACAAGTATACATGCTATCCGCATAAAAATGAATACAGTTTGTTACAATAAACCAGTTAATTATAATCTACAGTTTGAACGCTTTTGCTACATTAGTTTCGACAGGGTTATCTAAAAAATTTTCGTTCTTTTTCAATTTGTCGGCGGTCCCGTATGGAATTTCGAGAAAAAATCTTCACAGAATCGTATGACCTCTACAACTATGTTTATATACCTAGAGTTTCAGGATAATTTCTCAGATATTTTTCTAGATATTTAAGAAAGAAATACAAAATCGCAAGTGGCCGGCCACCTTTAGCCATATAGTGTATTCAAGTGTATTTGACACATTTTGATATAAATATAAAGAATAATAATAAAAATAAAATAAAGCAAATAAGGAAAATATTTTGCTTTCCTGCTTTTCAGTCAACATTAAAAATATTAAATAAAATTGCCATTAAAAAGTCTTTTTTACAATTTATCATGTCACACTGAGGCGAAACCAGGTTTGAAACCGACGGCGGCGATGTGACAAATTTAATTTGTGGCGCAAAAGTCTACTACAGCCCTGTTCGATTGCACGTCATTTTAAGTTCATCCCCCCCCCCCCTCAATCTGCATTCTTCAACTTTATTTTGATTATGAAATTCTACTTCCATTCAATTTACTTATTTCCTTCAACCACAGAATTTCTCTTTTCTGTTCTGGTCATCGACCTTCGTGACCCCCCCCCCCCCCCCCCACATACACACACACTTTCGTTCAGACAGACAAACAAACAGCTTGATCGATGCAAACGGATCCCTAAAGTGCGAAAATCCTAAAAAAAAAAAACGTTCAGTGGGAAATGTGAAAACCGTCTGGCTGAATATTTTTCTTTGAGCGCAGACGATCAGGCGACAGTAGGGGATGAGTCATTCTAGAGGTCAGCAAACCGACCGGTGCCGTACTTAGAACAAAATAAGGAAAGGCAAAAAGAACCCCTTTTTTTTTGTTAAAATTTATAAATTTATTTTTTAGTTTGTTATAAATTGCAAAAGTTTTGGTGCAATTTTTCTTTTCCCTTTCCGTTTTCTTAAGACAATTTCTGCGATCCAACTGGTATTTTCTGTCATAACTCTGAATCGATTTTTGTTTGCAAACGTATGGCATTGGAAGATGCTCATTAATAAACCACGCAATCAATTTTTTATTATTATTATTTATTTATTGGTAAAGAAAGGGGCTGTGCAAATATAACGTTATCATTTTAGGGGGGGGGGGTCTGAAATATGATATCGTAAAATATCTTTAGGGGTAGGGGGGTAATTTTTTTTATATCGATATCATTTTATATACAATCAAAATTTACTCTTTTATTCATAACATGGTCTTTGATACAAAATAACATGTTATCTTTTTTTGTCTTATCTATTTTTATGAAAATACAAAGTTATTATTAAAATATCTAAATTATTATAAAATTAATTAATTCTAAAATATGGAATACTCCAACGTCTGATGTTCATGTTTTTCTTCATATGTCTATACATATATAATTACGGTTCGAAAAAACCATTTGTAAAGTGTATTTGAAATTAAGCTTGTGTTTACTGATACATTAAAGAGAAAGAGAAGGAATGTTGTCCGCTTGTTTAATTGATAAAGATGTCTATCTGCCTACCATCAATCCTCAGTTCGAAACAAGTGCAGCAGGACTTTATTACCGCTGAAAGCATTATGTAACAAAAAGCTATTATAAAATACTTTTCATTAGTAACTATTTCTTTTAAATGTTCTTTCTTATAAAAATACAGTCGGCTCTCGTTAATTCGAACTCGCCGGGACCGCAAGAAATGTTCGAATTATCCGAAGTTCGAATTATGGAAAAAAAAAATGAAATAAAAACATGTTTAATATGGTACTATTAAAAAAGGAATTTATAATGTTTTTTTTTAATTTATTTCATCTCTTATCATTAGAATATGATTTAATATTAAATTAAAATGTATAAATACATAAACTAATTAAAAGATTAGAAACAAGCACAATAGAAGAAAAATTTAAAGCGTCACTGATGTACAAACAGGGCTCTAAGAAAAGGATATCAAATGCATTTGATTATATGTATACTCATTCGGAACAATTTTCACAAAACTCAAAGAAAGAAAATTATTCAAATGATCTGAAATCCGTGAGAAAGAAAGGAAAAATGAAAAATCGGAATTCTCGTTAATTCGAATTAAAGGAAGTCAAGAGAAAATGAGTTCGAATTAATGAAAATTTTTAACGTTATTCTGGCATTGAAAATTTCGGGAATTCATGTTTAGTTCGAATTAAGCGAAGATTCGAATTATCCGATTTCGAATTAACGAGAGTCGACTGTAATTCCCTAAGTAAATTTTCCAAAGTCAGAATTTTAAACCAATTTCCCGGGTGTAACATTCTTTCAAAGATAAGAAATGCGTAAATTATGCAAGGAGGGAGTTAATTGTGTCAGTAAATACGGTTATATTATAAACTATTATGTTTTGATATCAGAAAAAAAAATTTTTGTTTTTTATAATCAGACTAATTAAAATAAAATTAATTAAAAAAATTAAATATAGATTAGTTTAAATTTTTTTTAAGAATAATAAATAGTTAAAAAATGTAACAATTAAAAATAAATGTGCTAACCATTTAAATAATGTTTTTCATTAAACTGCCTGCTTAAAAGCAAGTATAATATTTCTTAGATTACAAACTTAAAATTCACTTATTACTCTTTCAGTATATTAATTAATGCTGTGGGACTGCCAGCGCCACGTAACGCCTTGAATGTATATTATTAGTAGTATTACTTTTTTTTTTTTTTTACTATCAGATATTACATTTATTCAGAAAATTGGTTAAATGAAATGAAGAGAGTGGGGAAAAAAATGTAATATATCTCTTACTATGTCTAATTGTCTGAAAATAAATAAATATATTTATTTAACTTTAAAATTTTCCAGTTAGAAAAAAATCATTCGTTTGAATGATAATAATAATAAATACACCCCCCCCCCCAAAAAAAAAAAAAAAAAAAAAAAAAAAAAAAGTAATTTAACAAATTAGAACGACTATTTGGAAAATGATATTTTCGAAGGCTAAAATTTTAAACACTTATAAATAAATTCTATATTTAAATTAACAATAGTAATAAACATCATTTTTATAACGAGTCATATATTACGTACACCATGCATTAAACATTAATATTCCTAGACCATATATAAAAAAACATTAGTTTACCGATATACAACTTTAACTCTTTAAAATGTGCATCTTTATTTGATGGAGCTCATCAGACTGATTTCTGAACGCCTCATATTACGTACGACATGGATTAAGCATTAATATTCCTGGACCCATCATAAACAAATTTAAAATTAAATTTCAGTTTTAGAATTTTCGTAACTGCAAATTTTTAAAGTTCTAAACATCGCACATTTTAAATTTTTACACCGTTGCGTAAAGAAAAAAAGTTGCACTTTTAAAGGAAATTTGTTTGATATCTTTATTACAATTTGTTTTCATTTTTTGTTTAAAGTTTTATTACCTTTTTTGTAATTGTGACATCAGAAGTATTCTATTTTTGGATATTAAACAGGGATCAATCAGAAAACGAATAAAATAAAAAAACAGAAATAATCCATTTTGGACATTAAACATAGACCAATCAGAAAACGAATGCAATAAAAAAAGTTGCGGAATTTAGTCAATAAAAAGATTCGCATTTCCCAGTTCTCTACCGAGGACAACAGCTAATTTCCAAATAGTTAATAAATTCTATTCAGTAGATTTGCATCAGCCTTACTAAATTCTGTCAACTCAAATTTCTATTTCACTATCCCTACTCCCTTGCTTCAGCAACTCTAAAATTTCGCAATTCCCATGCCGCTGAATTAACGCGCTTTTATTCCATTCTTCGGCTGCCTGGTTTTAGCTTTTGTGGACTTTAAAACAGATGGGAATTCTATTATCGCCAGGCCAGAAACATAACTTTGAAGTGCCGTCTCCGTTTTGCCGTATTAATAATCTCTTTTCCGAGGTGAATTACTCACTCGACCAACGCAGACGTGTAATCAGCTGGCGAGGTTTAATTGAGGCATATGGAGTATAATAGAATTCTTCCTGCAGCAGCTACATGTGCATAAGAACTGCATTGGTTGAGAATATATTCAGATATAATGTCTGTCGTACGATGAAAGGTACACAGGAATGATTTTATTTTAAAAAAATTGTCGTAAAATTATTGTATATTTTATTATATTTATTTTTTATCCATTTTATATACTGTTGGGAGCTGTGCAAATATAATGTTATCAACTTTTTAATAATTTTGGACCCCCTCCTCTCCCCCTGCCGATATCATACGTTATCATCCCTCGAGACGCCCTTTTCCCGGTAACGATATTAGTAGTAGAAAAAGGTCGGTTCAACTCCAGCAGGAGATGGGAGGTAGGAACAATGGTGTAGTTGTTAAAAAAAAAAAAAAAAAAAAAAAAAGAGCGCATACGCTTTAAGCAGAAGGTATATGCTCAAAGCATAGGGTATACCCTAGAGTATATATACTACAGATTCCTTGGTAAAAAGAGGATATATGATGTTCCTTAAAAAAAATCCAGAAGGTATACGGCGTATACCCCCGTATATCCTCCACTACATCTTTGGGTGGGAACAAGGAGCAACTCCACCTCCTGCTCCTCCACCTGCGAAAAAATTGTGCTTTTTTAAAAAAGGGTCTTTTTTATCGAATTGTAGCATGAGGTATAATTTTAAGGAAATGAATAATGAACAACAGTTTTGAAATGGATAAATTTTAAGAACTGGTAGATATTAAATTTATTCAGAAAAAATTGTTTAAATAAGATGAAATGAAATGAATGGAAAAGAAAATCTCTTACTGTGTCTGATTGTCTAAAATAAATAAGTAAGTAAATAAAATAAAATAAATTATTTTCGGTAGAGCTGCATCAGCTTTACTAAATTCAGTCCGCTCAAATTTCTATTTCCCTTGCTTCCCCAACTCTAAAATTTTGCAATTCCAATGCCGCTGAACTAACACGCTATACCCCATTCTTCGGCAGCCGGGTTTTAGCTTTTGTGGACTTAAAACAGATGGGGATTCTATTATCGCCAGGCCAGAAACATAACTTTGAAGTGCCGTTTCCATTTTGCCTTTTAATAATCTCTTTCCGAGGTGAGTTCCTCACTGGGCTAACACAAACGTGTAATCAGCTGGCGAGGTTTAATTGAGGTATACGGAGTATAATAGAATTCTTCCTGCAGAAACTACATGTGCAAAAGAACTGCACATGTTGAGAATATATTCAGATGTAGTTAGTGTAATGTCGTACGATGAAAGATATACAGGAATGATTTAATTTTTTAAAAACTGTCGGAAAAGTTTTTTATTTTTAATTATATTTATGTTTTATCCATTATATATACTGTTAGGAGCTGTACAAACATAACGTTATTAACTTTTTCGTAAATTTGGACTCCATCCCCCACTCCCCTATCCATATCATACGTTATCATCCTCGAAAATCCCTCTTCCCGGTAATGATTTTAGTAGTAGAAAAAGGCCGGTTCAACCCTAGCAGGAGGTGGGAGGTGGAGGAAAGGAGCTACCCCATCTCCTCCTACTCCACTTGCGGTAAATTTGTGATCTTAGAGGAGGGATTAATTTTTTTTAAATAAATGTTTTGAGAGATTAATTTTTTTTTATCGAACTACAGCATGATGTGTAATTTTAAGAAAATAAATAATGGACAAAAATTAGGAAATGGATAAATTTTAAGAACTGGCAGATCTTAAATTTATTCAGAAAAATTTGTATAAATAAGATGAAATGAAATGAATGGAAAAGAAAATTGTAATCTATCTCTTATTGTGTGATTGTCTAAAATAAATAAATAAATAAAAATACGTAAATAAAATAAAATAAATTCTGTACTGCATCAGATTTACTAAATTTTGTTTACTCATATTTCTATTTCACTATCTCATCTAAATCCCTTGCTTCACCAACTCTAAAATTTCGCAATTCCCATGCGCTGAATTAACACGTTATACCCTATACATCGGCTGCCAGGTTTTAGCTTTTGTGGACTTAAAACAGATGGGAATTCTATTATCGTCAGCCAGAAAACATAACTTTGAAGTGCCGTTTCCATTTTGCCGTATTAATAATCTCTTTTCCGAGGTGAATTACTCACTCGGCCAACGCAGACGTGTAATCAGCTGGCAAGATTTAATTGAGGTATACGGAGAGTATAATAGAAAATTCTTCCTGCTGTAGCTACATGTGCATAAGAACTGCATAGGTTGAGAATATATTTTGTCGTACGATGAAAGATATGCAGAAATGGTTTATTTTTTAAAAAACTGTCGGAAAAGTATTTTATTTTTTATTGTGTTTATTCTTTTATCTATTATATATGTAAAGTATGAAGAAAGAACTTCAAAGAAGGTTGGCGAAGCATATTTTAAAAACTAATAATGTTTAATAAAATAATTTTTCGGCTATAATATCGGCTATAATATAAACAAAATTATGCACCGTGATATATTGCACATCGCGGCTTTTCAGCCGAGTTATAACAATCACATCGTGAGGCAAGAGAGGTCTGTTTTCTTCAAAAGCTTGTCAATAACTGATACTTCCACAGGGGCATTTTTAATTTCTCTGCGTTAAATTTTCTGAGTGTTTACTTGCTTTATGTTGAACCTAACACACGTCACAGAGCTAGGTTCGTGGGGAAAAGCTGAGCTTGGCTGTTGCTATGAGCCTGCTATACTTATATTTATGCTATTATATACTGCTGAAGTTTGCTATTATGTAATATAGCTAATATACTGGCCACACATAGTTAGAGCCTGGGATAAAAAGCAAAATAAATAATTACAAAAAAAAGCAAGGCTGAAAATTTTCTATTTTTCAGAGTTGCAGGAAACGCCCCATCAAGTTCTTTTATTGATTTATCTAAGTTTTTCAGCTCTCCGAAAAATTGTACTTTTCAGCTAAAAATCCCATTAACTCCTAAAGTACTCGAGCTTACTTTAACGAGCGTACTTTAACTTTCGATTAATAATAATAATAAAGTATAACTATAAGATCACATGTGGTAGACAGTTTTTAAAAAAATGTAATTAATTTTATTTAAAAAAAATCTGAAAAATGGAATATTTTTAAAAAAAATGTCATTGCTCTGAAATAAAAAGTTCTAGTCGCAGAAAAATCTGTCTGCCATAAGTTTTAAGAAAAATCCAGTAAATATGGATTACATACTTCATCAAAATCGGTGGGATAGTTTCCGAGGAAACGTGTCTTACAGCTAGATCTTAAAGCCTATGATTTTACCCATTTTTTTCTTCCCTTAAACTTTCACGCATGCAATGATGAAGGATAATTAAACTGCATTATCAAAGTAAGGAAAACTAAAAATTTGAAAAACAGCTTTACAAAAGCGTTGTTCAGTTATTCCTCTGTTTATTTCGTTGCGCAACTCCGACTTCTTTCACGTCGAGAAATATGTGTTGCTTGCTCTCCCTGTACAACTCGTTTTACTGCCGAGTGCCCATTTTCAAATCTGTTTTCAGCCCGTTTTTTAGGAATGCCAAAGGATCTTAAGGAATTTTTCAACGAATCTCCGTTTATAATTCTACCCAGAGTTCGCCAACTTCGCTAAAATTTTAACACAGAAAATATTAAATTAAACGCGAATTTTAAAATCACACTCGGTACATTTAAAAATATTAAAATGCACCGAAAAATTTCAAAGTATGAGCGTGCAAGCATCTTTCCATGATTAGTGTAGACCTTTTACGTAAACTAAAGAGATGCCAATGACATTTGCAATCACTTGTAATCACATCAGTTAAATGATAAGATCAATATATTTCTCAAAAGTTTTAAAGATGAATCTGCTTTGTGAGTCATACAATACGCGTCTAAGTGTTTTTCTTTCTCGAATTTTGAGTCATGATGGTAATCTAAATTTCAGCTTGCAACAGCTGATAAAGATTTATAAAATTATCAAACTATTGATTTATTTTTAGTCTATATTTAATAACAAACAACAACAGCAACAAAATAAAGACCTATTTTAGTCTGTTCAAGTATTGCATTGCGAGCGAATACTGATAACATAAACCTTTTTTTTTTAGATAAACTCCCTTTTTTTTTTTAGTTTCATTTACATTTGAAAAAGATGTATATAATTTTTTTTAAGTATCACTTTCTATTGTACAAGCTGTTACACAAGTCCGTTCAGACTTCTAAACTCATAAAATATTAACAAATTATTTTATCAAAGTGCAGTTTTCAATATAAGACTTGTCAAAGTTTCGTACATTTTGTCGAAAAAGAAAAGAAAAATAGCTCAAGGGAAAATAGTCTAGCTTTGCTTTTTGCATTGCAAAGTATATTTTGAAGTCCCGTGCATATTTAGTGTAGACTAAAATTGTGAATTGAAAATGGGGGATTGACTTATACACGAGTTAGTAAAAAAACAAGTGGGTAAGTGTGATCGCAGAGAGGGTTTCGTTTAATATCTATTTGAAAATACTTTATCATTAAATTAACGAACGAAAATTGTCAATAGAAAATTAATCATTCCTTGCATAAATGGCAGCACAATTATATTTAGGAATGCGTCTCCTAGAAATTTCCCACTATCCTATTTCAAATTTTTATACTTAACTAATAATCAAAAGTTTTTGATATCCTTGAAAGAATCAAACAGCTAAAATGGAAATGAGCTGGGCACATTGCAAGAAGACAAGACAATAGATGAAGCACAAATATGCTACAGTGGTATCCCAAAGTTTTACATCTTTGGAAGACGACCACAGGTAAGATGGAGTGACGAAATTAGAAAAGTGGCTGGTGTAAATTGGATGACGAAAGTACTAAACAGGAAACATTGGAAAAATCTAAGAGACCTACATCCAGCAGTGTATCGAAACCGGTTGATTATGATGATGATGATTTATAGCAGGATTTCATCAAAAACCGCATAATAAAAGCAAATAAGCGCGTTTTTCGCGTGATTTATTTAATCTATTAAGTTACCTAAAATACATATTTTTTATATCTATTTAAACTTGCATTCAACATTTAGAAGAAAAAAAAAACAACAAAAAATGACCTTATGATATTAAAAAATATATATTTTAATTAAAATAATAATCTTTTTCAAAATTTTATGATTTGTTATATGACAAGAGGTATTCAGCTGTAAGTACACAAAATTTGAAATTGTATAGTTTTTGTGTGTACGCTCTCTGTGACAGACAGACAGGGAACAGCGACGAATAGGTTTTAAAAGACTGAACCCTAAAAAGAAAAAAATAATTTTCAGATAATCGGTGAATGGCCAAGTCTAATCTCATATGGGTCTATGTTGTAGAGAGAGAGGGATAAAAGCGGACAGTGGACATTTCCCTGTGTTTAACAAAATTCCTTTGCATGAGATGTATTTCTCGGTATACGGATACTCATATTTTGTATTTGTGGCATATGTAAGGACCTTAAGGGTGTATTAGAAAAAACGCTTTTCCACCTTCAACAGCTCGAAATTTTCTGATACAATTTCAGACACATTTTTAAAAGTAGAAATATGAAACACGTTGAGGCGATTTTTGAAGAGACGTATAAGGTGGCGTATGATGTCAGTTTACGCTCAATTCATTAGAATTTGATTTATAAACAATTACCTTTTCGGTATGACTCCTTTTTTCGTTCACAAATCTCCCGCTTCGGAAAAATCGGTTCAAAATTCCGTTTTTATTTTATTTGTTTCAATACTTTCTGCCTTTATTAAAGAATCGACAATCACGTCACCCTGTGTACTTTCTAAATAAGACAATTTGCCAGTTTGATGCACATGAGAGCAAAAATGAATTTAAAAATAAATAGGAAAATAAGCAGTTTGATTCGAAATACACCCTTAATAATTTTGTTTGTTGAGTTGGTGAAACAAGTTTCATGTAAAAGTCATTCGTATTTTTTGTAACTATTTATTTTAAGTGTTATTTAATACGCAAAGCGATATTTTTTTCACTTCTCTTCATTTAAATCAATAAAGTATACAAATAATAAATGTATAACCATATCTGTACATCACGCCCCCCCCACCCCCCCCCCAAAAAAAATCTAAATTTGATTTTTTAGACATTTATAACGATATTATTATGGGGGGGGGGGGGGCGTTGAGAGATTATAACAACGTATGATGTAACGTAACATTTTTTTAAAACGAATAAATTACCACCGGTTTTTCAAAGCAAAAAAAATTCTGTAACTGAATCGCGTAAGTATTTTGATTAATTAAGGTAAACTTAGCAATTTAAAATAACTGGTAAGAATAATAAAGCAATATGAGTATCTTAAATGGTACAGATACCAATTACTCATCCACAAGGGGTCAAAACCAATTCAACCTTCATATTAATAATTTTAACAAACATTTCAAAAATATGATTTAATTTATGTTTAGATGATTGTTTTTCGACATTTTTGACATATAAATATTTTGATATTTGACATTTAAATAGTGTGTATGTATTTCTAATTAAAATATACATCATTATCACTATAATGTTGTACCATCGAAAATCTCGATCATCAATCCTGAAAATGTTTTTAACTTTCCTATACGTGCTATTTATTTTTCCCTTTTGCATTGCAAAGTTTTCGTCCCTTTTCCATCTTCTATCACCATATCTTCGAAAGGAATATTCGATTTTCTTTACCAAGAATCACGGGTGCAAGCATCTCACATGAGTGGCAAAGGTGCATATCGGCTAAAAGATGGAGATTCTTTTTTGCTTTCGGCAGCGATCCGTGACACCAAGACGGGGTGATTTACCATAAAGTACTACAACTACTAGTTATTTGGGTTTGGGGATTTCGCATTGTATTTTCCTTTGCACGAAAGGTATTTCTCGGTATACAGGTACTCGGTATTTTGTATTTGTAGTGTGCAAGAATCTCAATTTTGTTTGTTAAGTTGGTGAAACAGGTTTCATGTAAAGATCATCCATATTTTTAATTTAAGATATGACTGAAATATTCCATTTATAACAATATTTTATATTATTTATTTCAAAATATTTATTCGACAATTTTTGATAGGCATTCGTCCAATATCGCGTTTTTGAAGCTTTTTATTTTTACTTATTTTTCTTTTATTTTTGAATACTCTTTTATACCATTTTACTTTGCTACTATTGCATGGAGTAAAAAATCCTGCTTTTAGCAATTAAAAAACTTATTTTTTTATGGATATTATATTTCAACATTGTTTCATTTACAAGCGATTACACTTAGTCTAACGGCCGCTTAATATTTGCTTATCTATCATATAGTATGATAGCTAATAGGCAAAACCGGAAAATTTCATTTCTTGCCAAAGGCCGGTATTGCCAGTTTTATAAATGGCTACTTTCTTCAAGCTAGCGGCCACTTTTTTGTTTAAAAATGCTAAACATTAAACTTTTGTTCAAATTTATATTAGTATTAATCTAAAATTGAATAGCACAAATAAATATGCCAATATAAACATATTGCAACCAGAAGGATAACATGATGGAATGCAAGAAAATTTCATTCTTTCTTTATAGGAAAGTGGCCATAAGGTGACCGCTAACAGTCAATTTTTTAATAGCCACTTTTTCTCAATCACTGGGTGGTAGCTAGTACTAATTTTGCCCTATAATGATTTCCAAAATGCATCAGTACCGAATTCTACATCCTCATTTGACGTAAATCTCTTCCTCTGAAGTCATCTCTTTAAGGGTGTATTTCGATTCAAACTGCTTATTTTTCAATATATTTTTGAATTCATTTTTGCTCTCAGATGCACCAAACTGGCAAATTGTCTTATTTAGAAAGTACACAAGGTGCCGTGATTGTCGATTCTTTGATAAATGAAGAAAATATTACAAAAGAAGCACTCAAAAACGACATTTTGAACCGATTTTTCCGAAGCGGGAGGTCTGTGAACGAAAAAAGTGTCATACTGAGAAGATAATTTTTTATAAATCAAATTCTAGTGAATTGAGCGTAAAAATACATCACACGGCACCTCACGCATCTCTTCAAAAATCCCCTCAGCAAGCTTCATGTTTCTACTTTTAAAATTGTATCTGAAATTGTATCAGAAAATTTCAAGCTGTTGATGTTGGAAAAGCGTTTTTTCGAATACACCCTTAAGTTAGAGAACAAATAATAGTCGCTGAAGGAGAGATCAAGAGAATACGACAAGTAATGGAGGAATTCATTGTTGCATTCATTCAATTTCGTCTTCGCTTTTCTGGATATGTGAGCCAGTACGTTGTTTTGGTGAAACAACACTTTTTCCCCACTATAAGTGACGTTTTATTATTATTTATTTTTTCACACTATCTCATAATACGGCTTACTGCTCTCTTGTGATTTTTTATCCCTTTCCCAAAATAGTTGATAAATATGCCATGTGCGTCTTTAAAAATAGTGGCTGAGAACTTTTCATTATCGAGCTTTTGGTCGGTTTGGATGGTTTTCACTTAGTTTTAACCCCTTATGTGACTGCCTAAGTGATTCAGGCGTGTAGTGGTGGATTCGCATTTAATCTAGTATTACGAATTGGCAAAGAAGTCAT
The DNA here is from genome assembly GCA_964019185.1 of Maratus speculifer. Taxonomy (NCBI): domain Eukaryota; kingdom Metazoa; phylum Arthropoda; class Arachnida; order Araneae; family Salticidae; genus Maratus; species Maratus speculifer. The sequence goes on from OZ025300.1 coordinate 158,268,738, forward strand.
TTGTATTACGCTGAAATATCACCACGCTGTTTACACGTCACTGTTTTTCATCTTTTATCATCATCAAGAAACGCGGCACTCATCTCGCACAAAATTTTTCATATGCAAAATGTTTCCCACACTTTCTCTCTATATTATTAGGATGTCAGCAATCTACCTCACTTTCTTTTTGTGGTCATTTTAAACAATTTAGTGGAATTTTTGTAAATGTTTTCTGGAGTTGAGGTGCCCAGAACATGAAGCATCATTTCATTATTGTATGTACAGCCGCAGTTAAATCCGCAAAATATCGACAAATGGCTGTGTTTTTGACTGAGGTAGACATGCCTAATTGCTTCATAAGTCATTCCTAGTTTAAGATTTACCAAAAAGTACTGCTCAATCAAATCACGAAGTTTTCTTTCATTCATTGTTTTCACAAAACAAAAACGGTGTCACTTACATGACTGCGTTTTGTAAAAAAAATGGCAAAAACGAATATCTTGAAGGATGGTACTTTCGAGAAATCATACGTGTAATTTGCTGGTGCTGTCAGCTAATAGTCAAACCCGTCAAGGACTCTTCACTGTATACAGAATAGTGTATGGTACGAAGTTCATATTAATTTCTAAAATATTTCTGTCTTTTTTTTTTGTAAATCTATGGGGATTACAAATGAGACCACAATGTCTTTAGTGACCCACCACATTTTGAGAAATGTTTGGTTATAATTACATTTTTCTACTTGAAAAATATCCTTATTATGAACAAGCCTCGCCAGTGGCTGAGAAGTTGTGCCCTCGAAACTGATATATGGCAGGGGCTGAATTCGAACCCAGTCGCGGCCGTCGACTTAATCGTTCAAAGTTTTCCGTGGTTTTCTTCAAATCTTATATTTCCTTGCATAAATACAGATTATGTTCCCTTAGAAAGACCTCCATGGAGAGCACCTTCCCTTCTTTAGGGCCTATATCCCACGTGTTGATAACTGGCCGTCAACCAACCTTATTATGGACATTATTTCAAAATTAGGTACTTACGTATTAATGCCACAGCAGCAGAAGTGACTCTATATTGGACCATTTTCCACCAAAATCTGATTAAGTATAGGTTTTTGAAATGGAATTTTGTTATGAAATTTTGAAAGTGTTGTGATTTAAAATAAAAAGTTTTATTTTATGGTTTTTCGCAAAAATTTTAGGTTGAAATTGGCGATACTTAAAAACCGCTAAATCTGTAGCTGCGGTGGCCTCAATACGTAAGTACCCATAATTATTATAAATCCCGAAAATAATTTAACCTTTCCCGCACGTGCTTTTCCTTTGCCCGCTTAGCATTCCAAAGTCATCACCCCTTTTCTATCTTCCACCACCATCTTCCGAAGAGTTATCCGATCTTCTCGCAAGAACAACATTGGGTGAATGAGAGGAGTGCTAACAACTCGCCCGAGAGGCAAAGGTGCATATCGTCTGCACGATCAAGGTTCTTTTTTGCATTCAGCAGCCATCCGTGACAGCAAGACAGGGTAATTTACCATAAGGCGCTACATCCTACTAGCGATTTTGGTTTGGGGTTATTGAGATCGCACAGCATTTTCTGTTTGCATAAAAGGCGAATTTGTATTATCGGTTTCTTGGTATTTGTAGTATGTGAGGCATGCTGAATAATTTTTGAATGTCGAATGGAATTAATGGAGGAAATAGGATTCACTTTTTCGATATGATCTAGTTTTAGTGAATGGCAGAAAAAAAAGACTATGCTACTAATATCAATATTTTGTGCTACATCATTTAGTTTGCTATCTAACTCTCCATCAAAATTAATTTGCATCGCTCATCCTCAATATAAGTGACACAACATAGCATTTTCTGTTTGCATAAAAGGCGAATTTGTATTATCTGCTTCTTGGTATTTGTAATATGTGAGACACGCTGAATAATTTTGAATGTCGAATCGAATTAATGGAGGAAACAAGATTCATTTTTTCGATATGATCTAGCTTTAGTGAATGGCAGAAAAAAAAACTATGCTAATAATATATCAATATTTTATGCAACTTTAATCATTTAGTTTGATATCTAATTCTCCATCAAAATTAATTTATATCGCTCATCTTCAAGATAAGCAACATAACTCGAACGAAAAATTATTTTAAGTATTGTTGCTTTAATAGATTTGTGTTGTTTAGCTGCAAAACCGACATTTCCAAACAAATAAGATTTTGGGAGAAAGTTGATTTTTGGTTCGGGGTTATTGAGATTGCATAGCATTTTCTGTTCGCATAAAAGGGGAATTTGTATTATCGGTTTCTTGGTATTTGTAATATGTGAGACACGTTGAATAACTTTGAATATCGAGTTAAATTAATGGAAAAAAAAAACAGGATATTTTTTTTTTTTAATATGATCTAGTTTTAGCGAATGGCAGAAAAAAGACTATGCTACTAATATGAATAATTTATGCTGCTTTAATCATTTAGTTTGATATCTAATTCTCCATCAAAACTAATTTATATTGCTCATCCGCAACAATCACTCCCCCCCCCCCAAAAAAAGGGGGAGATTTTTTGGAGGGGGCGGGCGGGGATGGGATTCACACATTGTCAGTATAAGATTGGAACCAATTTTTTTTACTTTTATAGTCATTGGGATAGTGTGTATTTGACCGGCTTTGGCATGATTTATTGTTTCCAGATGGTAGAAAACGTTTATTTAAAACTTTAAAAACTGAAAAATCACATTTTCCAATTTTGAGGAGTTGGTCAGTTTTGCAATCTGACGACACATTTGACTCAGGCATACACTACTATATTAAAAATTTCATAAGTTTAATTGTCCAAAAGACGGCTAGATTACGCTATATGTCACTTTGATAACAGAGAAATAGGGGCTGGGCGGGACAAACGATGTGGCGCAAATTTATCCAATGCTCCCCAACATTGTAATAATAATAATAATAATAATAATAATAATAATAATAAACCGCTATAGAAAGATAGTATATGCTTGAATCTAAAACACTCAAGAAAGGATAAGCTATAGCTTTGTATTTTCAGAAACAGAGGGTATATAGAGCTCCTATAAAAACTTCAGCGTATACCTCCACAACGCCTCTGGTCCTCTCTGTCTATTTTATGTTCTTACTGCTGTATGCAGAGATTAGTGCAATAATTTTACAATAAAATAAAATTATTCAAATCTTCTTTTGCCTCTACTGTGAAACATATAATTTTTAAGTTGTGTTACTTTTTTTCGAGAAAGTCCACATTTTTTATCCAAATATAATAATTGTAAGAATAAAAACAATGCATCAAAATACAAAGATGGAACTTTTTCATTTTCGCTTTAAAAAAGGCACCTTTTATATATATATATTTAAATGCAGTTACTGATTTTGTATTAGGAGTTAACAGACAAAACACTACTTGCCCATACTTTACTTCTTATACAACTGAAACTAAATGAAATTGCTTTGTTGCACTTGCCTCTATACAGTAAATTATGTCCAAGATGAATCAATCGGAACCGAGAAAAATTTTCGTAATATGCGATATTCCGGTTTAGACAAATGTTATTCTATGGATTGGCAGGGACTTGAAAATCTTTCAGAGTGAGAGAGATATCTGTCTTACAATGAGTTTACCGTATATTATTTAAGAAGGATAAACAAAACTTCGAATTTAACTAATCAGTGCTCAATTAAAACATATTTTTCTTTGTTTGGGGTTGGAGGGGAGCTTTTAGTGCTTCGATGACTAATGCCCGCGGTTCACTGCCTAAACTAAGGTGCGTCGTTTTACATAAAGTCTTTTTCGGATTAGGGTTCTCGCTGTCGTCCGCCATTGCGACAAATCGAGACAAAAATCTTCGTTTGGCGAGTAAATGAATAATCAGACTCGCCAAAATGCGAGTGTTTAATTTCTACTCCTTTTTTGTGTATAGTTACAGTTGAGATTCTAACCACGTTACTGTATGATTGATGTAGCTTTTCATATTTAATCACACCGTGCATTTTACATTATGATTATTATTTATAGAGATACTGACTCAACACAAATTCAATTTAGCAACAGCCAAAGACACAGAAGGGATTATAGGATAAGTATTTCTTTATTGTCTGTTTATCACTATCTATGCGCCGGTAAAATTACTGCGAAAATTATTCTCATCAATCGCCAAATCGAGAAAGGTTTTGCTGAAATGCGGCATTGAATTTGCCATTTACTGTACTGTAAAGTATCACTGGCCAATCATCAAATTTTTTCTATAGGTTATAGTCAAAATCTCATAGCAATTTGCGCTAAAAAATGTTTGAAACATTTAGACATTTAGGAGACATTTAGAATATACTTATTTTTTAATAGTTTTTGAAGTGCATACTAGAATTTCTATTTTTTAAGCAATGACAAAAAAATATGGCAGTTTTGAACACATAAAAAAAGGGATACAATAGGAGTTTAAAGGTAGATTTTTCAGCGTTTCAAACCAAATCAATTTTGCTACTATTTTGTTTTTTTCATTTGGCTACTGTTTTTTATTTTTTATTCGCCAAATCGCTAATGTTGCTCAAAAGTCAGCCAGAACCTTGATTCAGAGTACAATATTTTTCTATCTCCTGAAATCGATATCTGTCTCCTGACGTTGCTTCTAATCAAATTATTCTTCTCCCAAAACTGTCGATAAAATAGCAAAGTAAATCGTATTTACACGGGGTACCTATAAATCGCAAAAACAATTAGCTTTAGTGGGTGTTCCAAGCACTGTCGTTCAACTCAACTTCGCCTCTTTCTCTCTTGGCCATATGGCACTCTTCGACAGGCCTTTTACCGACTTACTGTCGCTCTAGCAGACGATCGAAGTTCTCTGCTCCACCCTCACTTACCCTACTAATCGCTTTAACGATATTGTTATTCTTTTTTACCCCCCCTCAAACACCAACCCCGCAAATTACTTTCGGAGACAGAATGTCTTAATGAACGACGTTTATTTATTCAGGTATTCGTGCGCCATCGAAGGGGGACGTATAAAATGAACATAATAATAAGAGATTTGTCTGAGGAGGAAGAGAGGTGTCAGAATTTTGATTCGATCCTAAAATTTTGGGGTGTCTAATAGGTTTTTCCACTATTAACTGAATGACTAAATCTGCGGCTCTGTTACTTTTAGGGGGAAAAAAGGAAAAAAAAATGTTGGCTGTATCCCCTCATCAAATTATATTTTGCTTGCTGGCGTGAGCAATGATAATAAAACTTTTCTATGTTTAAAGAGAATTATTGTTCCACAACATCCGGACCAGACGCTGTTATATAAACACCTAGTTACAAACAGGAATTTTTATTTATGTTGAGTCATGATCATTTTTATGGATTAAACAAAACATAGTTTCATAAATAATTTTTTTTAATTAATCTAATTTAATAGAATTGCGTACAGGAAAACATTTAGAAACACTATATACAAAGTTTTGGCTAAACTAATACTTTAATATCTTTTCAGATCTCGTGTACTATTAAGAATACGTGTCTTTTAATGGCGTACTATTGCTTTTAAAAAAATATTTTGCTATTATTTACATGTATTAATGTTAGTTTTAAATAAAATGTACATTTTTTAGCTTGTAACAAATATTTTAATATTTTAGTCACTTTTTTCGTAAAACAGAGAACTTTTTTTAACGAGCTGAAGTCACTGGAGTGTCACTGGAGAGTGGCACTTAACTTTCCATTTAGGCCCCGTGAGACACCGATGACTGACAGTCTAAAGTATGATATAAAACTGAACAAATCATAGTGTTTTAAGTAACTATTGAAAATTTATTTAAAATTTACTTAACTTTTATTTATTACAGGATTATACTTTCTTAATAATTACTCAAAACAATATGATTTTTTTTAGTTTTATACCGCATTTTACACTGTCGGTCACCAGTGACAAACGCGATCTAAACGTAAAATTCACTGTCAGTCACCGTGGCACTCAACGTGTTAAAGTTCGTACATAATATATTTCATGTTTCAGTAGTTTTCAAATGAATATAAAATGCATGAACAACCTTTCGGCCTTTTCAGTTATCTTCAGTGAAGTTAACCTCTTTTGTTGAAGCACGAAAAAACTATTCGTATTCATTTTCGTGCTGAAAATTTCACTTGCATTTACAATCCTCTTCAATTATCACGAATGATATAAACAAAAAAAAAAAAAAAAAAAAAAACCTAGAAATGAAAACCACGAATTTGATTATCATTTCCATTGATTTTAAATCAAGTGCTGCTTAAAGGTTTATAATAAATTGAAATCTGATTTTTATTAAAAACTTACACATTGAAGTTTGGTAAATCCAGCATTTTATTAAAAATGCAATGGAAAAGTATAGGTTCTATTTATTTATGCTGTCGACCAAAAAACTATCGTCAAATTGTAAGATTAAATGCCAATAATGGATGATCGTCACTTCAGATTAAGTCATCAAGATTTTTTTTTTTATTTTTATTGATGCTTTGTTTGTATTTTTATTAACGTTTTTACTAATTTATTCGTTCTTTTCTTTATTTAATGTAAAAATGATGTTAATTTGTATAATTTGGCAAGCAGTTCGGCAAAAATAAAATATCTATGTACGTTGCAGTTTGCTTCCCAAAACATCCAATTAGTGTTATTGCTGTAGTAAGCATTCTCCCACGAGAACCGAATGACTCGTACACATTTGTTTATCTGCTGACGATCAGGTTTTATCCAATTAGCCTGATAGCAAAGAAAAGGAAAATACACGAGATTCGTTGTGGAATTGGCCCTGGGCAGACGGCCCAAAATCGCTCCGCTTCACGTCGAAGAGCAAGCGGCCGGCGAATGCGCCCCGGACTTAATCGAAAGGCCTAAGCTTTCCCCCTTTTACCCTGACATGTTGTACATAGACGTAATTAGCCAAGAATTCCAATAAACTATAGTTATATTATTAAGTATTGACTCTTATAATTATAACCTCCACCTACCACATGGGGGCCGGCCTATGAATCCTGTATTAAGCGGACTGTATTAAGACTCTGCTAACCTGAACTGCAAATCTCAGCGTCAGATCATCTGCTTTACGCTGTGCTCCACCTTTCAGCATACGGCATCGGCGTGTGTGTTTGCCCGCACTCTATTTGTGGTTCAAGAAATTATTCCTTGGATTGCGAACTGTTTTCCTCCTCTACATAGTACAGCGCTCCCGGAATCTAAAAGATTGTTATCTACGACTCTTGCGGACATCATCTCTGTGAATTACCGGCGGACCTTCCCTTTCTGCAACTGTTCTCTGCGATCGGTGAAAATCCGCTCCTTCCCAGCCATAGCGGATGTGTGGTAAACAGTGTTTCTTCAATCTCAGCGGCGCGTGATATTGTGTTTCTTTTTTTTTCTCTCTCTGTCGCTTTATTTACCAGGAATTTAAGTGCTCCTCCGGCTCTCTTTAAGAGCGGAAATTTTTTTTTTTTGTTTGTTAAATTTGGATACCGTATATGCCAGGTAAGCGTTCACCATTTTGATTATTTTTTATTGAGATGCAATTGATTTAATATATTTTATACGAAATGCAGTTAGCCGACATATCTTTTATTCGGAGCCAGATTAAATCGGCCAGAACTGATAAAATTAAATTGTTACACCAGCTAATTTTTTCATCCGACGAACACCGACAGAACCGCCAAAATTTACGATTATTTTCCGGATTTCCTTTTGCAACCCAAACTCCAGAATATGAGGCAAAATTAAAAGAGATTTCTGACACTTTTGATAAGCTCCAGTTAATTACTGTAGCGAACCTGCTAAATCTCGATATTTCGGGAGAAATTCCCGACTTAGCTAAGCGCATAGTAGATTCTTTAATAGACATCTCTAAATTGAAATCTTCATTTGACAATGCCTCGAATTCTGAATCAGATGAACCCAAAAATACTTCTCATATCAGTACAGAGACAGCTAATTTCGTTTACGAAGACAGTGACACACAAACCGAAGCATTTCACCCTACACAACAACATTCCATTTCTTTTCACGACTTAGAGCATCTTATAACACCCTTTAGTGGTGCAAAACACGAGGATATCAAAGTTTGGATTGATCGTTTTGAAAAGCTAGCGAACTCTTTTAAACTTTCCCATTTTCAAAAATTCTTGTTCGCGGAACGTGCACTCTCTGGGATCGCATTACTATATGTTCGGGGTGAACCTAACATTTCCTCATATCCCTCACTCAAACAAGCGCTTTTGCGCGAATTTTCGAAATCCGTTTCCCCCGCAGAAATTCATAGGTTACTCTCGGTGCGACATAAGAAGAACTCCGAGTCATTAATGGAATACTTCTTAAAAATGAAGGAGTTGGCTCAAAGAGCAAATATTGATGACATGTCTGTCATTCATTACATCATCCAAGGTATCCCAGATCCACCGGCTAACAAATCTATTTTGTACGGATGCTCGCATTTAGCAGATTTTAAACAAAAACTTCTCATATATGACGAAATTTCTGCTTCCGACTCGCATCCTAAACACAAAATTCATCACAATACACCTGACCGTGTCCCTCCCCCTTCCACCCCTACCCCCCCGAAAGATAGAACGCATAAACTAGTCTGTTTTAACTGTAACCAAATTGGACATGTTAGCTCAGTATGCAATAAGAAAAATCTAGGCCCTAGGTGCCATGCTGGCTCCCGTTTTGGCCATATCGCTTCCAAATGCAATGAGCGTTTTACTAAGCCTCAGAAACCGCCTGAGACCAACCCCCCTTCCCGCGCGGTCACTTCCGGAAAAAACCGACAGGTTCATACCGTCGAACTCACTCGCTCTTCCCACAGTATGCAAAAACCGGTCAAAATCGCTGATTTAGACATTACTTCCCTCGTGGACACGGGCAGCCCAGTTACGCTTGCCCGCGAGGATATTTATCGGTTATTAGGATCACCGCCCCTGGCACCAGTACCCCTTAAATTTACCGGATTCGGCAGTGGCGATGTTCGCCCCAATGGCTCTTTTTCTACCGATATCGAAATAGACAATTCAGTCTTTCCCGCTAATGTTTACGTTATCCCTTTTGCTCATATGTCCCACCCTTTTATCTTAGGAACAGACGTTATAAGTCAAGGTACACTTGTATGTAATGAGAGTGGTATATCTCTGACAAAACAACCCCAATCAGATATTTTTATTAATCTCATTAATGTCAGTGATGATATCCCTGATGTAGACTTAGTTCATATAACTGATCGCGCAATTCGCGAGGAAGTAGCTGACTTAATCAAATATTACCGTCCCACCAAATCGAAATCTACTAATTTAAAAATGTCTATCGTATTGACCGATGATAAACCAGTCTGTCAGCGACCGCGTCGAATGTCCATAGCTGAGAAAGAAATTGTCCGGAATCAAATTCAGCAGTGGCTACACGACGGAATAATCCGACCCTCTTCCAGCGATTACGCCAGTCCTATCGTATTAGTTAAGAAAAAAGATAATTCCACACGCTTATGTATAGATTATCGTACTCTCAATAGAAAAATTGTTAAAGACCGTTTTCCCCTCCCCCTTATTGACGATGTTCTCGATCAACTGAAACAAGCAAAAGTCTTCACAACACTTGACCTCAAAAATGGATTTTTCCATGTGGATATCGACCCCCAGAGCACCAAGTACACAGCGTTTATTACACATGACGGTCTCTACGAATTTCTCAAAGCCCCTTTTGGCCTCACGTCCAGCCCTGCCGTTTTTTCAAGATTCCTAGCTTGTGTTTTCCGCACACTATTAACGAACGGTACTTTGATTCAATATATGGACGATTTTATAATCCCCTCAGAAACCGAAGCCGAAAACCTACAAAAACTTCGACAAGTCTTACAGACTGCCGCCGACTATGGTTTAGAAATCAACTTTAAAAAGTGTCAGTTTCTACAGCGAAAAATTGAGTTCTTGGGCCATATCATTCAAAACAATACTATTGCGCCTTCCCCGTCAAAAATTAAAGCGGTCCTACACTTTCCGGAACCCACAAATGTCAGACAACTCCAGTCACTCCTTGGTTTGACAGGTTACTTCCGAAAATTTATTCCTAACTATGCTTCTATCGCTCGACCCCTCAGCGATCTCTTACGCAAAACATCGAACTTCGAGTTCGGACAGGAACAAAAACACGCGCTCCATAGCTTACGGCATATACTCACGAGCGCCCCGCTGCTACACATATTTATTCCCGGTTCTGATTTAGAGGTACATACAGATGCTAGCAAGCTTGGATTTGGTGCTGTTCTCTTACAAAAAGCCGACGATGGTCATTATCACCCGATTCAGTACATGAGTAAAAAAACATCCCCCCAAGAAGAAAAGCTTAGTAGTTATGAGCTAGAGGTGCTAGCTGTAATAGAGGCACTTAAAAAATTCCGCGTCTACCTCCATGGGACACAGTTTAAAATTATTACGGACTGTCAAGCGTTTCAGAAAACTCTAGACAAAAAAGACTTGACACCGAAAATAGCTCGCTGGGCTCTTTTCCTCCAGGAATTTGACTTTGAAATAAAGCATCGGCCAGCGACTAAGATGCCGCATGTAGACGCTCTCAGCCGCTATCCTGTATTAAATATAACTTATGATGAATTAACCCTTAAAATTATGAGAGCGCAGGAACAAGACCCATTTCTTGCTGGTCTTAAAACTGCAGCGACGGACACACCAATTACTGATTTTGTTGTACGTAATAATATTTTATATAAAATACTAAATGATCGTGATTTATTGGTGGTCCCCGAGGCTATGCAAATTAATGTACTTCGGGATATCCACACAAAGGGTCATTACTCTGCTAAGAAAACGGAAGAAATAGCGTCTCAAACTTTTTTCATTCCAAATATATCGGAATTATCACGTACAGTAGTAACTAATTGTATCCCTTGCATCTTAGCTACCAAAAAATTAGGGAAACAAGAAGGATTTTTACACCCGATTCCTAAGGGTGACCACGCTTTAGACACTTATCATTGTGATTTTTTAGGACCACTCCCTTCCACGAATAAAAACTATCAGCACATTTTCCTCGTCGTCGACGCTTTCACGAAATTTTTATGGTTATACCCCGTTAAATCAGTGTCTGCAAAAGACGCCCTGGATAAACTCAAGCTGCAACAAGCCACGTTTGGAAATCCAAGACGAATAATTACGGATAAAGGTCCTGCATTCACGTCTGCTGACTTTAAAAATTATTGCGACATAGAAGGCATAGATTTTCACCCAATTACAACTGGCGTTTGCCGCGGAAACGGCCAAATTGAAAGATACATTCGATCCATTATTCCTGTTCTCACCAAACTCTCTTTAGACGATCCGAAAAAGTGGTATAAACATGTACCTGCCGTCCAACGAATTTTAAACAGCACAACTTCTTCGGTAACTAAATATTCCCCATTTGAATTACTAACGGGTGTGACTATGAGAAACAAAGATGACTTACGAATAAAACAGCTCTTGGATCTCGAAAATGTAGAAATGATCATAGATCATAGAAAACAGTTACAAGAGAATGCCAAAGTTAATATTTTGAAACAACAGGAAATTAACCGAAAACAATTCAATACACGACGCAAAAAACCATCCATTTATCAAATAAACGATTTAGTTGCTATTAAGCGTACTCAATTCGGCAGTGGATTAAAGTTACGAATCAAATTCCTCGGACCATATAAAATTACCGCTATTAAAAAAAATGATCGATACAGCGTCATGAAAATCGGCAATCATGAAGGCCCCACTTTAACGGAAACATCAGTCGACTATATGAAACCCTGGAATATGACGCAATAGGGAAAACGAAACGAAACTTTCTCCGCGCCAAGCCATCAATCAAACACACCCTCCTTTTTCGACAGCGTGGAGAGACCACATTACTATCAGCTGTTTTTTTTTTTTTCTCTCCCTCCTGTGTAAAGTTTCTCGAAGATTGTTGTGAAATATGCACTTTTTTTTTTACCTGTCACCGTTTTTACGAAAATTACTGTGTATTACTCAAGATGTGTATTTTTTTTTTATCATGTATGCCAGCATTCTTCTCTACGTTTGTGAAATATGCTCCATGATTGTAAATTTTTTTTTCTCTCCTTTCTCTCATTTTTGTGTCTCAATCAAGATTGTGCAAAAGTGATATATATATTTTTTTTTTATCACTCGTCCTTCCGCTGACATAACTTTTAACTAGTGACTATAGACAACTTTGGACAGTTTCACCAGGACTGCCAACACTTTTTTGAAAACAAACTATCGTTATGATCTCCACACTTTTACATCATATTGTTGTAATATATATTATCTGATTGCTATGTATATTATCTTTTGATTATTGTGTTTCATTATGTAATTTATTTCCTGTATATTGTAATATTGTACCCCCCCCCCGTCCCCAATTCTTTTTTTTTCTCTCCCTTGCTGTTTTTTTCCCCTCTTTTTTTTTCAGTTAAAGTCTAAATTTTATTGTCGTGGCACGGATAACTTTAAACTCGGTACAACGGAGGAAAATTGTTTTTTTTACCCGCCGCCCAGACGGGGCAAGAAGCGGTAGAATTTTTTTTAATGTCATATGAGTCGTGTGTCTGCGGTTTTTCAGACGGAAATTTCGCAGAACATCACAAGAACAGACGGTTCTTGTTGCCTCTTGTGAGAGTAGCATTCAAGCAGACGGCTTGATAAGCACAGACGGTGTCATGGCTACTCGCACTGCTTTGTTTTGGTTTCGTTTTCCTTCCGTTCGCAACTTGTTTTGTTTCCGTGTACCACTTAAAGTTAATTTAACTTTAATTAATTCTGTATAACCGAATTTTGAAAAATTCACCGTTTTTTTTTCTCAGTTTGACAATAATTTAAATTTTAAACTATTTTTTTTTCCTAATATTTTTTTTTTCTCTCTCTTTGTGGTTTTTTTTATTTTTAAAATACAAGTGCGGGGACGCACTGTCGTCGATGGCCGAGTGTACGTTGCAGTTTGCTTCCCAAAACATCCAATTAGTGTTATTGCTGTAGTAAGCATTCTCCCACGAGAACCGAATGACTCGTACACATTTGTTTATCTGCTGACGATCAGGTTTTATCCAATTAGCCTGATAGCAAAGAAAAGGAAAATACACGAGATTCGTTGTGGAATTGGCCCTGGGCAGACGGCCCAAAATCGCTCCGCTTCACGTCGAAGAGCAAGCGGCCGGCGAATGCGCCCCGGACTTAATCGAAAGGCCTAAGCTTTCCCCCTTTTACCCTGACATGTTGTACATAGACGTAATTAGCCAAGAATTCCAATAAACTATAGTTATATTATTAAGTATTGACTCTTATAATTATAACCTCCACCTACCACATCTATATATGTTTCGATAATTTGAATGACGGAATAATCAAGTGCCAAAAAATCCTATGCCAAAGACTAGACTTTTATGTATATCTGCTATCAAGTTTTTGCACTTTTAAACATATTTCAAAATCGTTTGACGTCCGTTTGTCTGTTTGTGCATGTTTGCTGTCTGACAGACCTCGACTATCGCAAATATATAAGGATTTTTATGTAATTGATGTATGTTATTAAAGTTTACTGTGTCATATTTGCTATTGAACATGCAATGTGTTGAATTTCTAGTTCGTCTACTAAGGACACTCGAAAGAACTTCGTTACATCATGGGCTAAAAATCGGTAATGTTGGGTAAAAATCGTTTACAATTTAATTTAACGATGTTACTCGATTTCAAACATAATGAAATTGATATGCATTTATCAGGTGCACTAAAACATATTTTCCGTAGAATATGGAATCTAAAGCATTTATAATTCATTTCTAAAATCACAGAAAAGCAATCGGTTTCATAATGATCAACTGAGAAAAATTGTTTGAAGTGTATTTTAATGATGTTACACTATATTGAGTAATCCAGTGAAGTGAGTGGGGATATACCCCCCCCCCCCCCGTCCTTCCTAACAAAAAATTCTTAGCTTTTTATTCTATTTAATACTGAGAAAATAAGGAACTAAAAACTTTTCGTCTGGAAGTGGAGTATTCTAGATCCACCCACACTTCCTGGCGCTCCACTCCTTTGCAAGAATTTAACTATTTTTAGTCACTATATAAAAAATTAATTTTAGTACTTTTTCAAATTCATAGGCCAAAAAAAAAAAAAAAGTACTAATTAAATTTAAAAATCTAAGAACTCCATATTTTATCTGGTTTCACTTAATTTTTTCTTTTATTTTCCATCGCTGTGTTTCGCTAAAAATTAAAAATGAACAGGGACGTTCCCTTTTAAAATTCTTTCAGTAAAGGAGATTTGGAATACCTCGGAGACTTTTTATCGTTATCTTTTGCCACAAAATATTTCTCTCTCCCGGAGTTATTTGGGATTTTCTTACGCTTCGCCGCCCGCTCTTGCATTCTTGCCAGTGGCGCATACCGAAAGACGGCGGCTTTGTTTTTGGTGGATTCTGTGATTGCCTTGATTGCCGCGTGTATATATAAAGTAATCTTCAGCCTGAAATATCGTACTTTTCTTTAATGGGGGATGTGGGGAATTGGGATTCACGTGACCACTCGTGTGTGCATTTATTTCTCATGGAAGGCTATGATCGTAAAAGGTCTTGAGAAAAAAAACAAAATACTTTCCATTTTATTTATGCGCAGAAAGTGCTTTGCTTTATTTAATCAGCAATATTACTATAGTAAATTAACTCTTTGAATACCTTTTTGTTCTTTTGTGATGGGGAATCGCAAAAAAAAAAAAAAAAAAAAAAAAAAAATGTTGAAGAAGAATATCTTTCTTGCATATTCCGAAATTTCTCACATTTTTTATTTGTTACTTACCCATCGTAGGCAGTATAATATAAGTCTTGTAATCGTTTTTAAATTGAACAAAAAATTCTGAAAAAAAAAATTGCCGTCCGTCCGTCTGTCTGTGTGTCTCTAAGCGTTCTATCTCCCAAACATATTGCGATAGAGACTTGAAATTTGGTGTGTACTAAGTAATAATGGAAAGAAGCTTATTTAATATCAGTAACCTCGATTATCCGGAACTTTTTTTCCGGACTCTCTAAGTATTCATTCCGATAAAAGATATATTATTTATTCTTCGATTTTTTTTTTTTTTTTTTTTTTTTTTTTTTTTTTTTTTTTTTTTATGAGTGAATGTAAGAGACAATGAAAAAAACATAAATTTTCCTTAAAAACGAGATGGATCGGATAATTAGTTGCCGAGATATTTTTAATCCTATCTTCTACACTGTTCAATGTTTCAAGACCCTATATTTCATTCAAATTTCAATCGAAAGATATTTTTTAATTGGATATGAGGTGCTTTAAATGTTGTACTTTCTTTAATGGGGGATATGGGGAATTGGGATTCACGTGACCCCTTGCGTATGCATTCATCTCGCTCACAGAAGGCTGATCGTAAAACGTCCTGAGAAAAAAACAAAATACTTTCCATTTTATTTATGCACAGAAGAATTCTTTGATTTACTTATTTAATCTGCTGCATTACTGTAGTAAATTATCTCTTAATACCTTTTTGTTCTTTTGTGATGGGAAATCGTAAAAAAAGTTGCATTAAAATATCTTGCATAACCAAAATTTCTTACATTTTTTTGTTTACATTTTTGTTATTCAGCAATTTTATCATTACTATTATTTTTTTTTTTTTGTATTTATTTATTTCTCCTTATCTTAAGCATATTGATCTATCTTTATTTTAATTTCAGCTGTTAACCGTGTCGAGATAAGTAATAAATATCACAATGGACCATATTCTTCCTTTCGGTTCGAGACTATAAAAATCGCAATTTTACATTATGTTACGTCACAGAAATATTGTAAATCGTACTTATTGCATGCAGATGATTGCAGAAAATTTCCTTTACACTTAAAAGCATATAAATAGTTTTACATAAGTTTCCATCTAATAATTTATAAAGAAATGGATTCTATTCTTCCTTTCGGATCGAGGCTATAAAATCCCCATTTTACCTTACATTGTGTCACAGGAATACCTTTCATTAATTTAAAGTTAGATTTAAATTTCATTTTTACTGAAATGAATCTCTTGTTTTAAGCTAATTAATCTTTATATATAAAAATCTTCTGTGCGTGTGTATGTCACTGAACTCCTCCTAAACGACTGGACCGATTTTAATGTGTTTTCCAGTGGTTTTGAGAATGGTTTAGATTCACATTTCATCGAATTTGATTCAGTACTTTTTTTGTAATTAGGCAAAAACTATTAGTTAGTGATTTTTCGCTAATTAAAAGTGTTGAATAAGTTCGATGAATGGAGTGCGGACGGAATGTCGGAGCGGTCTAAAGCGCCAGATTTAAGCTCAGCTTCTCGAAGAAAGAGATCGCGTGTTCGAACCCCACTGCTGACAAACGTGTATGCTTTACAATAATATTTCCTGTATTATAATTTTGATTAACCGACTTCAGACAATCGTTAACTTTTAACTAAAAAGAGAAAAATAAACTTTTCTATTAAAAATTGAACCGACTTCAAAAACTAATGAAGAGTAAAAAATAATTTCCTTACATAATTGTAATAAGAAATTAAATTAAGAGCGTAGTGTTTATTCTGCGTATTACCATATTTACGTACATTTATTTGATTTTCTGGAGTCGGTGCCAAGAAGGACAACGTCTGTTGGTTACAGGACAACGTCTGTCGGGTGCGCTAGTTTTTATATAAAAATGGTGAAAATATTTTTCAATAGCATTAGAACATTTTGCATATGAAACAGAATGTTAAATTCTTTCGACTGATAATTTAAATAAACCGAGATAACCACATACGTTGATGTAGCTGTACTGTACATCTCTGGTTTTCACTAGAGCATCAAAATTGTACAACATGGGCTGTGCCATTGAACCGATGAGATCACACAGATCTGCACGTAGAATCGGTCTTCTTCTAGTAATGAATATGTTGATTCGCTGATTAGTTTATATACACGTGGCAGTCAAGGCAGCCTTCAGCTAGAAATGTCGTACTTCCTTTAATAGGAATAGGGATTCACGTGATCACTCGTGTGTGCATTCATCTCTCTCTCGCAGAAGGCTGATCGTAAAACGTCTTGAGAAAAAAACAAAATGCTTTCCCTTTTATTTATGCGCAGAAAGTGCTTTGATTTATTTAATCTGCAATATTTCTATAGTAAATTAACTCTTTTAATAACCTTTTTGTTCTTTTGTGATGGGAAATCGCAAAGAAAAATAAATGTTGAAGGAGGAATATATTTCTTGCATATCCGAAATTTCTCAAATTTTTTATTTGTTACTTGCTCATCGTAGGTAATATAGTGGGATAAGTCGTGCAATTATTTTGAAAATAGAACAAAAAATTCTGACGGATTAACATGTTTCAGAAACTTGAGATTCCGAAAAAAATAGTTAAAAAAAAAAAAAATTGCCGTCCGTCTGCCTGCGTGTTTGTAAGCGCTCTATCTCCCGAACAGATTGCGATAGAGACTTAAAATTTGGTGTGTACTTAGTACGCAATAATAGAAAGGAGCCTATTTAATATCAGTAACCTCGATTTTCCGGAACTTTTTTTCGGACTCTCTAAGCTTTCGTTCCGATGAAAGGTGTATAAAAATTTTCGATTTTTTTATTTTAAGGAGTGAATGTAAGAGGCAATGAAAAAACATAGATTTTCCTTAAAGAACGAGATGGATCGGATAATTAGTTGCCGAGGCATTTGTTATCCTATTTTTCACACTCTTCAATGTTTCATGACCTTGTATTTTATTCAAATTTCAATCGAAAGATATATTTTAATTGGATATGAGGCGCTTGAAATCTCGCACTTTCTTTAATGGGATTCACGTGACCACTCGTATGTGCATTTATCTCTCATAGAAGGTTGATCGTAAAACGTCTTGAGGGGGAAAAAAAAATACTTTCCATTTTATTTATGCGCAGAAAGTGCTTTGATTTACTTAATCTACAATATTTCTATAGTAAATTAACTCTTTTAATATCTTTTTGTTCTTTTGTGATGGGAAATTGCAACAAAAATGTTCAAGCAGAATATTTTGCGCAGCTGAAATTCCCCGCATTTTTTATTGGTTTACAACGTTAATTTTCACCAATTTTACCATTACTAGCTTTATTTTGTATGTATTTCTCTTGTTTATAGCATTCTGCCATTAGTATTTGAATTCTCGCTGTTGATCTTGATCAGGTAATTAATAATTAATACAATTCATTTTAACCCTTTTGGGTCCTAAATTTTTCCAATTTTTAGAAAAAGTTGTTTATTTTTAATAACATTAACGCTAGCTATCCAAATAGATTAATTAGTGTTTAACAAATATTTCAGTGTAACAAAGATAACGAATGTTGTTGTTTTGCGTATTATTCAATTAATATTCAAATGACAATAGGCTAAAGAAAATTTTTTGGAGATGTTTAGAAAATGTTGATTGTAGATTCGTCATGGTGCAGCCTTAACCTTCTTGGAAGGAATCCTCTCAAAACAACACGAAATATTTCTCAGTAAGAACAAATATTGCCTTTTCTTTTTTAAGGTATCTGAACCTTTAAAACGTAATTTTCGATCAAAATGTTTATTTTTCATTTTTGCAATAATATTAAATTGAATCTTTTACCTATCGAAATCTGCTTAAGTTTTTTCTATATCTAAAATAGAATACGAGTTACAATCGTTTAAAATTACATCTATTAAGAGCTTTTGAATTGTGTTTTAAAGTTATGTTTAGCTTTTTCACAAAATGAAGTTTTCCACATTTTTACTATACGCAAAATAGCTTTAAACAAAAAATTCTGTATGAAATGCCACAAAACTTTTTGTACTTCTTTTACAAAAATCTTTTGAGAGAATAGACTGCACTCATGATAATATATTAGATAGTCTTATATTTACATTGATATGAATGACAATTTTGTGAGAAATTTTGAGAGTTTCTTATTACATTAGCACTTTAACTGCCATATCATCTGAGATAGAGATGCAATTGCTTTTTTGTGTAGCATAAGTTCTAGAGAAAGTTATTCTTTTTACTATGTAATTTACGAAATGTCAATACATTATTTTATTTTTGAGTTATTACGTTTTGCAGAGATGCCAATTTTTGACATAATTTTGACTATTTTTCTCTTAAAAAACGATTTCTGGGTAATTGCTATATATATATTTATAAATAAATTTTCAAAGGAAATGTCATTATAAAAAAATAGTAACAAAAGAAAATTAATTTTTTTTAATCACATTCGAAGACGTGCAAATATTTTAAAAGATTCCTTGGCTTATTTAGTTTCTAGGTATCGTAGGAAAAATTTCATTCCACGGGTGCATCATTGTATGGTACATTTCGATATTTTCTAAAGATTACTTTGCACGCAGAACTTCCTCCATCCATCGTGTTTCATGTTTTCACAAGGTATTAAACAGGACCTGTCTTGAGGTTTGGAGGAGGTAAAATGGTGCTATGTATCAAAAACTACGAATGAAAGTAAAAAGGTTTTTTAAGCCCTTTGGAAAAGGTGCATCACAAAAATTAACAATGTACACCAGGTTATCGCTCTTATATACTCCTCTTTCCAAACGAGACTAAAAGATCCTTTCTCTTAAGAGCCCACACTACTGACTAGAAAAGACCGGATGATAATGTTAAGTCTATGGGCACGTTCTTTTCAAATGTCTTGCTCAAATTTTAATAATTTTACATGATTTTTTTTTTTTTTTTGGCCTGGGATAGCTGAGGACGATCTACCACCAGGCTAGATTTTACTTCTTCGATTTTTACTATATATGTTTTATATTATGATAATTTCAATTTCAGAATCGGTTTTAACCGGTTTCGAAAATTAAGTAATTTTTAAAAATCTGAAATCAAAATTTAAAAAGTAAAAACTAGCCCGGTTCTAGATCGTCTTCAGCTATTCTATATAAAAATAGTCATGTAAAAATATTTAAATTTGAGCAAGGTATTTGAAAAGAACGCCATCATAGACTTAACATTATCATCCGGGTCTTTTTCAGTCTGTGTGGACTCTTAAGGGCTACTTCAGTCACCCAAAAATGGCCGCTTCTTTATAAAAGAAATAGCTGACATCGATCTGTGCAAAGATCGTTTTTTTTTACTTTTTTGATTGTAATGAAAATGAAAGTGTTCTCATTTAAAATATCTGTAAACAAAATCGAAAAAGTAAAAAACGCCCTTTGTACACATCAGGATCTCAGTTATCCAATTCAAAGTAAATCATTCAAAAATATTGAAATATTACAAATTGTAGTCGAGATATCCATATAAATATCTTCCTCAGGATTTTCGCTTGACTGAAGTAGCCTCTCAACACTAAATTTAGGTTCTGAAAAATTCCCTTGCTCTTATCTTCAAGAAACTCTACTCCTGTTAACAGATGATATAAATTTAACCATGCCAAAAATAGTTACACTTATAGATTTTCCACAGCCATACCAATTCAGAAATGCGAAGCTTCTGAAATCCAAAGATAACGAAACTAAAAAAAAAAAAAAACTCTCATTAAGCATCCATTTCACGAGCATCCCAATCTCAATCATCACTGCCTTCCTAATCGAACGTTTCCGGTCACTCCGCCACCCCATATGCTCCACATTCAATCCTTTTCCGAAGGACTGCTAGCCCAATTTCGGGTTGGCAGTGCGAGACGCCGCCACCGCCTGACCTTTGGAGGGATGGTGCAGCCGATCAATAGTCGTCTGCCGCTCACTCGGTCATTCACCGGATCGATCTTCTTCAGAAGATGCAACTTCTCTCCACTCCGTGCTCGCTCTACCTGTTCCTCTCGCGTAGAACGTGTTCGAGAACTTTTGGTGCTTCCCCAACTTTGGCGGTCGTAAGGTTTGGGAGGAATCGGATTGATACTGTGTGGTCTGGGTCACTTGTTTTTTTTTTTTTTTTCTCCTTACAACTCTTAGAAGCTTATGTTGCTACAGATCAAAGGTGTCAATAACATCAGCAATGATTTAATCGCATAAATAGGAATGGAATATTTTAAGGAAAAAGAAAAAAAAGAAAGGACGGATTAACATATCATTTCTTCACACCTGAGTTTCTCTCTTTTCTTCTTACCGTATGAATACAATTAAAGTTGTCTCGCATGTTTATAAACATCGAAACAGGCCGTTGCTCTAATCTGCATATGAAACTTTATTTTTTTCCCCACTGAATTTTTAAAATAATTTTTTTTTTTAATTAATTCTTCACACCTGAGTTTATCCCTTTTACTTTGGACGTATAAATATAATTAGTTGTCTCGCATATTTATAAATATGAGCACAAGCAAGAACAGGACAGTTGCCTTAATCTGTATATAAATTTCTTTTTTCTATCTGATTTTTTTAATTAAAGAAATCAGAGAGAAAAAAATAAATTTTGATATACAGATCAGGGAAATGGCCTTCTCTTTGTCAGTGTCCATGTTTACAAACATGTGAGACAACTCTAATTATATTTATACCGCCATAGGAATGGAGAGAAACTCAGGCGTGAAAAATTAATATTGTAATCCGTTATTTTTTCATTAAATATTCCATTTCTATTTATACGATTAAATCGTTGCTGTTACATAATTTTTTTCCATAAATTAATTCTTTATATTTGAGTTTCTCTCTTTTTCTCTAGCTACATGTATACAAGTGACTCAGATGTTTATAAACATGGGCATAAGCAAGGCGAAGATCGTTGCCTTAATCTGTATACTATCACTTTGAAAGAAAGAATTAGGAAGTTTTCGTAATGAACTCCACACCAAAGAGATTTTTTTTTAATCTTTCCTTTAGACTAATATTTTTAAAACTATGAAAAATAGTTATGGGGGTAGGACGAATTCAAGGGAGGCGAGTATCTTCCTGATTAATAGGCGAGAAAAATTGTCTAATATATATATATAATAATAATAATAATAATTCGACGAAATAACTATGTTCCATAAACTCTAGGAATCCGCAGCAGCACGAGCAGAGTAGTCGCTCCGACAGTTGGCGAGCAGTGGAAGAATTTCATTGGGTATTTCCCCATTCTAAAAACAAACACCATCAGTCTTCAAGTTCTTTATTTATGAACTCATAAAATAGGTAAGCTCTTCCCCGCAATCACCTTAGCACATATCGACACTACAACCTTCGTTATCCAGTCCACATCATCAGATATTCTAATTCAGCGAGGAAAATGAAACGGGCGTCTTGATAGTTTAAAAGTCAATTTCATTCTGACGCTCCTCAAAAACTAAATGCGAAAGGATCATTTTCACGACAAACTAGCCCTCTCCTACTCTGCGTCAATCATTTTAAAAATCCAATTAGGATTAACTCGAGTCTACACGTCAAAAAATGATCAGCTCTGATTGGTCTAAGGAGGCGTGTCCTCGGGTAGGGTCTATATATTACCTCGCAAATAATAAGCCCTTTACCAACGCGCATTAACACCGATCACGCGATGTTAAATAAAAAATAAAATTAAAATCCCGAGAATATTCCAGAAAGTAAAAAGGTTACGAAATACTTCCCGCCTTTTTGAGAAGCAAGCAATAAATTATTAATAAATAAAATAAGAAAAAGAATTTTAGCTGTTACTAGTTAATACATTACGAAACTAAGATTGAAATATGTTCCACAAATTTAGAATTGAAGCTAAGAGAGAACAAAATGGCGCAATTTTTTTTTAATTTAATTACATATATATTAAGTCAGTTGAAGCTTATTTTTGGATTTTAATTTTTGAATCAGGTAAAATAAAATCTGCAATAAAGAAGTTTGCTTCAGAATTTTCCATTTTCTGTCGAAAGATAGAAATTTTTCTCCTTACTCTACCTGTTCTATTCTCATGTGTTTCGAAATTTTGTAAATTACGCTCAGGTGACAGCGACACAGACATAACCCTTTCAGGTATGGTGTAGTATTAATAGTACATGTCTTTTAACCCTTTCCGGTACGGGCAAAATCTGATGAAAAATGAGAAATTATCGACTGACACCGGAATTCACATGCGAATTTTTTAGATATTTTGAATTCCTTCATTTAAGTTTATATTGTAAGTGCAAATTTTTACTAAAATTTTATTGGTGTCATTTGCAAGTTTGGAATTGAAATTAAGTATCCCAGACCGGGCACAGTGTGCCGGAAAGGGTTAATCGAGTATTATTTTGTCGTCATAATTACTTAATTACTTTCTACATATAGAAATAATCGTATCTGACTGTGGCATTCTTATTATATCTTCATTTGTATTTTGACATTTAGTAATAACATCAATAATACTAAAAGTTTACTTAATTATATTTGCACCGTTGGCGATTCAATTTTTCATACATATTTTTTAATCTTTAAATTTAAAATATAATTTATTTTTCTGAACGAATCATGTGTGATAAAATGAAAAAAATATTAGAAAAATGTACTTTTTGTTAAACCATGATGTAATGCGATATTTCCCAACTGTCACCAAAAACTTTCCCTTAGCCCATTACCATATAAATATGAATTTAAAAGTGCACAAAATTAGTAACTTCGTTAGATCTCAGACAATGAAATAATTTTTAAACTTCAGTAAATCAATTTAGATAGCTACGATTAACATTATTAAAGTAAAAGTAAGTTTATTCTCAAAATGGAAAAAAAATTCGGACCCGAAAGGGTCATAATTAATAGTTATTCAGAAATTATTTTGGCACGTAAATAATAGCTGCCAAATAGAGACCCAGTAATCAAACTAGTTTAACTGGGTAGGAATAATATCGTCTTTATCTATCTCAAAAAGTAATAATGAAAGGAGAAATTCTGAGCTGCGCAATGAAACTTGTTTTACAGGGTAAAAAATAATTACAAACTTCTTATAGGTTGTTCTCAGTTGTGCATCGGGTCGGCGATTCTAAGCCAATTTTAACAGAACTCGAAAAGTTAAACATCTCTTCACGTATTGTTCACCTTTCCAACTTACCGTTCAGCTTTTCCAACTCACAACTTTCAGTATCATGTTTTGTTTACTAACAAAAACTGTTTACTAACTGTAAAAAATAAATTCCCCTTCACATATTGTTTACCTTGTCAAGTTTAAACTCATAATTTTCAATATCATGTTTTGTTTACTTACAAAAAAGTGATGAAAAGAAAAGATCTGAGCTGCGCAACGAAACGTGTTTTACAGGGTAAAAATTAATGAAAACTGATTTTAGGATGCTCTCTGTTCTGCATTGGGTCGGGTAACGGTAAACCGATTTTATCCAAACTAGAAAAGATAAACATCCCTTCGCGTATTTTTTACCTTTCCAAGTTTAAACTAGTTACTTTCAGCACAATGTTTTGTTTACTTACAATGACATGTGCAAATTCTGCATTGTCAAATGAGAGCAATAACCTTGATTTAGCGAACTTAGTAAGGCTTCTCACGCCTCTATTTTAACACTTATTCTATGCTTTAACTATAAGTCGAAAGAACTCTAGGTTCAACGATTGATTATGCATTTAAAGTTATGGATGTTTTATTCTTCTTCTAAGATTTCATATTAACATACTATTACGATGACGATATAATTCTGAATCCAATAAATCGAATAAGCTATTAGATCATGTGTCAGCAAGCGGAATTTTGATCCGATATCTGAAAATGACGGATTTGTTTTTAATCGGGACTCTAAAAGGCACTAAAGAAATGTATTTATTTATTTATTAACCGACTTCAAAGAGGAGGTTATGATTTCGACCTGTATGTATTTGTTGTTCACGCATAACTTTTGCAAATATGAACCGATTTTGATAATTCTTTTTTTGTTTGAAAGCGTATGAGGCCCATGTGGTCCCATTCAAATTTCATAAAAATCTGATAATTAGAACTTTTTAAAAAATAAAAACTTTAAATTTCAAATTCATTTTGAAGCAATCGACCAATTAGAAGTGTTCCTTTTGAATGCTTTTATGTTACACTTACATAGATATACGATATTTCTACTGTTAAAAGTTTGAAGTTTTTGCTGCATCGTCACTTCACCGCTTTTATGGAATATCTCTATTTTGACCAATGAGAATTCACCATAATACAATGAAGTAATCATTTTCTATAAAAGCGATGGATAGACGATAAAGTAAAAGTTTCAAATTTTTAACAGTGTTCAAAGTGCAAAACCCTAACTGGACGAGGGCCAGGATTCACGTAAATTTTGCGCTGTTTGCGAAACGAGATTTATTAACAAGAAAATTTATTTAAAACATTGAAAAATTTGCTAAAATTCAGGCTTCTGATTCGTTAATCTGGTTTCGCTAACAGCGCAAATTCTACCTGGATTCCGAACAAGTTCTCTTATGCAAGAAACCGGAAATATAGCACCTAGGGGATATAGTGTGGAAATCGGCTATCTCAGGGCGTGTTCAGAGCAACTTACAAAAGTAACCAATGTTACCGACCGATTGTAGGGCAGTTCGAAAGCAAATTGTGGCATCAATGAAAACTAGTCTGTTGAATTGTAGCTGACGTCCCACTTCGCTTTGATTTTCATTTTGTACTTGTCTACAATCGGTAAGTGGTCGGTAAAACACTTAAAAAAGCGCTCAAATGTTCTATTCTTTAAATGTGCAACAATGCTAATGAAATTTAAAGATAGAAGCGACATCTGCATGACATTTTCTAAAAATGCA
The DNA here is from genome assembly GCA_964019185.1 of Maratus speculifer. Taxonomy (NCBI): domain Eukaryota; kingdom Metazoa; phylum Arthropoda; class Arachnida; order Araneae; family Salticidae; genus Maratus; species Maratus speculifer. The sequence continues at coordinate 158,294,383 of OZ025300.1, forward strand.
AGAATTATTGCTAGTCTAGATAATGTATCACGAAAATGCCGCAGATGTCGCTGTGATAGACACTTTGGAATTCAGTAGCATCGTTGCACATTTAAAGGATATAAATTTTTAGCACTGCTTGCATTGTAAAAAATTGAACCCTTTTGCTGCATCGTCACTCCATCGCTTTTATAGAAAACGATTACTTCGCTCTATTATGGAGCATTCTCATTGGTCAAAACAAAGAAATTCTATAAAAGCGATGGAGTAACGATGCATCAAAAGGGTCAAAATTTTTACAGTGTCGATAGAAGACTTTCACTCCATGTATTCCAGACTCTCTCATTCGAACAATGAAAAGTTCTCAAAAATGAAGGCTTATGATTGGTCAATCTTGTTTTGCTTAACAGCGAATAATCCTTCTGGATCCTAACCACTGTTGCAGAGATGCTAGTTTTTTTTTCAAAGTACGAAATCTTAGCTGGAACAATTCTCGTATCCACCAAAGTGAAAGATTCACATCGATCCAGACATGAGAATTCGATATCGAAAAGCTGAAAATTCATCTCTGAAGAGCCTTACACGTTAAAGCAAGAGTGTCTGTATAGCAGGGTGCTTGTTATGCCGGATTCACAAAGTGATTAAAGTACATTACTATATGCTAGATTTACATTTGTACAAATATAAATGACGAAAAATTTTGATAAGATTACCATTAAAGTTAAGCTAGTTAACTTCTTTCACCCATAAAACAAACTCGTTCAGGTGACTACCGCCAAGTTCTGGAATAAAAATTCTTAAATTTTCTGTACTTTGGAAAGCCGCGTTTATCAAAGAACATTCTTAACTTCAAATATTACTACTTTCATATAGACGCATGTTGAATCATGGTGTGATTTTGATAATATCTTCTTTTTTAGTTTTTATGACTGAAAAGGGTATTTTAATACATACGAACACTTAGAATTACTTTGCTATGCAGTGAATCATAGAAGCAACTTGACGCGCTCTGATTGTGTACGCGTACTTTAAACTGTACAAAATCTGACCCTTTTGCTGCATCGTCACTACCCCGCTTTTATAGAATATCTCACTTTTGATCCATGAGAATGCTCCAAAATAGGCTGAAGTAATCGTTTTCTATATTAGCGGTGGAGGGACGATGCAGCAAAAGGGTCAAATTTTTAAGTGGTCTGTTAACTGTTTAAAATATCTTGAAAAATTACCTCTGTTTTTAAAGACTATCTATTTTCTGACCAATGAAAACTCTCCATAGACGTTTTTAGATCGCTCTCATTAGTCAGAAAATAATAGATAGTCTTTAAAAACGAAGGTAATTTTTCACAATAATTTTAACATGTACTGATGGATTTTCAGCTTTTCAATGCCCATTTACGACGGCTGTAGATTTCAATGTGGACCTTAAGGCACTACACTAGTCTCAGAAAAAGACCCAGATGTTAGTGTAAAGACTATGGGTGTGTTCTTTTCAAATATCTCGCTCAAATTTTAATATACCGGGGGATTATAATTAAAGTCCCGATTTTAAAAATCGATAATTTTAAAACTACTGGTCAGAATGACTTGATATTTTAGCAGAACAATCGTAAGGCAATGGAATTTTGTTTGGCGAAGGAAAAAAAATAGTTCCAAAATGTGCCGATAGATGGCGCTGTCCGGGTAATATCAAGAGGAAAGACCGAAAATGTATTCGTTAAACACAGAAATGTTGTTAGCCAAAAAAAAAAAAAAAATTTGAGTTCAGGGATTTACTAAAGATTTATTAGCGAAAAGACCAGAATACAGCAACAACAGCGATTATGACAAAAAAAAGAGCTTCATGGAATCAACACCTTGCTGATGATTAAAGCATAAGTTGTTCGATATGTCCTCCGCCTTGTTCCGCTACTAATTGGAAACGCAAAACGGCATGCTCCACAACAGATCGGAGGGTATCTGTACTGATGCAATGGATGTGGTGTGTGATGCTTGCCTTCAAGTCGGCTAGATTCTGAATCCTCCCGCTGTAAACAACATTCTTCAGGTACCCCCAAAGCCAGAAATCACACGGGTTTAAGTCGGGAGAACGTGGCGGCCACGTTGTTGGAAAATGACGGCTTATGATCCTGTCATCTCCGAAATTAGCACTCAGTAGCTGCTTCACAGGAGTAGCAATGTGCGGAGGAGGGCCATCTTGCATGAATATTGTGTGATCCACACACTGACGCTGCTGAAGTGCCGGAAGGACATGGTTACGCAAAAGTGTTTCATACCGCTTGCCAGTAACGGTGCAGGTAACGGGACCGCAGGTCTGATCTCCTCGAAGAAAAACGGACCAACGGTAAACTCTGCCGTTATTCCGCACCACACAGTAAGCTTTTCAGACTGAAGAGGTAATGGCTGTAACTGGGACGGATTCTCGGTCGCCCATATTCTGCAATTTTGCGTATTTACAGAACCTTGCAAATGAAAGTGGGCTTCGACAGACCACAGAACGTTCCATGGCCATCCGTTGTCCACTTCCATCCGGGCAAGAAATTGCAGTGCAAAAGATTGACGTGCTTCCAGGTCAGCAGGTAGCAACTCCTGCACATGAGTTATCTTATACGGATAACAGCTCAAGATCTTCCGTAGGATTTTACGCACCGTGCTGTTCGGCATATCCAGCATTCGGCCAATTCCCCGTGCACTGCTGATTCCAACATCACTGTTAGTCTGTTCTTGTAATGCTGTAGCCACATCTTCCACTGCCGCAGCCGAAACTGGTTTCCTTCCTCTACCCCGTTTAACGTCAAATGAACCGGTCTCTTCGAATTTAGCAATTATTTTTCGCAGACCTTTTGTGGTTATTGGTGGCAATTTAATGGATTTTAATGTCCGAAACTTCCTAATAGCTGTAAGTGCACAGTCATCGTTCTTATAAAAAAGCTTCAAGAGCAGAGCGCGATCCTTCATAGTCAGAGTCATGATGAAGCATTTAGGCAAAGAGTTGGTGCTCTGCATTTTTATGGCAGCTAAGTCTCATGTGCGCATGTCACGTATTAGTAATTTGCATATACCTAGACAATGTGAACACTGACAGCGCCATCTATCGGCACATTTTGGAACTATTTTTTTTCCTTCGCCAAACAAAATTCCATTGCCTTACGATTATTCTGCTAAAATATCAAGTCATTCTGACCAGTAGTTTTAAAATTATCGATTTTTAAAATCGGGACTTTAATTATAATCACCCGGTATTTACATGATTTTTTTTTGCATAGGATAGCCGAGGATGATCTACAACCGGCCTAGTTTTTACTTCTTCGATTTTGCTTATGTATGTTTTATATAATGATAGTTTCAATTTCAGAACCGTTTAAACCGGTTTTGAAATTTAAAATATTTTTTTTTTAAATCTGAAACAAAAATTGAAAAAGTAAAAACTAGGTCGGTTGTGGAATATCCTCAGCTATCCTATGCAAAAAAAAAACACGTAAAAATTTTAAAATTTGAGCGAGATATTTGAAAATAACGCCCCCATAGACTTCAAATTATCATCCGAGTCTTTTTCTGTGCCTAGTGTGTGGCTTTAAAGTTTGTTGGATGCGATAAATTTCCGAAATGTTAAAGCTTAAATGGGCAAGTTCACGCATCCACTAAAGCGGAAATAGACATCGATACCAATCGACATCTTTAAGTTGTTGAAAAGATGAAAATCCTTTAGTATATATTTTGCTCTAGAGGAAAAAATTATCTCTACATATCAATGCAAAATAAAGTGCATAGATATCTGTAGCAAAATTATCTTTAGATTCAGATTTGGTTACCGGATTAGACACCAGAATGATTTCAGATTTTGTTCATGTAGGATTCCTCGATGTGAATATGACGACGCATGGAGCACAATATACGATTGATTGAAAAGATTCTGGACAAAAATGAGTCATCAAGAGGGCCCTTGTGGCCGAGTGGTTAAGACACCACGCTGCTAATCTCCTGAGATTGTGGGTTCGAATCCCACTGGCACACACTCTTTCTTGTGTCGTAATATTTCCTTGTACTATCTTGTCCTTGTATATCCACGAATTTGTAAAATAATATGGATTATGTATTTATGTCTGTGTAGAAATATAGGATCATTCGGCGTACAATCGAATTCTACCAGGAAATCATCATCAAATTTTATGATAGAAAATGCCTAGCATTGCGATACATTGTTAAAAATTTAACTTTTGCTGCATCGTCACTTTATCCCTTTTATGGAATATCTCATACATACACTGTAAAAAATTTTAACCTTTTGCTGCATCGTCACTCCCCCGCTTTTATAAAATATTTGTTTTTTGATTCAATGCTCCATGATAGGCTGAAATAATCGTTTTCCATAAAAGCGGTGGAGTGAGTTTCAAATTATTAGTTGGGACCAAAGCATCCGTGAAAAAGTATTTGGGCATCGAATGCTGTCACTCTCTTATAGATGCAGCCAAGTACAGGTTATGATTTTCGGATTCCTCGTCGAATCATTTCCGATGCCTTTACTGCATTCATAGGAATTAGATTGTTGTTGTTTACCTATTGAATCATTGAACGATTTTTGTTAAAATCTTTCTTTTTGCTTTTTCCGACTGAAGGGGGAGTACTTTATACTACACTAGAAAAGCATTTTACTATTCATTGATACATGGAGTCATTTTGCTGTTTACTCATATATGGAAGCGCTTTGCCGCGCGCTTATGTGTAAGGACACTTTACTTGAGGCATTGTCACCTTTCGATAACCACTTCCGATGTCCGTACGATTAGATGTTGACTTTAAGATTTCATGAATGCGGTAGCTTTTCGTCGTGCCAGATCTGAAGAAGTTACCACATCCAGAAAACCTAAAAGATTCACAACGATACTAACCGATATTGTAAGTGTCTTTTGAAAAGTTGACAATCAAACAGTGACAAGTAAAGCGAATACATCAGAACTCAGCAAAGTGCGTTCATTAGTAATGCGTTGCAAAGAGCCATCATATGTTAGTACACATAATTATGTATTACGGTATAAATAACTAAAAAGTAGGAAATAAATTTAACTTTTTCAAAAAAATGTATAACCGACTCCAAAAAAGCGCTAAAAAGAATTAAATAATTCTATAAAATTCTCTAATGACAAATCGTTATCCAATAACCACACATTGACTATCATGTACTGGTATAAAACGGTTAAATTTAATATATAGAATTTAACATCCACCAAACATAGGTTTTCCAGAGAATATTTTTTACAAGAGATTAATTTACATATTTTTGATTTAATTTTTGAATATATACATATAAAAAGTAAGGAATTACTTTTTGAAGTTGGTGCCAAACTATCTTAAGTATAGTAAGAATTGTGGATATATTATGTCTAGTACCATAAATAAAATGGGGAAATCATTATCGATTATGATTGTTTGGCACCAACTTCAAAAAGTAATTCCTTACTTTTTATATGTATATATTCAAAAATCAAATCAAAAATATGTAAATTAATCTCTTGTAAAAAATATTCTCTGGAAAACCTATGTTTGGTGGATGTTAAATTCTATATATTAAATTTAACCGTTTTATACCAGTACATGATAGTCAATGTGTGGTTATTGGATAACGATTTGTCATTAGAGAATTTTATAGAATTATTTAATTCTTTTTAGCGCTTTTTTGGAGTCGGTTATACATTTTTTTGAAAAAGTTAAATTTATTTATTTTAAATGAAGATGGAAAATTGATCGATATTATTGATTTTTCGTTTTATACTGTCCTCTTTTTCTATTTTTTCCAAATTTTTGCTGATTTTTTAAAAAAAAAATTTGTAACATCTTTCACTGATGAATATGAAATGGCGAAAATAGCTGACAATTCTACCGATTTTAATTAGAGATATACGATTTTCAGATTTGGATATATCGGTCTTACTAATTTTTTATAGTGTTCTTTAAATTTCTATTTCAACTACGAGATTCTACCCGAGCTTTCCGAATTACAGAAAATAAGCCAAAACTGCTATTTTAAATAGAAAACTAATACATTTTTTACAATGCATATATACTTTTCAGATTCCAACTAAAAATACCAAACAGTTTTTTAATGAAAAATGTCAATTTTATATTCATTTTTTAAAATTATTATTTATTTATTAAAAGCGATATTTATTTATTAGCTACATTCCAGGAGCTAATAGTCAAAACAATTGCCAAACATTCCGCGACTTAGAGCAACATTTTAGTTTGTGATAATTTGTGGTTTAAGTGCGTTATGTTCTTGGAAGATTACGTTCAATGGAAAATTATTCTACTCTAGATAATCTCTAAATAAGGATGTTACAGAGAAAATAATGTCTTCCAAATCGATACCCGCTAATGAAACCAATTTTACAGGATGAGAATGGCATACCCGTTCCTCGGCACAATGGTGTACCGCAAGAAGTTTTCAACTGTGTGTGGTGACGAAAATAAACACCTCCTACTAGGTACGCAATCTTGACGTGGTTAGTACTAAGACAAATGAAAATAATATCCCTTCGGCGTTGTGAACGAAGATCGGATATTATTAATTACTAAAATAATTCCTTAATATCATACATAAAATTAACATTTGCAATAACATTAGGATCGCCTTATTTAACGTATGAATTTGTGAAAATTGGGATTGATGAGTCAATAAAATACTTGAGACATTAATCTACAAATTTAAATGTTAACATTCCCTAATCTGCATCTAGAAATTACCTTAAAATACATAAAGGGAGAAAACTGGAATAAAGACAAGAATAGGTACATATATACAAAATTTTATTAAAACACATAAATTAGCATCATGCAAACACTATAAAAATATAATATGCAAGGCAATAACTACTGAAATATGGTCATAGCGAAATATACAAAATATTTTATTTCATTTATCCTCGCAGCTCATTACGCTTGAGTTCACGACACAACTTATAGGCAAAGCCCCAAAATTTCGTATTTTATAAACTCGAGTCCTTCTTTCTTATTATTCCTCTTATCTTACTGGTATTATTAATTTATTTATTTATTCATTTTACTATTAAGTTTGAGCATTAAATTCTGATAATTTTGAGTCTCAAAGATAATAATAATTTTAAAAATTTTAAAATAATCAAATTTTAAGTGATCAAATTTTAAAAAAATCAAATTTTAAAACCAAAATTTTAACACAACATTATATCACTAAAATAAATTGGCCAGTCACATGAACAATGAAATTTTCTCACCTTACAAGTATGTTGCTGGTATTGGTCGCCCTTGGCTTATAGCTGTCCGTACAGTTCATTAGTACACCAACACACTTATATCCAAATGCCGAGTTATCAGTCATTTTTTTTTTTATTAACACAAATAGTAGCAACTTTTCTAAACTTAGGAATCATCTGATGAAAAATAGTCAGCTTTGCGCACTCAGGTGTTCCGTTTTGAATTGGAAATCAGTCGACGATTCGCAGAGGTATCAGTCAATTTTTTCTAATTAACACAAATAGTAGCAACTTTTCAAAACTTAGGAAGCATCTGATGAAAATAGTCAGCTTTGCGCACTCAGGTGTTCCTTTTTGAATTGGAAATCAGTCGACGATTCGCAGAGTTATCAGTCAATTTTTTCTAATTAACACAAATAGTGGCAACTTTTCAAAACTTAGGAATCATCTGATGAAAAATAGTCAGCTTTGCGCACTCAGGTGTTCCTTTTTGAATTGGAAATCAGTCGACGATTCGCAGAGTTATCAGTCAATTTTTTCTAATTAACACAAATAGTAGCAACTTTTCAAAACTTAGGAATCATCTGATGAAAAATAGTCAGCTCAGCAATCCTTATGAATCATCTGATGAAAAATTAGTCAGCTTTGCGCACTCAGGTGTTCCTTTTGAATTGGACATCAGTCGACGATTCGCAGAGCATTATCAGTCAATTTTCATCACTTCGTTCGGGAGGCATAAGGTCGCATCTCCCGATGACACAGATTATTTCGATTTCTTCTTTTCCCTATCATCTTAGCGGGAGACTCGGAGCAGAGAGGAAAATCTTTTTTCCACCTTTACACCTTCGATTCCAAAATGCACTGACTCATGTGGGGTTTCCTTTTTCAGATCCTGTACGCCCCCTTTGACCCCATTGGGTATAAAATTTGGACTCCAATTGGCTTTGAATATGTTTCACTGTCCATTGGTCAAGTAAAAGATGCGGGGTTGGATTTTCAGACGTTGTTCATCCATTATTTATTGCCTGAGCTACGATTCCGAGCCGGCGACCCCACGTAGACCACACACGAGAGTAATAAATTTGATTGTAAATCTCTCATTGTTGCTTGTGTACGTTAGTGTCACAAATGGCGACTCTAGGTTTTATTGCTTCTCGTAAACATTTGTTCCTTTTTAAACTAATGGTGAGAAAATCCCTTCGCCCATGTGATTTTGCCATTCCCAGGCTCTGACTAAAAAGAGCTTATAGTATAATAAAACTTCCGAACAAACAACACATATTATTGTTATTATTTCTTGTTTACAAAAGCTAAAATAAAAATTTATTTTAATACTTTTATATACATTAATATTATTTCATTTTCTATCTCTTTCTAGATTATTTGTTTATTTATTTTATTTATTTTTATTATTATTCTTTCTCTCTCTTTGTTTTTTTTTCCTTTCCTTTTCTTTTCTTTTATTTTATTCTAAGCGATGTCGTGACATTTCTTTACGACACTGTGCTATGAAAATGTTAAAATATCATTAATTATCATTTGAATATTCAATGCCAAATTATTATAAAAATAATTTTTCCATCCTCAGCATCATACTTTTGATAAATATGATTTTCTGTTATAAAGATTTTTTAAAATAAAAATTGATGACATTTAGAATTCTATCCCTAAAAGGAAATTTGAGGAACATTCCTATCCCTGAAAGAAAATTTAATTACTACTCCTATACTAAAAGAAAATTTAATAAATATTCCTAATCTTGAAAGAAAATTTAATGAATATTCCCATCTATTTAAGAAAATTTAATGAATATTCCTATCTCAGAAAGAAAACTTAATAAATAATTATATCCCAAATGTATTAGTGCCTATCAAAGAAGGTGATATAAATAATAAAGTTATTTAATTCAGTGTTTAAAATATAATAAAGATATACGAATAAATAAGTTTTAAAAGAAACTCAGTTGTTATGTTTTTATTATAAATTTTACTGACTTTTAATATTTATTCATGATGGTGCATTATGATTTTACAAATTCTGTATTGCCAAAAAAAAAAAAAAAAAAAAAAAAATTATTCTATTTTTATTAACAGTATTTGAATGTGCCGTGGAAATTTAATTATTGGCTATTTAATCTAATGTGCCTAAAAAAACTATGGAGGGTTGAAAAACTTTGTTCTACATTTACAGATAAAGCTGCATGTAGTTATCCTCATTGATTTATAAGAATTAAAATTTGAAAAAAAAAAATGTTTGTTATGACTTCAAACAAATATTGTTGTAAATATTTTACTAAAAGTAGCATATTTATTGATTTAATAAGGTAATTTTAATATTCTAAATTTTCATATTATAATTATTGAATGTTCTGCATTTACAGATAAAACCGCATGTAGTTATCTTCATTAATTTATAAGAATTAAAATTTGAAAAAAAAAATTATATTTGTTGTTATTTCATACATATTTTGTTGTAAATATTTTACTAAAAGTAGTATATTTATTGATTTAATAAAGTAGTTTTAATATTCTAAATTTTCATATTGTAATTATTATATTTTTCATTGAATCTTCATATATTAAATGGATAAAATTATTGAAATGGGAGTCTTAAATTCACCGATTGGGACGTAAAAAGTTATCATTTTTTAAATGCATTCCAGTAATTGTATAAATAAAATTGTGTATGCATTAATAAATGCTTGCTTGTATTCAGAATGCTCTTTAATTTTTGTCACATTTTAAAATAAAAAAATATAAATATACTGAGTTAGCAAAAAATAATTTTGATATTTAAACTTTTAAAAATTAATAGTTATCATAATGACGATTAGTTGTTATTAGAAGTTTAGATAATTGTAAAAACTGCGAACAAACGCTTTTATTGTATTGTTTTATATCTTAAATTTGAATTTTAAAAGTTCCTTTAAAATGTATATTTTTTCAAATTTTTGTTTTTAATATCTAAATGTTTAAATTATGTATGATTACTTGTTAATTGTGGTTTATTTTTCTTTTAGGTAAATTATTTCTCAATTTGACTTGCATGATGATTTAATATTTCTGAAATAATTAAGAAGATATTTATTTTTTCTTGGTCAAGGTAACGTCTTCGAATTTTTTTAAAATGAGATATGACACTTTTTGTATTGTACTGTCTGTTATTGCCCCTGTCTCTTCGAGCATTTAAATTAATTTAGCTCACAATATATTTTTTCAAGATTTTTCATGTCTAAATTGATACCAGCTATTTGTTTCTTTTAGATAGTTATAGCTATTTGTTTATTCTAGATGGTATATTGCCTTTAACGCATTTGTTGTATAGATAAAGTAGTGAAAACATTATTTTCGTAGTAAAAATCGCTTAAAAACAAATAAAATAACATTGTTTAAATAAAATATTATTTTTCTAAAACATATTCTTTTAAACTGTCTTGAAAACCTTTGTTTTTCAAATTAAAATAAAGACGAAAAATGATTTTTTTTTAAGTAAAAAATACCAAAAATAAATAAATAAATAAATAAATAAGAGCTATTATTTTTCTAAAATATATCCTTTAATTTTTCTTCGAGAAATTTGTTTTTGGAAGAAAACAGTTAAATCATATTTAATTTTTATTATTTTATTACTATGAGAATCTTATTTCTAAAAAGCACTCAAAAGTAAATAAAAAAAGACTGTGTTAAAAATTATTATTTTTCTTTTAAATTGTCTTCGAAACATTCCTTTTGAATATAAATAAATAAAATACGATTCGAATATTAAAGCGTACTCAAAAATAAATAAAATAACACTCGGTTTTAAAAAATATTAATTTTCTAAAATTATATACTTTTGTAAAAGTATGCAACAAACAGTTATTAAAATGTTTTTAAAAAAACTAAAGTTTCTAATTTTTTTTTTTAATTTAAGAAGAATTTACATATAAACGGATTACATATTAGTACACATATCAAGGAAAAAAATCTGTAAATAAAATAAAACGTTGTATGTAAAATTTCCTTTAATATTACAAAAAAAAGTAGTATTTTAAATGTAGAATTTCGGCTGAATTGTAATTAGCTGCATATTTGAAATATGACTTTAGAGCTACAGAAGTCAGAGTGCGCCATTGGGAGTAAACAGTAACAAAAACTTCAAACTCTTTTTTTTTTTTTTTTTTTTTTTTTTTTTTTTTTTTATATAGTAGAATTTTCAAAATCGGTGCACACCTTGTCTTTGCCAATTTACAATGAATCGACTTTTTTTTTTATCTCTCACATTTTTTCTTGTGAAGTACCTAAGAATTTTTTTTGTGTAAGTGTGTATTTTTACAAGTAAGTCACGAAATTTGCGATTGAAAACTTGCATATTACAGTACAGGACCCATTAAACGAAGTTCCAAAATTTAAATAAAACTAGTCGTTGGGGGCCACCGTAATACTTACCCATCAAGGGATATGTATATGAAAATAAAACATCTGAAAACTATTTATACAATGCATTGCAATTCATAAACAAAATTTAAATACTGTTAATATACATCTTAATGCTCTATTAAAGAACTGCTGATTACCGATATCGACAAATTATATAAAACGCCAAACTACTCAAGTAGTACCGAACTGCGTAAAAGAAACATCCTTATAACTCCAAAAATAATAACTCTATTAACTAACAATTAACTGCATCGGATTAAGCGTCTCATTTCCAATTAAAATATACCTCTGAATTGAAATTTGAATGAAATACAGGGTCATGAAAAATCGAAGAATGTAAAAAACAGGATTACAAATATCTCGGCAACTAATAATCCGATTGACTTCGTTCTATATGCAAAATGTGTGTTATTTTATTGCCTTTTACGTCCATTCCTCAGAACAAAAAAATTCGAAAATTTTTATATACCTTTCATCAGAACGAATTTTTCGAGAGTCCGAAAAATAATAATCTATATTACGATAATCTATATTAAAATAATCTATATTACGATTCATTCGGAAAGAAGAATTCTTCAGATATTTCACCGGGAGTGATTATGTTCCGAATTTTCTGAAAACTTAAAGTTTGATTCAGGTCGAAAATTTGAACACGAAAAATATTGCAAGTTTTAGCACATGATCGCCGAAAAAAATCAATTACGTCTATCGTTCACAGTAAAAATCGCCAATTTCATCAAAAAATTGCGATTATGGCTTACATGAATTTCGTCAAAGGATCGGGAAGAAAACGCAAAATTTCGTCAAAGACTTGCGGAAAAACGCAAATTTTGTCAAGGAATTGGGAAAAAACGCACATTTTGTCAACAGATTGCAAAAAAATACAAATTTTGTCAAGGAATTGGAAAATATGAAATTTCATCAAAGGAACGTAGAAAAAACACGCAAATTTTGTCGCAGAAAAAACACGAATTTCGTCAAGTGATCGCAAATAAAACTCGAATTTCGTCAAAGGATCTCAAATAAAACGCGAATTTCGTCAAAGAATCGCGAAAAAACGCGAAGTCTGGAAAGATTTTGCTCCCGAGCATTCCGAATAATAGATCCGGTACTATACTTTGAATAGATGCCAACCATGTTTTTTTAAACTATTACATCTTTCACTTGCTTTTGGACTCAGAAAACTAATTCTTCTAGGGTTAGTTTATGCGTCCGTTGCTTGATCTTTTTTGTCTTTTCGAAGCGTCCCATTCCATCTGCTGTCAAACCGGCATTTTTTAGTATGCCAACTAAACAAAAATGCACGCATTTTTCTACTTTAATATATGCATAATAAATTAATGTGAACTTTTTCATTTTTTAATTTACTTATTTATTTTAATAAACACTTTATATTTTCTTAAAACAACTCCCGAAAAATCTTAAATGTCAAGTCTGTCATTGTATTATTTCATAAGGATACAAGGTTATTTAAAGAGTACATTTTTTTCAAGCGGTGTAAAAAACTTTGTTTTAATTTTTTTTAAACCTAATCGTTTTTGACTAAACACATTAAAAGACGAACTACCCGAGAATGTAATTAATTTTAAATCAGTTTTCCCAAACGTAAATCAATTTGCAACGGAAAACTCTTTCTCAATCCCTTTTTCCCATGTTTAAAAAAAAAAAAAAAAAAAAAAGGTCATCCTTACTCGATTTTCCTATAATTACTTTTTAATGTCTCTGTTGAACTACATAGTTTAAATAACTTATTAATATTTGAACGCATTTTTCCTTTGGAAAAAATAAATATATACGAATAAAAGAAATATCTTTGAACTGAAAAATTAAGTTCTCCAATTTTTAAAAGAATATTCTAACAAAAAGCAACAACGAAATATTTTTAACTCGAATTGTACCCCCCCCCCCTTTCACTCGCCAAATATTTTTTTATGTGGCACGTTTGCATTGATTTCGATATATCCCCCCCCCCCTTTTTTTTTTCTTTTTTTCTTTAACTCTGGCAGAGGTACATTGTCACAATGAATATAGATTTATTGGGAATTTGATAAAATTCCGTTATAAGCTACCTTTTAACTATTTTTTAAATATTCGATGGTAGCGAAAATAGAATTCACGGTCAGCACCGTTTACAATGTATTTTCTATTTAAAATTATCTATGATAATTTGTTTCGTTGCTGTTTCACACATTCATTGGTATAAAGTATCGTTTTCTGTAGTAGATAAATACGCTGACCGTAATAGATTTCATGCAAGCTGCTGCAAAAGGAATTTCTTAATGTTTGAAATGTGCATACAATTGTATAAGTTTCTTTCAAGTGAGGGAAGAAAAATTTTTATATATTATTATTAGAACAACGATAATTAATAAAAAGTAAATGTGACATTAGAATGTATGCATCAAAGTTTAGTGCAAAGTGACAAATGAAGTATATACTATAAAATACATTCTGTACAATCTGTGGTGCAAAGAATATTTGTCATTAATTTACAGGACCACACAAAAGTATTCCATTGCAGAATGTTATAGGGGGGAACGTTGTTTGGAGCGCGCTTTAATAATATTAAAATATTTCACATTTTATGAAATTGATGTACGTTGCTGAGGTTTACTACAAGTTACTTCTTGCATAATAGAAAACAGACAGTATTTACAGGGATATACAAAAGATTTTAGATACTCTATTGTATCCGAAGTACTGTATACTATTACACCAAGATTTGAACATTTTTAAAACTTCCTTATTGTACGAACGCACCTCATTTGCTACGCTTGACGTGCAATTTCCATTTTTTTTCTATGCACATGCCAGACTCACAGCGATGGCTGACACTCACATTTCGTTTTTGAAATACATTGTTTGACTTTAAAAAAATTGCAGTTAATTTAAAATTAATGGGAAAATCTATCAGTAAATGATTTCAATACTGCTGTATGAAAACTTTCCATGCATGCATGCACTGGTATAAAGTGTCGTTTTCTGTAGAAAATAAATATGGTGACCGTAATATATTATACAATTCTATAAGTCTCTTTCATGTGGAGAAAAAAACCCTTTTAAATATTATTATTTGAACAACGATGACTGATAAAAAGCACATGTGACATTAGAATGTTTGAGGTATACATTTTGTGCAAAGTGACTAATATTTCTTGTTTATAGAAAGCTTTGAAATTCTTTCCAAATGATTCAGTGGGAAAGAATGTCAGAAAATATTAACCAGATAAAACGGGGGAGTATAATAACTATCAAAAGGCAGTAACTTTTTTCTGATTTTTTGAGGGAGTGTAGGGGGGTAGGAGGAAGAGGAGATAGCGATACAAGTGAAAAACTTCATATAACAGTGATACAATTCTTTCTTAAGAAATTTCTAGAATGCAAATTTTTTTAAGCCTATACATTACTTTTTTTACTGCAGTTTACAAAAAATCCCCAGCCCCCATTCTTATAAGATTCTGTCTCCCACAACCTGCTGACTCAATCCGCTAAGTGCAGGCGGAACATACCCTCAAAATGCCAGGAAACGCTCCCCCAAAAAAGCATTACTCTATTCTTAGATGGATAACCGCTCTTAGACAGCCATGAAAATAGTATTTGAAATTTCCCTTTCACATAACTTTATGGCTTACAATGCAATATTAGTTTTTATTATACATTCTGTCGTGTCTATTTTAGTCCGCAGCTGAGTCACCATCGTGTGAGTCAAATGTGACGTCACAAGGGCGCGCCAGAATCGATGATGTCCGATTTTTATTGATCTTGACCACTCCAATCACGCGGAGTGATTCCGCAAAGTAACTCACGGATAGAGTCACGTGGTATATATTGGTTTAAAGCTCATGGAAATATTTTTATAATATTAGGGCAGCAATTTTTGTAAGCACTGGGGAGAATAGGGTAGCACGTCCTTAAAAAATGGATATCATTACACATAGGATTTATTTTTGTCTATAAATATTTCTTTTCGGTACTCATACAGAATTTTGTCGATTTGAAAATCTTCTATGCTCTCTTAGCATCCGCTCTATAATTGTCGCCATTGTAAATTTTTTCAGTGTATTTTTTTTTTCGTTAAAATCAGTGGTTTGCAAACTTTTATTAATTGAGTACCCTTTAAAAAATTTTATATATTTAATGCGGTTTTGTTTTACTAGGAAGCTCTGCACCCCTACCAGCTACGCTCGTCAACCCCCGTTCCGACTCTAAAAATAAATTAATTTGAATAATTTTCGAAACTTTAGAGAAGATTGAAATATAATTAAACAAAAACAGGTCACGATCACCTTTAAATGGGCTTTAATTCTTTTCCCTTTTACGGAAAGGGTATAAAATCAAATCAGCTGCTGTTAATGGCTGTCTTCATGTTTGATATTAAATAATAAAAAATTATAAAATTTAAATGCGTTTTTCCTACAGTGTTTTTATTTTGTTTTATTCCTCATAATCTTTCTGAAAACTGAAATATTGTAATTTCTAAATTCATTGTTCAACTTATACCTTGGCTGTTTGTTTTATTAAATAAAAACACCTTTATAATTTCATTTTTTTCCACAGCTAAGGCGTTTTTATTTTTTGTTCTTTCGCTTAAATGCTAGAAGAAAATAAAAAAAAATCATATGTGTTGTTTCTTGTCTGTTTTGTGTCTACAGCCATTCTTCTCTTGCTTGACTTTTAATTTTTTTCTTTTACTTTTCTTTGTTCTATATGTTCTTTAATTACAGCAGTGTTTTTCTTGGATTTATGCCCTTAATATATCACCCCCCTTTTTTTTCTTTTCTATGTGACATTTACAATATATTCTTTGTTACTTTTAAAATGTTATTTAAGGCATGCATTGTCAGACGTAGAAGGAAAAAAATCGGAATCATTCTTCAATTATTAAAATAATTCGTATCATTCGGATTTTTGTGACTTACTGTATACATGCACTCTATCTATGTGTATATATATATATATTAGTCCTACACGGATCGGGTTGCTTATACGTTACTCAGTTATTTTTCTGTTTAATGTCATCGGACTGGAACCTGACAAAAAATGAATCTGAAATTAATCTGAAGTACGACGTAAATCCGTAAAACCGCGGATTTTGCTTGTAAAACATAAAATAATATTATAGGTGGCAAATACTTTCATGCACATCTCAAATTTTCATTAATATGAATTAATGATTATGTCTAGACTGCACATAAAAGTTTTGCGGTCCGCAGATTTAGTATGATTACACTAAAACATTTTCCGTCAAATTTCGAATTTTTGAAATAATGAGGTTTTTTTTTTTAAGTAATTAAAATCTGTGATTTTGAATAATTATATCAGCGAACACTTGTTTACAATTTTTGAGTCTGTTTTTAATATGAATTGTAAATCAATTTCATCAGTGAGTTATAGAATAATGAAATATAACGTTTGATACACGATGCTAATTTGTGTCCATATATGTCTAATGCCTTGTATATTTACTTTTGATATGTCACATCTGTGAACATTTTAAAAATTTAATAAATGAGCAATAAAATTAAAAACTCTAAACATAGAAAGGTTACTAACTTTGTACGTTCATATAAACACCAGCTGTTTATAAAATGTCAATTGTGATTTTAAAAAATGTATTCTTGATTAATTTCAGTTATCAGTAATAGAATAGTGCGATGATTGCGAGATGTTATTCAGTGAAAAAAATGATTAGCGATTTGGGAAGTTGTTGACATGTGCTCTTTTTTTCCCAAATGGAATGCAGCTCTGGTTTCTTTTTCAGCTTCATATTCTCTTTTATATTTAGACTCTTTATCGCACGTTTCTTTCCTCATTCAGTGGAAAGCTTTGATACTCTGCTTTACGATAAAGGATGAGTCATCAAAGCATGCTAAACATCTGTGCTCTCATTTGAAATTCGATATATGTTTAGATTTTATCATCTGGCAAGTGTTTCGGTTTGCAAATATAAGTTTTATGCTAAGCACCCGCTTGTTAGAGCCGATATAAATGTAGTGAAATAAGTTAACTTTTTGCGACTAAACAACTTCGATTTCATTATATATATATATATATCATCATCATCATCATCATCAACCGTTTTCGATCCATATATATATATATATATATATATATATATATATATATTAGAATACATTCTTCTAAAGCACATTTACCAAATTTGTAATAATTTGTGTTTGTAATAATTTGTAAAGAGATTTATAAACAACTTGTATAAAACATTTCTTTGAACTTAACAAGAAGTAATCGTGATCAAGTTAGGCATACCCGATACTCAGTAGTGTGACGTAGTGTGACTGAGAGAGGGTATTTGCCATTAATACTTTAGCTATTTGGCGAATATGAAATAAAAAACAGTAGCCAAATGAAAATAAATGTTAGCAAAATAGATTCGGTGTGAAACACTAGCCTTTTAACCCTTAACTGCTATGACAAATTGTCGCATAACTACTGTGAGCGGTCTGTCAGATCGCTGAATCTAAACACGAATAAAATGTTACATTAACTCTCAGAATACTATTTATGTATTAAACTTTCTATACAAAACTATTATAAATAAGATTAGATATTCAAAAGTCTCTAGAAGTAGTATTATGGCTCCAAACGAAACAAAATTTGACCAGTATCTATAGTTAACTAAAAGTTACAAGTGAAACTTTAAAACTTGAAAAACTCAGCGGTCTGTGAAACTGCTAACAGCTGTTAAGGGTTAATGTATCATCTTTTCTTAATATGTTCTAAAATTACTTAATTTACTGATTCTAAAAATCGGACTATCTGCTACAAAAACTTATGAAACTAAATATAATGTAACTGTCGAAATGTGCAAATGTTTAAGGCATTCTTTCAGCACTGTGAATAAAAATTCAAAATAGTTATTTCTTTTTTTTTTTAATTATTTTTTTATTTACCATGGTGAAAATATACACTAAAAATTGCTCTGAGATTTCAACCCTAACCGGTAGAAAACACTGATCAGCCAATGATACTTCAGGTACAACTAATAAATAATGTGGGAAATAGCTAATTTTAATACCACTTTCCGGCAAAATTTTTCTCTATTTGATACTTGATGCGAATAATTTTGTTTATGTTTTTACAACTGACAAATATCTATCTTGTGTCTTTGTATGTTGCTAAACTGAATTGGTAATTGAGACAGTATTTCTATAAAGAGAGTTATGTAAGTTGTATAGTGCTATTGAACATGCAAAGCGATATCAATTGTTTAAAAACATGGATAATAATCTGGATTGTGTTAACACGTACAAAAACAAAGCAGATATTGAGAACTCGCGATTTGGTGAGTCTTATTGTTCGATAGCATTTTGTCCCGATTTGGCGCAATGAAGAGCGGCAGCGAGAAAGTTGTTTATCGAAATTGCTTAAGTGCTTTTTGAATTTTAGGATTATTCTTAATGGTCAGAAACAAAAAATGAGTATACCAATGAATTCGAGAAGATTGAAAGAACTTTTTTAAGCCAATAAAAGCAAAATTATTTTTTCCTCAGAAAAATTTCGCCCACATCTCCCCTTAAATTATTTGAAAAAACAGCAATTAAAAAATCGAATTCATTCGGATTTTATTTAACTCCATAATTCAAGTAAGAAAATTTCGAATATAAATTATTGTAAATAATGTTTTAAAATAAAATAAGAATAAAATAATTTAAAAAACACAGTTAAATTATTCGTTAAAAATCACATTCAGTCTAATGTTAATTAATTTTATTATCTGAATAAGTAGTAACAATAATGAGAGGTAATGGGATTTGATTTTATCCTTAGGCAACTTGTCAAAAGAGTCAATAGCTGTTAAGATAAATGATAATGTGATTGCTTCAGGTTATTCGTTAACGATTAGTTGCATCTGAATGATTAAAAATTTCATTAATGGAACGTTAAACAACTTTATTATTTGTACAGCTAAATTTGCATCACTGATATTCATGTTAGCAAGTATTTTTTTAAACCGTATGTTTTTTTAGGTGCGCTCGTAATTGTGTAACGTAGCCCCTATTGTCGTCTGTCTGTCCGTCTGCATATAACAGAGCAAAAATTACCCAACCGAATTGTTTGAAATTTAAAATATATACTTGCTGCATAATTTTGTCGAGTCATTGTGATTTTATGAAAATCAGATGCATAGTTTAATTTACAGGGACAATCAAAAATATTCCGTTACATTACGGTTAATGGGAAAAAAATAGTTTCAAGTGCATTTTAATAATGTCAGACTCTTCCGAATATAATAAAATTTATATGAATCTATGAAGTATGTACTAAAATATACATTCTATATATATAATCTGTAGTAAAAAGAATATTTGTTATTAATTTACAGGGCCACACAAAAGTATTTCAATGCACAATGGTATAAGGGGAAACATTATTTGGGGGGGGGACGTTTTAATTATATTAAACTATTTCAGATTTTATAAAATCGATATAAGTTGCTGAGGTGTACTATAACTTACTTCCTGTATAATAGAAAGCAGATAGTATTTACAGGGACACCCAAACAATTTTTTCTGCTATATTGTATCGGAAGTACTGTATACTGTTACACAAAGATCTGAGTACATTTAAAACTTCGTTATAGTACGAACGGGTCTTCTTTGCTACGTTTGACGTGCAATTTACGTCTTGTTTTAAATTAAATTTTTGGTTTAGTAAAATATTTTTGTACATTCAATTAATAATTTATCCACGAATAAAATATTTTTATTTAAAACACATTTAATTCGTTGTTTTTAAAGTGTTTTAATTTCCCTTAGAAAGTTTTCAGTACTGCTTGATGTACATGTTTTTAGCAGTAAATTTTTAAAATATATTTTATGTATAATTTTTATATTCAGTGTTATTTATTTTCATTTTATATTGTTTTCATAAAAGACATTAAATATGACGGTTCATTTCCGAAATACATATTCGATGGAAATAAAGTAATTCACCAATAAAGTTTTAAATGTCCCTTTGGTCCATTATTTAGTTAATTCGAAATTGTAGCATATAAAATTTGAAGAAAATTTTATTGCATGAAATTTAGAAGCAAATATTTTAAAAAGTAATTTTTAAACTTTTGAATATTCTTCTCGAAGATACACTTGGAAATTATTTTCATAATTTTAGTATTTATAGACTGTGAAAAATTTTGCTCTACATTGAATCAAATTATGGTGCTCAGTAGCTGTCATCATAAGGTGATGAAATCTCGTACCAATATTAGATGCTTCCTATTTCAACCTCATTCAACTATTGGAACTATGCCCCAACAGGAGCTCCAAACATTGGTTCAAAATTTAATCATCTTATGGTGACAGCTACTGAGCACCAAAATTTGGTTCAAACTAGGACATGATTTTTAACAATGTAGTGTCGCTTCACAATTTCCAATCGCGGTAGTGTTTGTTATTTTCTTTAATGTCACAACTTTTTATAAATGTATGGTAATAAACTACCAATAGTGTCGTTTCATAGCAATTAATTACCTTCTGTGAAAATAGTGATAGTACATGTATTCGTATGGTATGGCACCCCGAGAAATATTTCTGCCCAACATAATTGTGTGCATTGTCAGCCAATGAGTTGGTTACCTTTTTTACAACAAAATTATCGGTTAACTTTAAAGTCAGGGCGAAAATAGCTGATTTTGGATTTTAGTTTCGTAATCAGTTTGGTTGAGAAGACTGGGATCCTTGTCTAACATTCCCGACGCTATACGATGTCTAGAGATAACTGGTAGTGAAAATTCATAGCTGGAAATAGTGGGAGTGGAGGTCATAAAGAATAAAATTCGACAGAATTGTTAAGGAAAAGAGTTCATAAAAAGCTGAAAGGGAGTTTAAGTTACAACACTAGAATAACAAGATAAAATTTTTATGATTTTTTTTTTTTAATTTTATCAATTTTTCATAGATTTTTTTTACATTTTTTTAAAATAATTTTTGATAAATTTTATATGTATATATATAGAAAAAATTAGAAGAACGAAAGTATGTTAGTAAAAAGAATACATAGGGTAGCCTGGGTGCATGAGAATTTATCTGGATAAAAACTGGCTTTTGAAAAAATCAAGAAATCGAGAAATAGTCTAGAATCTATGCCATAAAATGTCGTGGTAGGTCCGATGTAATTAATATGAAAAGGTACCTTCAACTGAAACCCCATTTAAAAGTCCCATATATCCTCTGTAAGCTTTCTATTTATGGCATTTATCTAAATTCCTAAGCAATCATTACACGTGCAATGTTTGTAGAAAAAAAAGTAGATCTTTTACACACCCGATGTGTGTGTAATCAACTCAAATTTATTACCTGTATGTGAACCATCTTGTTCACAAAAGTTTTACTGCAAACAGCGATAAAATTTGCTTGTAAACTTTTAGTTGCTTTCTCAAAAACAAAACCCGAGTTATCGTTACTATTAGGCGAAAATAATTGATTTTTCTGTACATCTTCAGCAAGTAATGACAAATTTACAGGATTGTTGATTAGACTCAGTTTGAGCTTTGAAAACTAATGCAATTAATAGCAACATACCTTTGACGGAAAATGCATTTAAATGTGATCTTATTTCCGCTGGTAGTTTTCTATTTACGACACGCAATTTAAATTCCTTGCATTACATGTAGGATGCGAATTATCCGTTTGTAACGGAAGTGCATTGCATACTTTGGGTGTGCAATCAAATCAAAATTTCTACATGCACGTCAAGAATTTCCTTCACTTAAATTCTTTACCCACCCATATGGATTAAATGACTAAGTGGAAACAGTTTTGTTTCTTTCAATTATGGGTGTTTTTCATTTGAAGTTAGTTGATTACCATATTATTTATAAAATTTATATTTCAGAGAAAAAAAGGACACTTTACTTTGTAACTTTTGATTAGTATCCCGAAACCTAAACCTCAGATAATCTTCAGAAAGCTTCCAGATTATTTTTCCTTGGGTATTGGCTCTATCACTGATGCACTTAATATCACCATACTATAGACTAATCAACCTATTTCCGCTGAAATTTTTCTGTTTATGACACTGTACACAAATTTCTGGACTTATCTGGACGATTTAAGCAAACTCAATACTCATTACACACCTGTGTGTAGTTGATTCAAAATTTCGTATCCGTATGTCATCATGCATCTAATTCACAAAATGATTTGGCGGCAGTGGCCATAAAATTATGCAAGTTGACATAATTAGTTTCGGAAAGAAACAATTTGCTTCCCGTAGTTTTGGGGGATTTTTATTTCTTTATTTCCATTTGAAGTCAGACTTATTTGGACCGAATTTTTAACCTTTTACCCGCCAACGTTCCACAAGTGGAACATCAAGTTTCTTATAACTGCGATTGTTTAAATATAAATTTAATCTGTTTGAAATTTTAAATGTGTCTTTTTGAAGACATGCTCTATAACATATTATAAAATACCTTTTAATAATTGTTTCCATTTCTCAACTTGATGCTTGTTGAAAAGTAATAAAAAACATAAAGCAGAAAGTAGGGGAGAGTTGGGTATGTTTTTACTCTGTCCATTTCTATACAATTCAAATGGATGTACTGTGATGATGGTTATTCCATTGCGCACACTGATTTTTTTACACATTTTCATGGATAAATTAAAGAGGTTAACGCATGTTATTATTTTATTTACGCTTTTTTGAATGCAAAAGTTCCATATGTGGAATATACCTGTATCTCTACTTACATTTTACATAATAGTCCAAAATTTTGCGCGAATATCAGGAATTAATTTAACCAACCAACATAAAAATTTCAAATGAATCTGAAAAGTAATTCATAGTGCGACAGGTAAAATTTAAAAAAAAAATACTAAGTTTATAGTTGACAAGAAAAATAATCACGTAGAAGTGAATTATCTTTAAGTCAAGAGTTGATTTCTGCATCAGGTTGGATAACCCGATTTTACACCGATCCGCTCGGGTTGGGTCTGGTTGATGTTTCTTCGTTGCGACTAAGGTTAGATAGGTTTTAAATCTTTCGGATTAGATTTCGACAATTTCGGTTGACTAAATTTTTCCAAAAAAAAAAAAAAAAAAAAAAAAAAAAAAAAAGGATGATAATAAATAAATTAAATTAAATTAAATTAAATTAAATTAAATAAATAATAATAACGAATATCGTTCAAATAAAATATAAAAAAAAGGGTTTTATTTTAATATTAATGATTGTATATATCTGTTATTTCTTCAATATTATACAAAAAGATAAAATTGATATTAAAGATATTTGAGATCAACTTGAAGCTAATTTTTCATAATTGTATTAAAATATGGATTAATTTTCTTTCTTTTCGATTTGAATATTTCAATTTCGGTTCGGGTTGGAGACAAACCGATTCTTCAGGACTTTGGTTGAGAGTCGTCCTACATTTTCCCATTTCTCTTTCGCTTTTTACATAAAAAATAAAATAAAATAAAAGGTTAAAAAAATAAAGAATGACTTAATTTGCTTCAGTCCTACGCAAAATTCAAGAACAACTTTTTTCGTTATTTTTAGGTGGTGCGCTGTCTGCTTCACTTCCTTTAGCTAACAATGCCTGCTCAACCTTCGGAAATTGGCCGAAATCGCTCTTTTTTTAAGAAAAGATAAATAAATAAACAAAATAAAAAAGAAAGGACGAAGGATGATCCAAAGAAAAGAGTAATATATTCTTATTCCCACAACAGAAAGATTTTTGTTTTCGTTGTCGCAGCTGTTGGAGGCGGTCTAGAAAAACAAACAAAAACAAAACTGCACGTCAAGCGTAGCAAATGAGGTGCATTCGTATTATAATGAATGTTTTAAAAATATTCAGATCTTGGTGTAATAGTATACGATACTTCGGATATTGTATAAGTATCAGAAATCTTTTGTGTGGCCCTGTAAATACATTATACAAGAAGAAATTGTAGTAAACCTCAGCAACGTATATCAATTTCATAAAATGTGAAATAGTTTAGTATAAATAAAACGCGCACCAAACAATGTTTTCCCCCTATACTATTATTTAATAGAATAATTTTGTGAGCACCTGTAATTTAACAACAAATATTCTTTGCACCCAGAATGTACAATGCATATTTTAATATATACTTTATAGATACATATCAATTTTATTATGCTAAAATGAGTGTAATACCATTCAAATGCAGTCGAAAATATTTTCCTCCATTGGCCGTAATGTAGCGGAATACTTTTAATTGTCCCTGTATTATACATCTTGAATTGCATATACATTTTGAATTGTACATTCAATTTTCATAAAATTTGAAACGACTTGACAAAATTATGTAAAAATTATACATTTTAAATTTCAAACGATTCAGTTGAATAGTTTTTACTCTATTATATGCGGACAGACACAGACTGAACGACGACTATTAGGTTCTACGTATTTACCTAATTATGAACGCACCTAAAAATACTTATATACTAACCTATTCGTGACAGTCTATTCAAATTTCTTCAAATACTTCGATGGAATGTACATTTCTTTGAGGATGAAATGGAAAATATGGCATGGTTTTTAGTTCTGTTGTACGACTCACTTCAGTAAAATTTTCAATGACTTTTTTCTTTCTTTCATTACATTTTTTGAGTAAAAAAAACTTAAGACAGTATGAAGTAATAAATGTTAACTTTAAAAACGCAAGTAAAATGTTAAAGTGGCGAAACACGAATCAACGACGACTATTAGGTTCTACGTATTTACATAATTACGAACGTACCTAAAAATGCTTGTATACTAACCTATTCGTGACAGTCGATTCAAATTTCTTCAAATTCTTCGATGGAATGTACATTTCTTTGAGGATGAAATGGAAATATGGCATGGTTTTTAGTTCTGTTGTACGACTTACTTCAGTAAAATTTTCAATGACTTTTTTCTTTCTTTCATTACATTTTTTGAGTAAAAAAAAAAAAAAAAAAAAAAACTTTTTAAGACAGTATGAAGTCAAAAATGTTAACTTTAAAAACGTAAGTAAAATGTTAAAGTGGCGAAACACGAATCAACTTAGGGATTGGTAACTTTGTATCAAGAGAGAAAAAAAAAATTAAATCTGTTACATCATTCAAGTGAACGGCAAAGTTTTGGTCTCACAATATATATAACAATACTAGTGTGAATTTGGCAGATCATTGGAAATAATTCGTTAAGATTCCACCATGGCAACATGGATGAAAGTTTCATAAAGTTGGGGCAAAGTTACCCTGATATGGTTCAAAGTTACCCTATTGACTGCATTAAAATCGAACCTGCTTATTTTTCTGATTCATTTTTGTTCTGAAAACGCATCGAATTGGCACGCTCTCTTATGCAAAAATTATATAAGGTGCCGTGCTTGTCGATTGTATGAATACAATGGTGAAAACGCTGTCAAAATTGGCGATTTGAATGAAATTTCTGGTTAATTTTCCTTTTTCTTCGGGATTAAACAGTTATTTTTTGGAATTTACGGGAATTTTTCCGTTCAAAGACAGAGAGTTGTACTGATGTCCCGATCGCCAGTACAGTCTCCGTAAAATCTTGCGTTTTCTTTTACAGTGCAGGAGTCCTGTATAATTTATGTAACATGTATTATTACATCTCTTTGCAATTAAAAAAAAAATCAAACTAAATTTTAAATTGATGTTGGGGAATAATTTTATTCAAAGTGAAATGAAAAAAACACGGAACATTTTCAAAAATGCAAAAAGTATTATTATTTCTCTATTTGTGTTTTTTTTTTTTTCTTTTCTTTTTCTTATTCTCCAAAAACTGGTCGGCTAATTGGGTAAAACTTGTACACCATGACTCTACGAATAAAGTTTTCGAGTGTGCTTTTATTCTTTCATTTTCTTTCTGAAGAAAATAATAAAGTATTTCGTAGAAGTCTCAGAACTTACCAAAAGGCATCGTTATCCAATTTATCGTTTGTATGTGTTTTTTCTTTTCTTTTTTTCATTATTCTTCTAAAATTAAATTGCTTAAGGGAAGACAAGACTAGATGCAATGCTACGGGAAATATTCGATCTTTAAGATTCGCTTCCTTGGAAACTACCCGACCGATTTTGATGAAATTTGGAATCCCTATTCCCTGGATTATGCTCAAGACTTACGTCAGTCAGTTTTTTTCTGCGATTAAAACTTTTTATTTTAAAATAATGGCAATTTTTCTGAAATTTTCTAATATTCAGATTTTTTTTATAATTAATTTTTTTAACTGTTTGCCACATTGGATCCTATATTTATACCCTTTTACCAAAAAAATTCTTATTGAAATCGTTCGAGTGTTTTAGGATATAATAGCATTTTTAGCTGAAAAGTGCAATCGTTTCGGAGAGTTAAAAAAAAAACCTTACAAAGAAGGTCTCCATACGGGCATACTCAAAAAAGTCTGAAAAAATTACAGAATGTTCTTCTCATGTGGATAAATATGTTATCCACATAGTTGTGGATAAAATTTAGGCGGAACCCCGATAGAACGTTCGTAAAAAAATAATAAACATTTCTTTTATTTGGTGATTTATCATCGGTTGGCGACAAAATAAAATTTCAAATACTTTTTTTATCAGGAATTTTTTTTTATATAACGTTGGTTTTGTCAGCTTTAGTTTGTTTTAACTATATTTTTGTCATAATGTATTTAAAATGAAAACTAACAGGGAAATTTTATGAATTAAAACAAAATTAAAATTAATTAGTTTCAATCTCAAAATTAACTCCAATTTAATTGAGCTCTGTCGAATCAATTTCATTGCTATGGAAACAAAAACTTCTCCGATATTGAAATGCATCACTGCAGCATTCGTCATCTGGCCTTTATTTTGTGTATGAAAAAATATTTTTCAATAAGAAAATATTTTATATATATATATTTTTATATATCTTTAAAGTGATAAAATTAAGTAAATGCAGCAAAAACAACATAAATATGTAATACAAAACATATCTATACGTATCAAACTCTCATTATTCAAATTTAAAATCATTGAACACTATTAAACACGCATTCTAAAAATTAATTGACAAGACATTTTAAGGTGTATTAAAATCGTTTACTTTTGGCGACGAAAAGTTCCGCTCGCCAAATCGCGTGATGATTTCGTCTTTTCGCTCCAAATACTCGAATGTTTTTTTACAGAGTTTTTACTGCAATTCCGCCGCTAAATTCGAATGATCCTTTATTACATACATGAGTAGTTTAATTATAATTTTTTTTTCAAAATATTCTGAGTATGCCCAGTATAGAGACCTTCCTTGTTAGACACTTCTAACTTGCGTGAAATTTCTTGCATAGTTTAATCAAACACATGAATAAATATATATGTAAACACTTGATTAAAATTTAGTTCCATGTAATAAATGAACATAAAACATTAGAATAAAATTAATGTGAGCGAGCTGGACGTCCCAGTCATGCCTTCACTTAAATTGTATTACATATATAAAAACATAAAATGAATAAATATTATAACCTTTGAAGCTATTATGCATGGCGCATTATATATATAAAATCTCTCCTTGTATAACGATTCCGGGGTCAAACCATCCACGAGAAAAAACACTTATTGTGACCAATAACAAATTCCACTGTGAAAAGTTATCTCCGATTTTAAATGCTATCAATTTTTTGTCCAATGCAAACGTTCCGGAGTCGTAATGGAGCGTTCTCATTTGTCAGATTTACAGTTTGAGCTGTAAATGACGTCATTACATTTTACTGTGCTTTGAAATCTTTTCCCTATTTCAAACACAATACTCACACTGTTAAAAATTCGACACATTTGCTGCAGCATCACTCCACCGCTTTTATAGAAAACGATTACTTTGCTGTGTTATGGAGCATTCTCATTGGTCATAAAAGAGACATTCTATAAAAGCTGTGGAGTGACTCTGCAGTAAATGGGTCAAATTTTTAGCAGTACACTGTTAAAAATTTGATCCTTTTGCTGCATCTTCACTCCCCAGCTTTTATAGAATACACTGTAAGTAAAACACACAAGCAACCGTTTTCTATAAAAGCGTTCGAGTGATGCTGCAGCAACTGTTAAAAATTTGACCCATTTGCTGCAGCATCACTCCACTGCTTTTATATAAAGCGGTTACTTTACTGTCATATGGAGAATTCTCATTGGTCATAAGAGACATTCTATAAAAGCTGTGGAGTGACGCTGCAACAAATGGGTCAAATTTTTAACAGTACGGTAAAGTAATCATTTTCTATAAAAGCTGTGTAATGACGATGCAGCAAAACAGTCAAATTTTTAACAGTGTTTAATTAAAACTTTTTATTTAAGAAAAGCGAAGGTGCGTTTTAAATACACTATTGTTAGAATTTTTATATTTGTGTTGCTTTATTTATTTATTTATTTATATATTTTTTACAGCCGTGAATGACTTCATTGTCACATAACGAATCATCATTGTTTACTCTTTATTGTTTTCGATCTTATAAAGTATTTTCTTTTAAGTATTAACTAATGGTATAAAATAGTTAATTCACAAATGTTTTAAAATAGCATTATTAGTGCATGTTTTGCATTATTAATGCATGTTAATTTGCATGTTTTTTGTGAAATAATTACTGTAATTTTGTGAGTGAAATCCATTAGCTGCATATTCTATGCCATTATTTTACCCATTCAATTAATAATTCGGCTATTATCTCATATTCGTCTGGAAATGGCCAAAATGGGAAAAAAATTTATACATTTTGGATATTTTTATTATTTTCTCTCAGTATTTTAAAATATTTTTTGGCTGTAGTTTCACAATGTATTATTTTATAATTGATATTTTACCTTACTTTATTCTTTTAAAATTTATGCATTTACCATTACAATCTCTCCCCATTCACCAGATAGTTTTGTCATAGTTTTAAATGCAAATTTCTATTGATTTTTTTTTTTTTTTTTTTTTTTTTTTTTTAGATTTTTCCCTCATGTTGAATCTTTGTATTTTTCAAAATTGTTTAAGCCTAAAGTGGCTATGATTGACCAAAGTTGTTGTAATGTTTTATCATCTTTTTAAAAATGGAAACACGTCATTTTGACGGGCTATCTTCTGGTTTGTAATAAGAATAGAACGAAATTGCTTTATCAGAAAACAATATTTTCTTATTTCAGTGCCTTTAATGATCGATCTTGATGAAGAAAATCTTATAAGGCTTCTTAGCCTTGGACAATTGGTTTTGCCATTTCTTTCATGATAAAATAAGAATGATATGAATCGAATATAACACCATTTGAAGCTATCGTGAATTGTGCATGATTTTGATGTGTAGAACAGGGTAAGAATTTTATGGGAAACAATTTGCAATTTAACAACGACACAAATTGTTTTAAATTGTTTTTGTGGTATAATTTTCTGAAATATGAAAATAGTGTTCTTCTTGTTTTTGCTTTGTTGACTTTTTCTTTATTTTTCTGCAACAACCGCTCGGTTAATTGAGTAAAACTTTTGCTATGCACTGTGACTCTTCAAAAGAGAGTTTTGAGTGCTTTATTTCTTCCATTTCTTTTGGAAAATAATCACAAAATTTTCTAAATTTGTTATTAAATTTACCACTTGCATGTTTCTTATCTCTATATATTTCTATTTTTCTTTCAAAATTAAATTGCTTCGGTTATCTTGCCTTTAAAAATATTAATTGAAAAAATATTATAACGTTTAAAACTGTTGTGTATGGTGCATAGTTTGAAAAAAATAAGGATTGGAATGGGCCAGTAAGTATCAGTTTTACACTAAAGTAACTTTTTTATTTAAAAAAAAAAAACACATAAAAGTGTAAAATAAATTCAGTTTTTACTTTATGTTTACACGTACTTGCACATTTTATATTTTTTTTTTCTCACAAACTAATTAACTTATGAAAAATCCGATTTCATAAGTTCATTAGTTTATTAGTTTTAAATTCCATTTCTAAGAATAGTTTTTTTAAAAAAATAAGCTCAAAATGTTCAAAATTTATAAGATGCACTTTGAAATATAATATACTTATTTTTTTAAGAAAATTTAAATTTCGAAATTTGCCATGGAAATCAAATAATTTCTTGATAGAATTACTTTCTTTCATTGAATCATTTATTATTATCTCAGAGATGTACCCTAAAATGTTTAAATTTTTAAAAAAGAAAATCGTAACAGAGTCTCCTTAAACAAGGAGACTCTGTTACGTAATTCTAAATTTTAACTTGATGTTGCGAGAGATTTACTGAAAAACGAAATAAAGCAGGGACAGTGTATTTTTTATTGAAATATCAAAATATTCTTTCAAATTTTTGTTTTATTGACATTTATTTTCTCCAAAAACTGGTCGACTAACTTGGTAAAACTTATGTCAGTGAAACGTCTGACAGAGATTTTGAGAGCTTTTTTCAAATTTTTTCCGGAAATAACAATAGGGAATTTGAGAGAAATTTCACATCGAGTAAATACTATTGTAAGTATTTTTATTATCCTCCGTTTTTCAAGCCTAGAATTTCGAAAGGTGTATGAAATTCACGAAACATTGATTGGATGCTTTTGCAAGTGCTTTTTGCGCTTGAAAAAGTAAAAAGTATCTGAGTTTTTTTTTCAAGAATGTATTATTGGAAAAATCAAGAATTTGTTTGAAGTATTTAGAAGGACCGGAACTTTTGAAAGTTCTCGTTAGTTTGTAGAAAATGTTTAATAATTTTGTGTAAACTTAATGACGTAATAGTCTTAAAACTCATGTGTTAAATACGAACAGAAGAACAGTTAAATAAGTTATCAATAAAAAACTAAATTTTAACATAATATTGAAAGAAATTTGCTGAAAAATGAAATAAAGCAAAGGCAGTACATTTTTATTGAAATATCAAAATATTCTTTCAATTTTTTGCTTTATTGAAATTTATTTCTTGCAAAAATTGATCGAATACTTGGTAAAACTTATATACAGTGACTCTTCAGAAAGAGATTTTGAGTGTTTTTTCAGTTTTTTCTGGAAATAACAATAGGGAATTTCAGATCCAGTAAATACAATTGTTAGTATTTTTATTATCCCCCATTTTCAAGCCTAGATTTTCGAAAGCCTCATGAAATTCACGAAACATTGATTTGATGCTTTGCAAGTGATTTTTTTTTGCTCTTGAAAAAGTAAAAAGTATGTGAGTTTTTTCCAAGAATGTATTATTGGAAAAATCAAGAATTTATTTGGCGCATTTAGTGGGACAGAAACTTGTGGAAATTCTTATTATTTTGAAGAAAATGTGAATATTTTCGTGTCAACTGAATGACTTAATAGTCTTAAAACTCACGTGGTAAACACGAGGTTGTTACATAACAGTTGTTGGAAAGAAGCCATAAATGTCATTCTTCTGCAGAATTTTTCTTTCTATTGCCTCTTATATAAAATTTTATTTAAAAACTTTATTTAGATTACTAGGAAAGTACTTTGTAGATATTTAAAGTAGAAAAGAGATATTACAGCTATTCATAATTAATGAAAAAAGTTACAAAAATTCATGCAATTTAATTATATTGTTTAAAAGCACTTAAAAGGACTCAGTATCCTTCATTCTGCAAAAAATAGCAAAAACATAAATTTTCTATTTTATTTTATTTTATTTTCATTTTCATTTTTATTATTATTTTGCGTAAATTATACTTTATCATACCTAGTATTACATTTTAATGAAGTTTCGGAAAGATATGAGTATTATAAACACAGTTTAAATCGATTTTATTGCATCGCTGTCCCTTTAAATGCGACACTTCACTTCACTTAAAAATGATTTTTCTCAGATTGTGTTTTTCCCACGAATAGGCATGTTAGTAGTGATAAAACCTTTATATGTATACTTTTCAACTGACTCTTTTTCTTTTCTTTTTTTCCTATTCTTTTTTTTCTTTCTTTATTTCTTGCTTTTTTTATGATCTATTTGATAAAACTAAGTGCGGAATTTACAGTTTATACTGTAAAAAAAAAAAAAAAAAAAAAAAAAATTATTTTCACATAAAAATGTAGAATAAATTCCTTTATTACTATAACTTTTCAAGTATTTGCACATTTTATTTATGTTCTCCAAACTAATTAACTTGTGATAAATCCGGTATTTAAAATTATATAGCACATTTCTACAATTGGTTAAAAAAAATAATTACAATAGAGCGGCGATTAACCGGATTGTTCAATTAACTGGTTCAATCAAAAGTCATACTTTTTTTTTTTTTTTTTTCAACTTTCACCAAAATTTTTGAAGTGAAATTTCTTTAGTCGCAGTAAAGTAAATTTGGCAGATGTCCCGCAAGTTAACCGTTCAATAATCATTTCATAATTCTGAAGCAACAAAACTTCGAACAAATTCAAAGTATTAAATCAGTTATTTCTTAAGAGTTTCACTTCTAATGTCCGAGAGTGGCACGCAGGAAAAAGAATGTCCTCTACGAAATAGAAGAGTATCAAAAATTAATCTTCCCTATCACAATGAATTTTTGAGTGTATGTACCATATTGTGTGTACCGGGTGGCATTTTCAGAAAGAATCACGTTTTGAGCACCAGCCTTGGCGAGTTGGCGAAAGCCAGAACGTTCAGCTAGCTGCATCGCCAAACACAAACTACGCTCAAATGTGTCATAAAACATATGCTTAATAGAATTATATTTATTACAAACAAATCTTTACTACTGTTTTTAATTAACTTCTCAATTTCTTCGAACATAGCGACTTAAGGAAATAATATTTTTGAATTAAGAGAAAAAAAAAAAAAAAACCTATGTTTAGATGTTCTGTGAAATTTAAAGCATTTTAAGCTGAAAAAGATTTTTGTTTTAAATTATGTTTTATCGTAAACAATGGTGAATAACATTTCCTCATATTATAAACATTTACGGAAAAACAAATGAACAATAAACGCGATCTCTTTTCAGAAGGAAGGGTTGCTATTCGCTAGGCGTTTGACGTCACAAACGAGAAAGGGTGCGTAGCATTGACTTCATCTCCGCGCCAATCGTTGTTCTGGCGATAAGGTGCTCAAAACGTGATTCTTTCTGAAAATGCTACCGGGTGATCCAAAAGTCAGACGAACTTTAAAAATAAATAATTCGAAAACGAATCAAGATACAAACGTACGGTTTGCATCGAACGGATGGAGAAGAAACCAGGTTTTGTGTAACAACGAAAAAAAAATAGTTTTGTTGGCGACCAACAAATGATGCTATAGTGTTTTATTGCACCAAAAGATGATTTACAAATGAAAAAATTTTGACAACTTACAAGTCGGCTTAATTACAGTTAATTAGTACTACAGTAAATATTCAATGTGCTGTCCATCATTCATCAGTGCAGTTGTGAGACGTAGGCACCACACTATTCACAGCATTTAGTAACATTTCTTGCGTTATGGCAGGCACATTTTGGATGATGACATCTTTCAGTGCTGCTAGTGATGCCGTTAGTCGCTAAAAGAACTATTTTTTGTTTTTGTTTTCGTTGCTACACAAAACCCGATTTCTTCTCCATCCGTTCGGTGCAAACCGTATCTTGATTCGTTTTCGAATTATTCATTTTTAAAATTCGTCCTGACTTTTGGATCACCGGGTATCTGTGTAGGGGGAACTGGGGAACATTAATACAGCTTTTTTCAAAAAAAAAAATTTTGGTGTCTAGAAAGCAGAAAATTCAAGTTATTTTTCTATGTGATGTCAGCAAAACCTGTGTAGTGTGTTATAAAAATGTACAATCGTTGTTTTATATCTTATTTTTGCATGTAATTTTAAAAAAATAAAAAAAATGTAATTTGTATTAATGTGCCCCATCCCCGGGGCAGATTGATACACTTTGACACGTCTGAGGAAAATAGGGACAAAATAACACAAATGCATATTTTTCATAGAAAAATAGTTAGCAAACCATTTTATATATATTTATAGACATTAAAATCGCACACAATTTATTTGTAAGCTATATTAAAGCAATCAAAAGGAAATGTATAATGACCTGATGTTCTGGCTGTTCCTTGTCTGTTTGTTGGCTGTGGTAATTTTGTCATATCTGGCACTTTAACCCCAGAATTATCGTCTTTCTTAGGAAAGGTGAAAGAATTACCAGGTTTTCTGTTTATAAATCGGTTTACAAACAGAAAATAAAGGATAATTATATTAAAAATTATGTTTATAATATACTTATCCTGTACTGTTCTGCAGCTTGTTTCTCTTACTTAACATTTCTCATGTCGATAATACTTTTTTCTCTGGAGAATGGATATAAATTTGAGATTTGCCAGGCTGCCGTCCATTTCCTTTGCTAATTCTACTAGCACTAGATATTGTGTAAGTTTGTACTTCTTCTGTTTGCAAAAATACTATAAAATGTTGTAATATAAAGAAATTAGAGCTATTTCACTTAAATAAAAACCAATAGTAGAAATTTTTGACGAAAAAGGATTGGATTAAGGCGTGCATTGTAAAAAAATAATAAAAGGTAATGAAAAAATGAACTAGAAAAGGATTTAGGTTGTATCAATGTGCCCCGAAAAAGATTGTATCAATGTGCCCCCTACAGCCATTTTGAATAAAATGAGTTGCAAATCCAACACTTCATAATTTATCTAACAATAAAGAATGAGGAACTGATAAAGAGTAGCTTTACTTGCCAGGGAGGGTATTCTTTTCGGTTGAAAACACTGGAACACTTGTATAATACCATTTCAATTATGCAACTCAAATTTACTTTTGACCTACAAAAACAATTAATCACCCATCCCATTTCATCAAACTATTGAATCATTCCAAAACTTTTTGTATGTAGTTAATTTTACTAGTATCACCTTTTGGAGCTGTTGTGAAACTTCCTGTAATGACCCGGTGTGCTGTACAGGAAGTGTATCAATGTGCCCCAGTTCCCCCTACATGTAATAATTTCTATGCGTACTTTTAACTTTGTATCAATTTTGTAGAAAATAAAATTTAATAAAAGTTAAAAAACTTTGTAATATGCTAAAATGCGCACAATTATCTGTTCTAAGCCTAGTAATAGTGTGAAGGGAAGTTGCATAAAAAACATTGCCATAGGCTTTTTTTTTAAACTGACCAATAAGCCAGATATTTCCTTAACCGGATCAGCCTCGGTCCCGACCAGTTCAGATATTCAGCGCTCTAACTGTAGGTCAAAATGCTCAAAATCGTAAAAGAAGATACATTTAAAAATTTACTTGAATTTTTCAAAAATATATAAATAAATAAATTTTCGAATTTTGCCAGGTGAAACCGTGAAATTTCTTGATGGAGTCCTTTTCCTTCATCGGATCCTTTATTATTATCTCAAAAATGCGCATTAAAGTGCTTAAAGGCCAAAGCTGAAAGTTCAAAGGCCACCGAGTCCCCTTTAAAATCATTTTAAAAAACATTATACGCTTCGAACTTTTTCAAAATTAATCTTCACTGATGTAAATAAAAAGAAAATCATGAGAAAGAATATTATTCTACTTGTAGTTGAATGTCACAATGTGCATGAGGCATGCAGGGCCATCGCTAAGACTTTTTATTGGTGGGGGAGAAGACCTTAAATTGCCAACTCAAATTTTCATATTTGCCAACTCGTTTTATAATTTTGCCAAGTTGCCACACTTAGAAAATGTAATACAGTTCTTATTTGTAAAAATTTTAATAATATACCCAATTAGATTTGTAATTTTTGAAAGTTCTATTAAAAATAGAAAATGTATTACAGTTTTTACTAAAATTTCAATTAAATTTGCCATAAAAGCGTTAAATTTGCCAAGTGTAGCAACATTTGCGAATGTTTGGGGGGGGAGGCTCCCCCCTGTCCCCCTCCCTTAGCGAGGCCCCTGGAGACATGTGCCTTTATATATATTACATGTAAAAATATTGATAGAATACTTTACACCATTTGAAGTTATTTTATTTTATTTTTGGAAAAGAACAGAGTGAAAATTGTAATATAAAACTATATGGAATAACTTTATACTACAGCTATTACTTTTCTTAACAATTTAACAAACTAAATTTAAAGTTGATGTTACAAAACAATTTTCTTCAAAACTGGAACGAAACAAAGTTATATTTCTTTCTGAAACACTACAAAAATAATATTCTTCTAGTCTTTTGTTGTATTAGCTTTCTTTCTCAAAGCTGGTTCGCTACTTCAGTAAAAGTTATGTACCGTGACTCTTCAGAAAGTATTTTTGAGTGCTTCAGTTTTCATTTTCTTTTCTGAAAATAACAATAGGGAATTTCGGAGAAATTTCAGAACGAGTAAATACTATTGTTAGAATTTTTATTATCCTCCGTTTACAAGCATAGACATTTTAAGGCTTCCATGAAATTCGCGAAGAATTGATTTGATGTTCTTCAATTTTTCTTTTCTTTTTTTCTGTTTCTTTTGAGTTTGGGGAAAGAAAAAATATTTCGTGATTTTCACAAGTGTGTTATTGAAGAAATCAAGTAATTATTTTTTTTTATTTATTTTATTTTTTATTTTTTTATTTTATTTATTTTTTTTTTTTTTTTACGCATTTAGTGTTACATTCAAAGTTAAGGCTGTTCTCAATTGCTCCGCTCAACAAGCGCAAAACGTTTTGTCACATTTACAAATTCATCTTGTAAGGATGTATTAGAAAAAAAAAATCACACCCAACAGCTGGAATTTTTTTATACTTTTTCAGACTCATTTTTGAAAGTATGAAATTTGCTGTGCTGATTTTTGAAGAGATGTGTAAGATGCCATGTGATTTCATTTTTTGCTCAATTCATTAGAATTTGATGTATGAACATTTTTTTTTCTCAGTATGACTATTTTTTTCGTGCCCAGATCTCCCGCTTCGGGAAATTCGGTGCAAAACGCCCAATTTAATAGCTTTTTTTTTTTTTTTGCAAAATTTTCTGCCTTTATCAAAAAATTGATAAGCATGGCACATTGTGTACTTTCTAAATGAGAGAATTTGCCAGTTTGCTGCGTTTGAGAGCAAAAGTGAATTTAAAAGTAATTCAGAAAACAAACAGTTTGGATTGGAATGCACCCTTAACGGAAAGCTATAAAATTAGAAGGCCTGTCTATGGAAGCGATTTCGAATCGAACTTAGTTTTCCATTTTATGATAATTAAATTAGCTATCGAGTTATCAACGATTTCGATCACGTGATTATTTTTTTTTCCTCCCTTGGTACACAGGTTTTTTCGCTCTTCTTGGGAAATGCAGTTCAAAACACCAACTTTGACAGATTTTCTTGAAGAATCTGTTGCGTCCCCCCCCCCCTCCGGAAAAATAAAAAAACCCGGAAAAATGAGTGCGATCAGTTTCGGAACAACAATATTTGCTAGTTTCATGCATTTCCGAATAAAAATAAGTTAAAACTTATGTCACAAAGTTGCCCTTTTTTATTTAAGAATACCCTTAACTTTTTTTTTTACACATTAAAGATTGTCATGAAAACTTTTTTTAAAAAAGTTGTGGATTTAATGATTTAATCGAAATGAAAAAAGAAGAAATGACAAATACCTCTATTTAAAGATTGAGGTTGTTACCTCATATTTTTTGGACAAAAGCCATAAACATCACGTTTCCTTTTTTTTTTTCTTTTTATAAAGCGATAAAGTTTGCCTTTTCTTTTTGATCTCAAGGAAAATCTGTTTCATTTATGATAAAAATGTATCATTTATGATGTTTTATGATCGCAGAAAGAAAACGTTGTTGTGTTGTAGGCTATGATTACTGAATGTTTTCTTATTAGTCACCCCATTGTTAGTTCTCACTTCTACTTTCATTTGTCAAGAAAAGCATTGTTACATCTCCATGTGAAATGTAAAAGCAGCAAGTCTTGATTAATCCATTAATAATTATACCATAATAATAATATATATTCTGCAACGAAAAAGCAAGAACTTATAATTTTTTTCTGCTTATAAGAATATACTATTATTTTTAACACAATCAAACTTCTTTCACATCTTTTCGTATGCTTATAAGAAGTCACTTTAATAATAAAACATTTAAAATATAATAAAAATTGACATGTTTCAACTCATTTTCATTGAGTCATCTTCAGAATGTAAATAGAAAATTACAAACATACTATGGTGGCAAAATATGAAATAAAAGCCACCTTTTATGTGCTAGGCCGAGATCGCAGTACTATATTGTGAAGAACATCTGGTCGATATTTACATTTTTTTTCTAGAATCAAACAATGAAGACATTTTCATCAAGGAAAAATCAGTTCTCAGAGATATTCTTGACTATTTCTTTATTTTTCTAAACATAAGAAACTAAACACCTATAAACATCGAGAATGCAGCACGTTAACATAAAATGCCCTCGAACATTATATGGAAAACATTAGTCATCTTTGACAACAGCAAGCGTGCGGGTTTACTTCACCATGACAAAGCGTAATCTCACTAAATTTCCACACAAGAATGCAGCACGCTAACATAAATGCTCTCTAATACAATAAAGAAATGTTTGTCATTGTGACAACCGCGAGCGTGCATGTTCACTTCATTAAGACAAAACGTAAAACTGACTAAATTTTCACATTTCACAAAACGCCAAGAGAAAGTCTTTTGGCATACAATAGATTCCCAATCCGATCTAAAAAAGTACAGGTAAAAGAACCGTTATGTAATAAGCAATGGGGGAAATTTAAAATGAGTGTTGTCAAGAATACAGCATTTATCGCCAGTGGCAAAAAACGCGCAACCCTAAACGAAATTACACAATCGGTAACAAAATTAAGTTCTTTATATAAGACAAAATGAAATGATTGGGAAATAAAAATAGCAGTTATTTAAAACAGAAAACATGTTTAATTCTTTTGATATTTAATCAACTGAAGAACAAGAAAGAAAAATCTAGAAATGGAATGATATTTTAAAACTAATTTATTATTTGTTTTTAATTTATTATTAATATTTTATATGCACTTGGAGACGAACACACAATAAAAATACCTATTAAAAATGCTTTTCTTTTAAAATTAAATTTAAAAAAAGGGGGGGGGCTAACATTTGAAAAATTAATAGAAATATATATAATAGAATATGTGTTACATCACACATACTGAATTCAGACCATGTCGAAAATATTGAGAGCGTTATATTTAATTTCACAGACGATATCGAAAATACAGAGGGCGTTATATTTAATTTGGATTCAATAATTATTTATCCTAGCTTTTCACGTTTATTGTGTTTGTAATTTTCTATTTACATTCTGAAGATGACACAATTTTTATTATACTTTAAATGTTTATTATTGAAGTGGCGCTATAAGCAAAATAATTATTTACAGTATAATGTAGGAAAAGAGACGATGTCGAATATATAGAGGGTGATTATTTAATTTGAATTCAATAATTATTTATTCCAATTTTTCACGATCATTGGTGTTTGTAATGTTCTATTTACATTCTGAAAATGAGTTTAAAAATGTCCATTTTTAATACATTTTAAATGTATTATTATGAAAGTGACGTCTTATAAGCAAAATAATTATATACAGTCGACTGTCGTTAATTCGAAATCGGATAATTCGAATCTTCGCTTAATTCGAACTAAACATGAAGTCCCGAAATTCGCAATGGCAGAATAACTTTAAAAATTTTCATTAATTCGAACTCATTTTCATTGACATCGCTTAATTCGAACTAACGAGAATTCCGATCTTTCATTTTTTTTCTTTCTCACGGATTTCAGATCATTTGAATGACTTTTTTTCTTTGATCTTTGTGAAACTTGTTCCGAACGCATATACATTATAATCCAATGCATTTGATATACACTTTCTAACTGCCCCGTCTGTACATCAGTGACGCTTTAAATTTTTCTTCCATTGTGCTTGTTTCTAATCTTTATTTAGTTTATGTATTTATACATTCTAATTTAATATTAAGTCGTATTCTAATGCTAAAAGACGAAATAAATTTAAAAAACACTATAATATTAATTCCTTAGTACCATATTAAGCATGGTTTTCATTTCATATTTTCCATAATTCGAAATTCGGATAATTCGAACATTTCTTGTGGTCCCGACGAGTTCAAATTAACGAGAGCCAACTGTATAACCTAAGTTCTTACCTTTTTGTTGTAGAATATATATTGTTACTATGATAGTGTTACATATGTTGCATATATCAAATTCCGATCATGGAAAAAAAGATAAAACTTATAACTTCTACTGAACAGATTTCAGATGTGTTTCTTGCACTCGCATTGTTAGTTACATAGTTAGTTACATTAGTTAGTCGGAAGGTTGATTATAAAGATAGGAAGGCAAATGGAATATTCAATATTTCATTTCAAATAAATCTTAGAGCCATAAAATTAATTATTCAGAAGTTTATTACTTTTATGTCTGTGTGCTTTTTATGAGGAAATCATGAAAATGATCTCGCATCTTCAAATAAATTTGATAATTTCATAGAAAAATTACACCGCCTGAAAGAAAAAAAAATACAATATAAAATGCAGTAGAAATCATGGTTAAAAAGGAATTTAAAACGAATAACCTAAAACTAACTTTCCATCCTCCAAAGAAAATATTCTATATTAAAAAAGCCAATTTCATTTTAAGATAACTCTTTAATACTCGATGCACATAAAAGGAATTGTTTGCATAAAAATTGAAAATTTTTTTATTGCAAATTTGAATAAATTATTTTGCCTTTTCTTGTTCTGGTACAGAATTTTGTTTACATTATTAAATAAATTAAAAATGACAAAAAATGATAAAATGCAGTAGAACTAGTTAAAACAGGATTTAAAAGTAATAACCCAAAATAAAATTCTGTCTTCCAAAGAAAATATTCTACTTTTGAAAAAAAAAAATCAATTTCAGATATCTTTTATAAAAATAATATACATAAAAGAAATTGTTTATAAGAATCGAATTATTTTTTTTTATCGAAAATTTGAATAAATTGTTTTGCTTTTTCTAACTCTGATGCAGATTTTTGTTTACGTTAATTATTAAACAAATTGAAAATAACAAAACTGATAAAATACAGTAGAACTGATAGTTAAAATGGAATTTTAAAGTAATTACCTAAAAATAAAATTCGATCTTCCAAAGAAAATATTCTAATTAAAAAAAATCAATTTCAGATGTATCTTTTAAAGTTAATGCACATAAAAGAAATTGTTTATAAGAATCGGAATATTTTTTTCCGACAGCGCCGCAGTGAAACTGCCCAAATGCGAAATACCATGTTAACCTATGGGAAAACTTTGAAGCCTCGATGACTCATTCATTACCTTATGTAATTATTAAAATACCATTTTCATCATCCGAATGTAGACTTCAGATGCCAATGATGTGCGTTTTTAGGTGCGTTCGTAATTATGTAAATACGTAGCACCTATTGTTGTCGCTCAGTCCGTCCGTCTGTCTGTCCGCATATAACAACGCAAAAACTACCCAACCGAATCGTTTGAAATTTAAAATACATAATTATTACATGATTTTGTCGAGTCATTTGAAATTTTATGAAAATCGGATGGATAGATCAATTATAGGGACAATCAAAAGTATTCCGTTGCATTACGGTCAATGGGGAAAAAAGTTTCAAATGCATTTTAATCGTTTTGAAATTTAAAACGTATAATTATTACATAATTTTGTCGGGTCATTTCAAATGTTATGAAAATCGGATGCATAGATCAATTACAGGGACAATCAAAAGTATTCCGTTACATTACGATCAATGGGAAAAAAGTTTCAAATGCATTTTAATGGTGTTACACTCATTTGAACATAATAGAATTGACATGAATCTATGAAGTATGTACTAAAATATACATTCTGTACAATCTGTGATGCAAAGAATATTTATTATTAAATTACAGGGTCACACAAATGTATTCCACTAAATGATGTTATACGTGGAAACATTGTTTGGGGCGGGCTTTAATTATATTAAAGTACTTCATATTTTATGAATAAGATATACGTTAATGAAGTATAATAAAATTAGTCCCTGCATATTTACAGGAACACAAAGATTTCGACCATTATATTGTATCCAAAGTACGCTCTACTATATCAGCAAGATCTGAATATTTTAAAACTTCGTTATCGTACGAACGCACCTCATTTGCTACGATTCACGTGCAATTTCCAACTTGTTTATTTTAAACTGTCCGCGTAAATTTTAAGCATGTTTAAGAGGATAAAATTTAATAAACTTGGAACTTCAAAGTTTATAGAAATTTTTTATATACTTAAAATTGACGAAGACAATTTTTAAAAACGCATATCATTGTCAAACGAAGTCTACTTTTTGATGTTAAGAAAGTACTTTAATAATTATATTAGGTAATGAATCATCGTGCTTCAAAGTGTCCCCATAGGCTAACATGGGATTTCGTGATTGGGGAATTTCATTGCAACCAAGGCTTAAAGTTAATGCACACAAACCAAAAAATTGTATATAAGAATTGGAATATTTTTCATTGCAAATTTGAATAAATTATTGTGCCTTTTCTGGCTCTGACATAGAATTTTGTTTGTGTCATTAAATAAATTAAAATTGTCTTTTTTATTCCATGATTTTTTTCAACCCTTTAGGATGATGCCTTGTAAGTTTAACCAATTGGTTTAGGTGTACTGCATGTTAAAAAATGTTAAGAAACGCTGCTCTTTAATCCCAATTTATTTTATTTCTCTGACAGTCCTCCTAACGCTTGAATCTCATCTTCTTGCTCTCCCAAGCCTGTACCTCTGGCCCACCCACCCCCGTAGGTGTTGAGTCAAGCAAGCGATGTAACTGCTGTCTCGTTAGCGAAAAATGCCTGTCAGTCCAGATAACTAACTTCCTCAGCCTCTGCTTACGTTTGGATGCTCCTCTCTTTTACTCTTTTTCCTGGTGCTATTTCTTTTTCACTTGTGTTTCTTTTTTTGGGAAAAAAAAGAGACTGCGTGGCGAATTCCGGCGGATGCACCTGCCACGCGACTGATAACTTGTGCCAGAAACGGACGCGTGTTACGTACGTAGAGAGAGAGGAAGTAGGGAAGTTCATCCAGTTTGAGTCAATCACAATCAAATCCTCTGTTCTTAAAATTGTATGCTCAAAATTAATATGCAAGAAGCATCAGATGTTTTTTCTCACTTTTTTCTCTATAAATTAGTCTTAATCAATAAAAGTTCCAAGCTATAAGCTTTAGAAATAAAATCTTTGAAAATTAAGATTCATTTTTATATCTTCTTTAAAACGTTCAGGATTTTCAAAAATAAGGAATACGATATGACTTCTTGTTGCATGTTCTCAATGTTTGGGGACATTCGGCATCCCATCCAATGATTCCGCAGAACGTTTCTTCTAACCCCTAAACATCGGGACGTCCAGTGTTAATCAAACATTTGGCAACAGTAATCGCAATTAGTGTCAAGAAGGATAATCCGATTCTGGTACGGTCGGATTGGCGCTAATTGTTTTAGTTGCAGGTTGGTTTTGCACCAGGTTGAC
The DNA here is from genome assembly GCA_964019185.1 of Maratus speculifer. NCBI lineage: Eukaryota > Metazoa > Arthropoda > Arachnida > Araneae > Salticidae > Maratus > Maratus speculifer. Next base: position 158,338,443 of record OZ025300.1, read on the forward strand.
ATGTTTCGATTTAGGATTAGGTTTGATTATTTCGTGTTGGGTTAATTTACAAAAAAAGAAAAAACAAGATGAGATTTATAGACATAATTGTAGGCCATTTTTCCATAAATCTATTAAAGTATTTATTAATTTTCTTTCTGCTACAGAATCGGGTTTGAATATTTCGGGTTCAGATTTAAATTTATCAGATTATTCGAATCGTTTTTCAAATTGATAATTTGTTTTGTTTTCAAATTGCTCTACCGATTGATTACTAGCTATTTACGGACTTAAGTGAATTTCATCTTGTTACTAGATTCATACATGAGCAGATTTTTGATAGAAAGAACTTCAGCAGAGACACGCTGGGCTGGTCAAGTGAGGCCTATTAGCGGACGTGACGTGACGAAGCGTTGCTAATCAGTTACCTTAAGCATCATTTGTACCAATATAGCCATTTATCTTGTTTGCAGACTGACAGATTCATCCTCTGTTGGACTGAAGCTGAAAATGTGCGTAAACTTTGTAAATGATGCACAGAGTAACAGAGATAATTAAGATATTTCATATTCGTGCTTTTGACTGTATGTTAAAATGTTTGATATTTTTTTTTTCCACCATATCAAGGCCGTAGTTAATTTGGGGAATCATCCAGGATTTAGCCTCTCTCCGAAATTTTTGTCAGGATGACTATGAATATAGAAAAAGTCCAGGCTTGTATTACTTGATATTTATTTTAATGTTCTTAGATAAATATGGGCTCCTCACAGTTGGGTATTAGGATTATACACATGATCGCGTCCCATCTGCACCGCCAATACATCGCTACAACAGAAGTATTTCACACACACAAAAGATTTCACCAGTATTTAAGTAAAATAATTGCTGTCTCTGCATCATTTTAAAAAGGGAATAGCGCAAAGTAAACCAATTTTATGGCACGCCAACAAGCGTAGAGTCGACCCCATTTTAATATCAAGAAACTACCACTGACGTAGCTCTATTTTCTGCTGATTGTGCTTGTTATTATTCATGTACTGTATTCAACTTTTATACTTTATCCATCGACTTGTGACCTCACCATTTAACGTAAATATACCATTAGGTATCGATCAAGCGAGTTAGAATTCAAAAATCAAAATTCCACAGCTAGAATCTATTTTTTCTTTAATTTCGTCAGCATGTTGAAAAAATGAATGCGATTTTTAGAAAGTTTAAAATTTATACAATTGTTTGAAATGCAACTGTCTAAAATCGGGATTTTTTGGCTATCAAGCAAATCAGATAGATATAGAATATTTTAAATAGATTCATCAACTTGTTTAACTGAAACCCTTGAAGAATATCTAAATGTTCACAAATTGGCGAATTTGATAAAAGTCAACATTTTGATGCTCTTCTAAAAAGACATTTTGGACAAAAAACATTTGAAAAATGCATGTAAAAATCTCCAGAAATCTTTAATTTGGTCGGCTCTAATGTTTATTCACCACTGAAATAAAATAAACATCAGCAACAACGAAAATTGTAAATTTCTTTGCAAGGTACAAGGTTCAAATATTTGAATTTCTTTCGTAATAAGTATGAGTTACTCGGATTCATAACAGCCAGTTTTTAACAAACTTTACCTCTATTAAAATATTAAACAAATATAAAATATGACACGAATAATATTTTGAACCTTCAAATTCCCTCCGAAATATTTTTCTTGGTACGTTTCTGCGCCACATAGTTAATAGATAAACCTTAGTCTGCGGGAACAAAATATACATCAGTACCGGACTACAAACTGCAAATAGCCCAATCAAGGACCGATTTCACATTAAGCGTATGTAGTATTTACAGATCATGCATGTAACCCATAAACTTAGAACACCCATCCGAAATTTTACCAGGCCTTACAAGCTCTGTTATATGTCTAAAAGCTAGTATTTTTGTTTTAAATAGAGGCTGTTTTCAAATCTGATAATAATTATTACCAGATGGGACTACTATGCTGTATATCATGGCTCATTTTACAAAATTTCATTAAACATGTGCTGCTGAATCATTTGTGATTCTTCCCATTCTTTTTATGTGTTGAACCTAAATAGAAAAGAAGTTAAAATCCATTTATTAAAAAAAAAGGAAAGAAAATCTTGTCTTGATTTTTTTTTTAAGGTAAGAGAATTAACTGTTATTCCTCTGTTCTTTATGGGCAATTTAAAGAATGTTTTACAAGGCAAGTTTTTTTCCCCAGAAATTATCTCCCCTCAATTAACAAAAAGAATTTTAGCATAATTTTTGAGATTGCAATATAACTATGCCTTGACAGAAAAACTAAAGGTATCAACACTTTTTTTATCATGTTAGAAAAACCTAATGACTGTAATAAAAGTGAAAAATTACACAGGAGGGGGGCACAAAATAACATGTTCTTACGATTATCCTTTAATGTTCGTCACCATTTGCGAAGTGAAATCTGAACATATTCTAAACGGTTCCTTTGTGGTATTCTCACGCAATACAACCATTATCTGCGACAGTATCTTTGATAGAAGTTTGAGATCTCATTTCCCTGTAATTAGATCTAGAAAACACCGTTAGAAGTAAGGAGCGGCTTATTGGCATCTCTAATAGATAGACGGATCTATTTAATTCATTTTTTCAGCCAGGAAAATATATACCTTTCGGAATTCTTCTAAGTTTTTCTCAGTTCGAATAAAACTAGAAATTTATAATTAACCAAAACAAACAAAAATACGTTGTTTTTAAGGTTTCGGAAAAGCCATGCCAATGGGATTTATTGTTTTTAACCGGTTTTTTTTCCATTATTGGCTTTTATACTTTGAAGCATTTTAATTATAAGCTGCAAATTTAAAAAGAAAAATTAATCAGTTTTAATGACATTTAATTGACTTAGAATTTAACTTAAGGGTGTATTTCGATCCAAACTGCTTATTTTCTGATTTATTTTAAATTCATTTTTGCTCTCAAATGCATCAAACTTTCAAATTACCTTCCTTAGAAACTACACAAAGTGCCGTAATTGTCGACTTTTTGATAAATGCAAGAAATATGAAGAAAAAAAATGTTGTCAAAAACGGCGTTTTGGACCAAATTTTCGGAAGCGGGAGATCTGCGAACGAAAAAAAGGGTCACGCTTCGAACATAATTGTTTATAAATCAAATTCTAATGGATTGAGCACAGAATGAAATTACACGGCATTTTATACGTCTCTTCAAAAATCACCTCAGCAAGTTTCATATCTTTACCTTTAAAAATGTGTCTGAAAATGCATCGGAAAATTTTGAGCTGTTGAAGGTAAAAAATTATTTTTCCGAATACACCCTTAATATCTCAATAATGAAGACATTAATATTAGCATAACACATAGATGGATCTACAGCTGATTTGTAAATAGAATTGCGAATATGTCAAGTAAATATTCAAAGTATTCCAAAAAGTCATGTCACTGAAATGTTTTTGGCAGATGAAGTGTGTAGCAATTTATTTGAAAAACCCTATGTACACTATGTATGTTGAATTAGGCATATCTGATTAGTAACAAGTTACTATTCCTATTCCCTATAACGACTGCTATAGGCGAGGCATGGACTCAAAAAGTCTATGAAGTGTTTCGAAAGTAAATGTGTAACTAAACATGCATAATAAGGATGAGATACATTTTCCTTGGATTTTTCAATGAAACTTCATAAAGGTAAACTATTAATTCACATAAAAATCATAGAGAAAGTTAAGTTTAATTTGGCCAGTTCTCTATAGCTAAAAAAGTATAATTAATATATAAATGTATTTTTTTTTTAAAGCTTACCAGTAATATGAACAATATCTTGATTTTTTTTTTTCCAGAAATAAATTTATACTTCCTTCATGAAAAACCACGAGTTCAGTCATATTATTGAGAATCACATATTGAAATGCATAGAGTCTACAGACTGATATAAAATTAAATAAGTCTGTAAGTTTGTACTAGCATCTGAACTCGAAGTTTCGTTGTTTACACCCGCGATGATATGGGGATTTTTGGGTTGCAGGTTTGAGGAATAAATGTATTTGATAAAAAGATTACCGATAATATCAACAATATCTTGATTTTTTTTTTTTTTTCCAGAAATAAATTTATACTTCCTTCGTGAAAAACCACGACTTCAGTCATATTATCGAGAATAACATATTAAAATACATAAACAGAATGATGTAAAATTAAGAGTTTGTAAGTTTGTCCCAGCTTCTGAACTGACTGAGTTTCACTGTTTACACTCGCGATGATGTGGAGATTTTAGGTGTTTGTAAATTTTTGAAATTTTGATGGAGTCTACTGTATTACATTTTCTTACATCCAAAACAGCAAAGCTGTTCAAATAACATAGAAAAGAAGTCTAAAAACAACCCATCGCACCTATCTCTCACCCCCACTCTCTTTCCTACTTCCAAAGTAGATAACCTATAATCAAAGATTTAAAAAAGAAAATAAAAAATTTCCACTTTCTCTTCTCAGCGACCTACAGGAGGTAGAAGAAAAAAAAAAATCCGAAACGAAGAAAAATAAAATAAAACGAGCCTCGCATACCTGAGATGATCACCCTGACTCAAGGACGCGTCACAAGTTTCAAGGTTCTCATAAAAAATGTCGTTTCACATTCTGAGCATCAAAAACTCGAAGAGAAATGTATGAAGCTTATTCCTTCACCTTCCACCATCCTCTTCTTTATAGCTCTTTATATAATGTATTTTTTTTTTTAATCCCCTATCCTATATCACGATCGTAATGTTGATAAATAATAATAAACACGGTAGAGTTTCATCGGTTAGAAGAGCATATAACGGCTGTCAGAAATATGAAATATGTCATTTGAATTCCATCAGCAATTCTATGTTGTTGGAAAAAGGTAGAATGGAAAAATATGTACTTTATTTTATGTCGTTGTTATATTCAGAATAATTATGTGGCCGTGTGAGCTTGAATTTTTTTTTCTCTGATGTATGCAAAAAAGGTAAGTGGAAATCTTGCTAAATATATACATGATGGATCAACATATTTCTGCGATGATGTCATATCGTAATTGCAAGCAAACAAAAAAAAATAATGGAATAATACAGTAAACTGTCTACAAGACGGATTCTGTTTAATACGGAAATAGAAGAGCACATAACGTCCGTCAAAAATATGAAATATGTCGTTTGAATTCCATCAGCAATTCTATGTTCTGTTGTAGGAAAGAGGTAGAATGGGAAAATAGGTATTTTATTTTATGGTGTTGTGAAATTCACAATAATTATGTGGTCATTGGAGCTTGAAATATTTTTTTTCTGATGTATTCACAAAAGGTAAATGAGAAGCATTGCTAAGTATTCGTTTATTTGTTCTGCGCAATTATATCGATTTGGAAAATGATAAATGGAAGCTATCTGAGCCTAGAGTGTATATTAACCCAAAAATATCCTTTCCTAGAAAAAATCAAGTAATAGAAGAAGAAGGGTGTCTGATGGATATACATATTTCCAGTCGCACCAACTTTTGAAAAAAATATTGGGTAGGCTCAAAATTTCTTTTGTAAAATAACAGGTACATTTTATCTTCTTTTTAATTCGTGTGTGTGGAGAAATAAGCGAAGAATTAATTCCAAGTCAATGTCTGATATGATATCGCATATGACAGGATCGGCGAACCTATGGCACGCGTGCCGTAAGTGGCACGCGGTCAATTATTTTCGGCACGGCATATATTTGAGATGATCTTTTTTTAATTTCTCAAATCATTAGATATTAAAATATCTCGAATAAAATAATTTTGAAATTGAACAAAGTGTATAAATTTTGAGTAGCTAAGTTTGTCTGAATTCGATTAGTTCAATTGGTGTCACACAGATTGAAGTTAAACTACTATAGTAACAGCAGCCTACCCCAGTATCGGCTAAAAAAAGTTTCAATTTATGAAACTGTCTAAAACGAAAAGGAAACATTCATTATAGGCATTATAACCAAAAATGACGATGAAAAATTGGAATTTGATTAATTTTTTATTACCTACATGGAACAACAGAAATATTATTTTAATTTACCTTATAAAATATAACACCAAATATTGCGTATATTTTTAGTTAAAAAATTAAAAATTAAAATTAATTAAAGACATTTTGATTAATTAACTTTTGTGTTTGTTGGCACGTCAAGATCACGTAAAGTATATTTTTGGAAAAAATTGGCAAGCGGATGTGAAAAAGTTTGCCATCCTTGGCATATGATATTGCTAAAGACTTTTGCACATCAGTTGCACACTTTCAAACATGCCCATCAAAAAGTGCTGTAATAGATGGAATATTCTCTAATTTTGTATTCGTGCATACAAAAACTGAAAAAAGACTAGGAAAACAGATGATATTTCAAAACTTGTTTATTGCCATGCAATGTTGAAACAACATAAATTGTGCTTTGATTAAAAAATTCAATTGAATTTCATTAAATTTAACTTTTTATGTGCAATTATTTTCATAATTAAAATTTTAGTATAATAATATGAACTATCCTAATTTTTTTATTTACATTATATGCCAATCATACATTGTATCTTCACATTATTATTGTTTTGATAGCACAGAAAATGGATATCATTTCTTATACTTTGTAAAAAATGAATGTAGCATAAGAATAATTTGTTGTGTAGTTGTAATTGTTTAAAATAAAATAAGGCGGTTATTTTATTGTTATCTATTCTCTCCTGTTTAACGTCTGCATTCATAACATTAACAATTTTTTTTAAAACAATTTAAGTATTTAGACTAATCTTCTATTAGCAATGGGAATAAGAATCTAAAACAATAAAAAAGGGATGTTATATCTACTAAGTCAAAAACTTATCTGAAACAGAATTTTTCTATGGAAACTCAAGCTTCTGTCTAACGAAAGTTTACTGTATTTTAAAATTGCATCTCCATACGACCTGAAAGTGAAAACTGAAAAAACAGAGGAAAAAAAACTACCATTCATAGAGATTGACATATTTAACGAAGTCGTAAGCATCTATTGGTTGGAATGTGTTAAGTGTTATTTTTAACTCTTTGATCGCAACTAACTTCCGTGTAATGTTAGGACCTTGGTAGTATGTACAAGCTTTCTCTTTAAAGCAACTTAGCAAAAATATTTCATTCAAGGTAAGCAATTAAATGGCTATCAACCAAAATGTCTTTTCCAGAAGCCTGACGGAAGCTATGTAAGAATATCTCAAGAATTGTTCAGCTTTAATACAACGCTAATAAGAAAAATATAATGCATAGTTAACGAGAAGAAACATGAGTATATTTCATTAAGTGTTTTATCAGACTTCTTATGCTGGTATTTCATTATAATCAATTGCGTAATGTGCAATTATCGCAGAAATTAGATAGCATTCCGTTTTTAGTTGCGTTCGTAATTATGTAAATACGTAGCACCTATAGTAGTCGTTCAGTCCGTCCGTCCATCTGTCCATCCATCCATCCGTCCGTCTGTCTGTCTGTCTGTCTGCCCGTCCGTCCGTCCGTCTGCATATAACAAAGCAAAAACTACCCAATCGAATCGTTTGAAATTTAAAATATATAATTATTACATAATTTTGTCGAGTTAGTTCAAATATTTTGAAAATCGGATGCATAGATCAATTACAGGGACAATCAAAAATATTCCATTACATTACGGTCAATAGGGGAAAAAATGTTTCAAATGCATTTTACTCGTTTGAAATTTAAAATACATAATTATTACATAATTTTTCGAGTTATTTCAAATTTTTTGAAAATCGGATGCATAGATCAATTACAGGGACAATCAAAAGTATATTCCATTACAATTACGGTCAATGGGGGAAAAAGTTTCAAATGCATTTTAATCGTTTGAAAATTAAAATGCATAATTATTACATAATTTTGTCGTGTTATTTCAAATTTTTCGAAAATCGGATGCATAGATCATTTACAGGAGCAATCAAAAGTATTCCATTACTTTACGGTCAATGGGGAAAAAAGTTTCAAATGCATTTTAATGGTGTTACACTCATTCGAACATAATGAAATTGATATTCATCTATAAAGTACATATTATAATATACATTTTGCATAATCTGTGGTGCAAAGAACATTTGTTATTGATTTACAAGGCCACACAAAAGTATTCCATTACATATTGTTTGGTGCGCATTTTAATTGTAATTAATTATTTACAATTTTATGAGATTGATATATGAGAGTGATAATTTTAAAACTTCGTTATCTTACGAACGCATCTAGTTTGCTACGCTTCACGTGCAATTTCCAACTTTTTTTTCTTCTGTTTCCACGACTGCTTATCCAAATTACGATCGTAACATAAACGTTTTCGTGAAATCTTTGCAGCTCTTCTACCTTCTACTAGGCTAGAACATTTTACTCATTATCTTTTTTTAGGCGCGTTCCTAATTATATAAATATGTAGCCTATAATTATCGTTTAGTCCGGCCGGCTGGGCGCATATCACAACGCAAAAACTGCCCAACCGAATAGTTTGAAAATTAAAATGCATAATTGTTTCGAGTTTTTTCAAATTTTATGAAAATCACATGCATAGTTCAATAACATCAAAACAATCAAAAGTATTTCTTTACATCACGGCTAATGGGAGAAAATAGTTTAAATGCATTTTCAGGATGCACTATTTCGAACATAATAAAATGGATATGCATCTATGAAGTACATACTAAAATATGCATTCTGTACAATCTGTGGTGCAAAGAATATTTTTTATTAATTAACAGGGCCTCACAAAATTATTCCATTACATAATGGTATAGGGGGGAAACATAGTTTGGGGCGCGTTTTAATTATATTAAACTGCTTCACGCTTTATGAAACTGATATACGTTGCTGAGGCTTACTAAAGGTTACTTCTTGTATAAAGAAAGCAGATAGTATTTACAGGGACACACAAAAGATTTCGGATACTTATACAATATTCAAAGTACTGTATACTATTACACCAAGATCTGAATATTTTAACATCATTATAGTACGAACGCACCCTCATTTGCTACAGATGACGTGCAATTTCTAACTTGTTCATATGTACGATAGTGTTGTAAGATGCTTCTTATTAAACATCCATAAGCTTATGCCATTCTTTCAGATCGATTAAAATCTGAGCATTTTTGCATCAAAATATTTACATACATAAATAAACGTACAATGTATTCAATGCGAAATTTTCTTGTCGGTATTTCGTTTCTAAACAAAGAAAAAAAGTATGCCGTCAAAAAATCGCTCCTTAAATTGTAACTTTTGATTCATAATTTTTCTAAATAGCTGAGGTAACTTTGTCCCTCACGACTCGCATTAATTTAAATGAAATTTAATAGTCAACCATAATGCTTTGAATTTGCAAATCGATAGATCTTTTTTTTTTTTTTTTTTTTTTTTTTTTTTTTTAAGAAAGTTGGGATTTTAACCAGAAAGTTTAAGCAATTACTTTTTGTTTTATCTAATGATAGGCATTCCGCAAATGTTTGTTTTACTACATGTATTTAACCGCGTAAAAAATTCCTTTTATACAAATTTAAACTATCTTTAACTTTTTTTTTAGTTAGTTTTTTCACTGTGGCTATCAGTCACATTTAAACATAAATTTTTTATGGCTTCTTAATGCACTTGCAACACAAATCATCTCAAGACACTGGATGTTAAGTTGATACGCAATTAAATAGTTCATCAAAATGATCACATTTTTCGTGAAACGTAATAGTAAGTAGTAGTTTCAGTAAACGTAAAATATATATATATATATATATATATATATATATATATATATATATATATATATAAAATTTTCTCATCTGAGTTTGAAATTTCTGAATAAAAATTCTACCAGATTCGTCAACATCTCGAACAGATATAGACGTTCAGATTGGTATATGAACTTGGGTTAATGAATTCATATTGTTGATGTATGTTATTCGAAATTTATTATAAAGATTTAAAAATAGCCCCTGTGTAATATTGTGACCTTGTAAGTGTAGATTTGCTTTCTCTCCACTTATACCCCACCCCCCACCCCCAAAAAAAGAAGAAAACTTGCAGAAATATTTCCTTTACGATAAACAATAAAATATTGAATTGATCGTGTTTTTTATTCTACTATGGCGGAAGTTGCATAAAATCCCGTGAGAATTCTTTCACTTTATTACGACGGGAATAAGAAAAGATATATATATATACACATGTACAGTGAAAAAAAAAAAAACATGGGTTCCATCAACTAGTGGCTATTGTCATCAGCTTGTCAACACAGTCTTTTTACGCTTTGTCAATGTCAGCCAGTGTCTCTTGTTTATTAAGTTATTTATTTCCATATTAAAGGCACTGTGAGGTGCGGGGGCAAGATATGACAGTAGCGTAACAATGCACGTTTACAGCACGGCCCTTGCAATGGAGAGAGAGAAAATGTACGCAATTTCGCCGTGTCGTAATGTCCAATTGTCTTTCAAACCCGCGCGCCTTGTTTTTAAAGAATTTTGCCGCATAAGGTGCGTAGTTGGCAGACAATAGCACTTAGTTGTTGTTTTGCATCGCGCGATGTTATTGTGATGCAAGAAAAATGGTCTTAGTGTATATCCACGGTCATTGGACCTTGGATTGGTTTGTTTTGTAATAAACTAACTACCAGTGATCGTGAATAAAGAAATACTATGCGACTGGAATTAACCAGTTCTTTATATAGGAAGATTTTCTTAGTTTTAGGTTCAATCAACCTTTACATTTTTATTTATTTACAGGAATTATCTGGCATTTGTTTAACACTTTCCGACAGAGACCAATTCTGTTCGTAACATGATGAAATGATCGACTGACACCGGAATACACAAATGACTTATTCATCAACTAAAAAATTCGATACTTTAAACTTTCATTGTAAAAGCAAAATTCTATAAAAAAATTCTTCGTGCCATTTGTAAGTTTGGAGTTAAAATTAGGTGATCCCGACTATAGACTATTGTGCCGGAAAGGGTTAAATTGTACGTTCATATGAATGATATAGTTATGAACTTCCAGCTTATGATCGCAGAACAACTGACTTTTAGCTATCTTAATTTGTATTTTTCGCAATAAAAGAGCTATTTTCATGAGAGAGGAGGAGGAATTTAATTCTACTCAAAGATATTTAGCGTAGTTAATTTAATTTCAGGATACAATAGCAATGTTTCTGTTCCACTTGTTATACGGAATGGCCCTTTAATATAGGTTTAAAATCTTCCAATTTGAAACCCCTAAACTTTAGTAAGCTGCTCGATTTTAATAATAAAATAAATAGATATTAAAAATCTCCGCATTTTAAATCCTAGACTTAAGTAATCTGCCGCTTTCAGGGTCATTCCATGAAAAAAATGACAAAATATCCTGCGCGCAACACTTTCCTAAATACCTTTATATTTATTGACTTATAAGTTGTTAAAGCATAATAGACTGGGAGGCGGCTGCATAGTCAATCACCTCATCGCGTCCACGGATGAAAATCTAGAAATATTTAAGTATCGATTCGCATATTAAAATATAATCGGTTTGTCAAGTTATATCTTGGTGGAAAACACATAAAAATCCGATTTTAATGGTTGACTCGTATGTTACCCAAAAAGTATGAAAACATAGAGGATTGGACACAGGAAAATATAATGGTAAGCCTATGAGTCAATCGCTAAAATTGAATTATAGGTGCTTTCCACCAAAATGTAATTTGACAGATTGATCGTATTTTAATATGCGAATCGAGATTTAATTAATCCTAGATTTTCATCCGTGAACTCGATGAGGTGACTGTCTGTGCTGCCGACTCCAATCTATAAACTATGCTGTCTATAAAGAAAAACTACAGATTTCCATATAAGCATTGTTAATTTAATATAAGGTCATAACAGCATTGTTCAAGCAGCAGAAGTATTTAGAAAAGCTTTTCCACACATGACATGAAATGACCCTAAAACACTTCCTGTATATTTTTTTCATTTTCATTCAAATTAACTGTGAGCTACATTAACCTTCTTTTTCAGTTGTATACATTTTGAAAATCTCCACATAGATCAGCAGCTTTTGAAAATGTAAACATTAGCACGTGCACCGAAATTATCGATAGCATTCGATTCAGATTCCGATGTCAAGGGCGCGCACGTCAACAGGAAGTCCTTTTCTGAAGGCCGCAACCGTTTCGCAACCATACAGCAGCCAAGTCACTCCCTCGAATAATTCGCTTATGACGAATAAATAAATATTTCTTTAACCATTATTGTCACGGGCGTTGCTTGGAAAAAAAAGTAGTAACCACTTGCGTAAAGGAATTATCTAGTTCTACTTGTGAAATTCGAATCCTCTCCGTTTATGGTCAGCGCGAATTCTTCAGTGTCGCGCCACTTAGGTAGTTGAAATCGCATTACGCTGTTAGTTTTTGGGTACTTATGCAATCGGAGGTTTTATGTTCTTATTTATGTTCGCAGTCACCGCTATATTGTCTATTGTCTGGATTCGTGTGTAATACTGGCTATAAAACACTGCGTGGTGAAATTTCTAAATTTAGTTGTTCGAATATTTTTGATAGTTTTATAACGGAGTTACGTTTTAGTTGGATTACAATTTTGATAACGATGTTATCGTAATTGGAATAAATAATGATTACATATTTCTTTAATCATTGTACTTATGGATTTTGCAAATAAATAAATAATGTTGCTTCTGTTGTTAAAATGTTTTAACTATTTGATAATTTACAAAAAAAAAAAAAAAAAAAAAAAAAAATTGATTTGAAAATAAGTAAAATTTTTTCTTCAAGTACATTATTAGGGCCGTGCGAAGGAGGCAGTAGTCACGGGCACGGAAATTGAGAAAGCGCCATATTTGTACTAAAAATTTCTTTTTTTTTTTTTCTTTTATTTATTTGTAAAAATTTATACATTTATATATTGGGTATTTTTTGCCAATAAAAATATATTTATTTTTCATTTCAAAGTTATTGTATGGTTTCTTACTTTTATTCAAATACAAATTTATGAACAAGGTCTTTTTATATAAATACGTAGCACCCAGGGATGTAGTGGAGGATATACGAGGGTATACGCCGTATACCCTCTGGATTTTTTTAAAGGAAAACCGTATACCCTCTGTTTCTCAAGAAAGCTACAGTATACACACACAAGGGTATACCCTCTGCCTTGAGCGTATACTCTCTTATTAGAGCGTATATCCTCTGTTATTTTTACGACTACAACCCTGGTAGCACCTATAGTCGTCATTCAGTCTGTCCGTGTGTCCGCATGCAACAGAGAAAAACTATCCAACCGAATCGTTTGAAATTTAAAAGATATAATTGTTGCATAAATTCTTCGAGTTTTTTCAAATTTTTTGAAAGTAGCATGTATAGTTTAATTATGGGGACAATCAAAAGCATTCCGTTTCATTACGATCAATGGGAAAAATAGTTTCAAGTGTATTTAATGATGTTTACTCTTTCGAACATAATAAAAATTGATATGAAGTATACGAAGCATGTATGAAGTATATATTAAAAAATACATTCTGTACAATGTGTGGTTTAAAAAATATTTGTTATTAATTTACAAGGCCACACAAAAGTATTCGATTACACAATGATATAGGGAGAAACACTGTTTGAACGAGTTTTGATACTATTAAATTATTTCACATTTTATTAAATTCATATGCGTTCTTGATGTTTACTACAAGTCACTTCCTGTATAATCGAAAGCGGATAGTATTCACAGGGACACATAAGAGATTTCTGCGACTATACTATATCCGACGTATTGTATACTGATCATATACTGGCATACATTACAACTAGATCTGAATATTTTTACGAACGCACCTCATTTGCTATGTTTCACGTGCAATTTCCAACTTATATCTTTTCAAAACTTATTTCAGGCCTTTATCTTAGATTTCTTTTGATAACCTTCTCTTTTCTGAGTCTGTAATTTTTCTCACTGTGCTCATGACAAAAACATGCATTCTCAAAATAGCATGGGATTTTCATCCGGAAATACAAAAAAATTGTAAACTGCTATACTGTACTGAAGAATCTACAGAATTTTAGTTGTTTTAGTGCCAGAGATTTTGTAAAATACTGGTCAAAATAGGTTTGTCTTTTTTTTTTTTTTTTTTTTTTCGTTAAAGTAGGCAAATAGTACTTTAAAAAAATTCTGGTAATATTTATTTGAAAGTCATTAAACTTACGAAAATTTTCAAAAATATCATAAAATTTATGAACCCTGTTCGTAATCATAAAAATTACAGATTCAGGTTCTATATTGTTTTAACACTAAAACGCCCGAAAGAAATCTATTCGACTCTGGCCATGAGATTAAATTTCAATTCGAGACAGAAATTTTTTCTTGAAATAAGTTAAGTTTTAATGACGCAGATTTACGTTAAGCAGATCAATTAAATAATTTTGGATAAATATTCTAGCGTGAAATATTATTATCAGACTTGAGTAAAATTTCTGCGAGTTCTAGTATTAAAGTTAATTTTTTTTATCTCCATTTTTAGGTACGTTTGTAATTATGTCAATACGTAGCACCTGTAGTTGTCGTTCAGTCCGTCCGTCCACATATAACAGCGCAAAAACTGCCCAACCAAATCGTTTGAAATTTAAAATATACAATTATTACATAATTTTGTCGAGACATTTCAAATTTTATAAAAATCGGATGCATAGATCAATTACAGAGACAATCAATATTATTTCATTACATTACGGTCAATGGGGAAAAAATGTTTCAAATGCATTTTAATCGTTTGAAATTTAAAATACATAATTATTACATAATTTTGTCGAGTCATTTCAAATTTTATGAAAATCGGGTGCATAGATCAATTACAGGGACAATCAAAATTATTCCGTTACATTACGGTCAATGGGGGAAAATGTTTCAAATGCATTTTAATGGTGTTACACTCTTCCGAACATAATAAAATTAATATGCATCTATAAAGTACACATTATAATATATATTTTGCATAATCTGTGAAGCAAAGAACAAAGAACATTTGTTATTGATTTACAAGGCCACACAAAAGTAGTCCATTACATAATGATATAGGGAGAACATTGTTTGGTGCGCATTTTATTTGTAATTAACTATTTAAAATTTTATGAGATTGATATATGAGAGTGCTATTCTTAAAATTTCATTATCGTTCGAACGTACCATATTTGCTACGCTTCACGTGCAATTTCCACCGTGATATTTATTAAATAAGTTGGTGAGAATAAATAAATTAAAATATTCATTGTCACATTCAGTTGTTATTCAAAATATCTTAAATGTTTTTCTTTCCTTTCAGGTAATTATATTTTCTCTGTGGATAATTGTATAGAAATGGGAAAACGATTCAACTGTAAATTTTATTATAAGAAAACCATGTTAAGGTAAATTTCATGTTACTTAGTGTTTTTTCTTTCAAAATAACTTTGCATTATGTTTTTATTCTTTCCGCAGTCCAAAGTTGAGATATTTAAAGTTGTTTTTACTCTTATTTTCTCCACTAATTTAAATGAATTCTTATTTTTCTAATTTGAAAAATAATGTGCTACGGCGTATTAATTTGAAAACTATTTTTATAATAGAAACTGTGATTAATTTTTCCAATCATATAAAATACTTTCAATGATTATTTATTTGAAACATCGCAATACATTTCAATATCCGATAAGATTATTTTATTTTGTATAAAGTTGTTTTATTTAAATTTAATCTAATTGATATAGCTACAATCAAGTTTTATTTTACTTTTATCGGTAAAGAAATTTAAAAAATCGAATATTTTGCCTTTTATTTAACATCTAGTAAATTTTCTGCAAAATACATTCAAATTTTAATTCCTAATTACATTTTTTTCTAATACAAATTTAACATTACAAAAATAAATAAATTGAATAAATAAATAAAATAACTACTGAACTGATGATTCAAAAATTAAATCAAATCATTGGATTGAGAATTGAATATTATTATTTGAAATTTGCGTTTAAATAAATGAACATTATTCCCTAAATGCGGAACAGAATGCATTGAATAATAATTCTCTATTCTATATAATGTATGTTCATTTTAATAATGAACCAAAAATGTTAAATTCTATAAAAATTATCTAAGGGGTATCCCTCTTTGAAGTTTGAAAGGTAATTTAAAATACCCTCGATATTCCAGGCGGGAAGTTCAAATGAAAATGTTATTTCATTTATGTAAATATTTCATACGAAATCTTGAAGCCGGCGGCTGTCAAACCCGTGAGTGATAAAACTCCAGTAACTTCATCTACTCAATTAATCATGCAGCACTTTTGTCGTCGTTCTTCACGGTCTTCCTTTGAGAAACTGGAGATGCTTGGCAGCGTGCCAAAAAGCAGCAGTTGCAGATAGTGCTCTTGTTCTTGAGTTTGACTTCTTTGTTCTTATGGGAATTGCTAATCAGTGTTATATGTGTGTGACTCAAAATTAAAGTGAAGTTGCTTTCATTGCAAATGACAGAGCAAGCTGCTGTAGTTGCAGCTTACTTCATCAGTAGAGTGGAATGTGGTTTTTAAAGTTTGTTTACTATAGTGAGCGGGCGATTTTTTTTTTTTTTTTTTTTTTTTTTTTTTTTTTATTTATTCTGGATTTTTTTAACCCATCCGCGATGGGAACCTGTTACGAAATTTTTAATGTTTTGTCACCGGTTTTTAAAAACAGAAATTTCTGCCTTATTAAATCAAGAAAATGTTCCGATTAAATAGGGCAAATTTTTTAGGTAATTTTACTGGTGGAGGTATGCATGAATTTTTAAACCTTTTTGCGGCACATATACGTGTCGCTCGTCCCCAAGAGGTTAAGTGCGTTCACAATTATGTAAATACGTAGCAGTGATAGTCGTCGTTCAGTCCGTCTGTCTGCATATAACAGAGCAAAAACTATCCAGCCGAATCGTTTGAAATTTAAAATATATAATTTTGCACAATTTTGTCATTTCAATTTTTTATGAAAATCGGATGTATAGATTAATTAAAGATGCTTGGCAGGATGCCAAAAAGCTGTAGTTGCAGATATTGCTCTTGTTCTTGAGTTTGACTTCTTTATTCTTGTGGGAATTGCTAAACAGTGTTACATGTGTGCGACTCAAAACTGAAGTTAAAGTTGCTTTCACTGCAAATGACAGAGCAAGCTGCTGTAGTTGTTCAGAAACCTTTTGCAGCTAGCTTACTTCATTAGTAGAGTGGAACGTGCTTTTTAAAGCTTGTTTACTACAGTGTGCCGGACGATAAAAAATATATATTCTAATTCTGTCCTGGAATTTTTTAAATAATTTTTTAACCCATTCGCGATGAAAGCCTTTTACGAAATTTTTAATGTCTTGTCGCCGGTTTTTAAAAACAGAAATTTCTGCCTTATTAAATCGAGAAAATGCTCCAATTAAATAAGGTGAATTTTAGAGTAAAATTTTACTGGTTGGTATAAACAAGGATTCTTAAATTTTTTGCGGCACATATATGTATCACTCGTTCCCAAGGAGTTAAGTGCGTCCGCAATTATGTAAATACGTAGCAGTGATAGTCGTCGTTCAGTCCGTCCGTCCATCTGTCCGCATATAAGTGAGCAAAAACTATACATTTATCATCTAATAATTTTTGTGTTAAATGCATTCAAAATTGTAATTGTTAATCACATTTTCTCTAACTATCTCTACAAATTTAACATTACAAAAAATAAATAAATAGATTAAATAAATAAATAAAATAAATAAAATAACTACTGAACTGACAATTTAAATATAAAATCAAATCATTGGATTGATAATTGAATATCATTATATGAAATTTGCGCATAAATAAACGAACATTATTCCGTAAATGTGATACAGAGAGCATTGAATAATAATTGCGTATTCAATATAAGTATGTTCATTTTAATCATGAATCAGAAATACTAAATTCCAACAAAATTATCTAAGGGAATCTCTCATTGAAGTTTGAATGATAATTTTAAAACCTCTCAGTACTCCAGGCGGCAAGTTCAAATGAAAATGTTATTTAACTTATGTAAATATTTTATACGAAATCTTGAAGCCGTCGCTGACAAACCAGTGAGTGATAAAACTCCAGTAACTTCATCCACTCAATTAATCATGCAGCACTTTTGTCGTCGGTCTTCCCTCTCTTCCTTTGAGAAACTGGAGATGCTTGGCAGCGTGCCAAAAAGCAGCAGTTGCAAATGTTGCTCTTGTTCTTGAGTTCTTTGTTCTTGTGGGAATTGCTAATCAGTGTTACATGTGTGTGACTCAAAATTGAAGTTAAGTTGCTTTCACTGCAAATGACAGAGCAAGCTGCTGTAGTTGTTCGGAAACTTTATCAGTAGAGTGGAATGTGCTTTTAAAAGCTTGTGTGAGCCAGACAATAAAATAGGTTTTTTAAACTCCGTTTCAAAATTTTTTAAATCCCTTTTTAAAGCACTACTTCAGTCAAAGGAAAAGGCCCATTCTCTGATGCTAATCCTATGGAAGAAATTTATAAAAATAACTCTGTTGCATTTCAATATTTTTAAATGATTTTTTTTTTCGTTAGATAGCTGAGATTTATCTGAATGCAGGCCGTTTTTTACTTTTTTGATTGCGGATATTTTTCATCAGGGTGCTTCTTTCTCTTTCCAAACTGGTTCCGAAAATGAAAACGTCTTCATAAAAAATATTTTTTAACACATTCCAAAAAATTAAAAGCGCCCTGCACACATATCGATCTCAGCTATCCAATGCCGAAAATAAATAAATTAAAAGAAACTAAATAAATAAATTTTATAATGCAACAGAAATAACTTTATAAATTTCTTCCATAGGATTAGAATTAGCGAAAGGGTCTTTTCATTTGAATATGGTAACCTCTTAAACAAATCATTAAATTGAAAATTGAATACCATTATTTGAAATTTGCCTATAAATACACGAACATTGTTCCCTAAATACGGAACACAATGCATTGAATAATAAATCTGTATTCAATATAATATATGTTCATTTTAATGATAAACCAGGAATGTTAAATTCTATAAAAACTATCTAGGGAATTCCTCTTTGGATTTGGATGGTAATTTTAAAAACCTTCTGTATTCCAGTCGGGAAATTCAAATGAAAATGTTATTTAACTTATGTAAATATTCCATACAAAATCTTGAAGCCGGCGGCTGTCAAACCAGTGAGTGATAAAACTCCAGTAACTTCATCTACTCAATTAACCATGCAGCACTTTTGTCGTCGTTCTTCCCACTCTTCCTTTGAGAAACTGGAGATGCTTGGCAGCGTGCCAAAAAGCAGCAGTTGCAGATGTTGCTCTTGTTCTTGAGTTTGAGTTTTTTGTTCTTGTGGGAATTGCTAATCAGTGTTACATGTGTGTGACTCAAAATTGAAATTAAAGTTGCTTTCACTGCAAATGACAGAGCAAGCTGCTGTAGTTGTTCGGAAACCTTTTGCTGCTTACTTCATCAGTAGAGTGGAATGTTTGCTCTTTAAAGCTTGTTTACTGCAGTGTGCCGGGAGATGCAATATATATTTTTTAATTCTATCCTGGAATTTTGTAAACTTTTTTTAACCCCTTTGTGATGGAAACCTTTTACGAACTTTTTAATGTTTTGTCACCGGTTTTTAAAAACAAAAATTTCTGCCTTATTAAATCGAGAAAATGCTCCAATTAAATAAGGTGAATTTTACCGTAAAATTTTACTAATGGGTATTAACGAGGATTCTTAAAACTTTTTGCGGCACATATACGCGTCGCTCGTTCCCATGGCGTTAAGTGCGTTCCCAATTATATAAGTAAGTAGCACCGATAATTGTCATTCAGTCCGTCCATCCATCTGTCCGTCTGTCCGCATATAACGGAGCAAAAAATATACATTTATCATCTAATAATTTTTGTGTGAAATGCTTTCAAAATTTAATTGCTAATCACATTTTCTCTAATACAAAATTAACATTACAAAAAATAAATAGATTAGATTAAATAAATAAATAAAAAGGATAAAATAACTATTGAACTGACAATTTAAATATTAAATCAAATCATTGGGTTGATAATTGAATATTATTATATGAAATTTGCGCATAAATAAACGAACATTATTTCCTAAATGCGGAACAGAATGTATTGAATAATAATTCTGTATTCAATATAATGTATGTTCATATTAATCATGAATCAGAAATACTAAATTCTATAAAAATTATCTAAGGGAAATCCCTCGTTGAAGTTTGAATGATAATTTTGAAAACTCTCAGTACTCCAGGCGGAAAGTTCAAATGAAAATGTTATTTAACTTATGTAAGTATTTCATACGAAATCTTGAAGCCGGCGGCTGCCAAATCCGTGATTGATAAAACTCCAGTAACTTCATCTACTCAATTAATCATGCAGCACTTTTGTCGTCGCTCTTCCCGCTCTTCCTTTGAGAAACTAGAGATGCTTGGCAGAGTGCCAGAAAGCAGTAGTTGCAGATGTTGCTCTTGTTCTTAAGTTTGATTTCTTTGTTCTTGTGGGAATTGCTAATCAGTGTTTTATATGTGTGTGACTCAAAATTGAAGTTAAGTTGCTTTCATTGCAAATGACACAGCAAGCTGCTGTTGTTCGGAAACCTTTTGCAGCTTACTTCATCAGTAGAGTGGAATGGCTCTTTAAAGCTTGTTTACTTCAGTATGCCGGGCAATAAAATATAGTTTTTTAAAATTCTGTTCTGGATTTTTTAAACTCATTTTTAACCCCTTCGCAATGGGAGCCTTTTACGAAATTTTTAATGTTTTGTCACCGGTTTTTAAAAACAGAGAGTTTTGCCTTATTAAATCGAGAAAATGCTCCGTTTAAATACGGTGATTTTTGCAGTAAAATTTTACAGGTGGGAACAAACAACCTTTCTTAAACCTTTTTGTGGCACAGATACGTGTTCCCGAAGGGGTTAAAAGTGCATTCCCAATTCTGTAAATATAGTCGTCGTTCAGTCCCTCTGTCTGTTTGCATATAACAGAGCTAAAACTATCCAATCGAATCGTTTTAAATTTAAAATATATAACTTTTGCATATATTTGGCGAGTCATTTCAAATTTTATGAAAATCGGATGTATAGTTCAATTATAGGGACAATCTAAAATATTCTGTTACATTACGGCCAATGGGAAAAAATACTTTCAAGTGTATTTTAATGATGTTATACTCTTTCGAACATAATAAAATTCATATGCATATGTATCTATGATTCATATACTAAAATATACATTTTTTACAATGTGTGAAATTAGGAATATTGCTTATTAATTTACATAGCCACTCAAAAGGTGGTATAATGGTATAGCGGAAAACAATTTTTGGGTTACGTTTTTATTGTATTAAACTAAAAACACTCAGTATTCCAGGCGGGAAGTTCAAATGAAAATAATATTTAACTTATGTAAATTTTCCATACAAAATCTTCAAGCCGACGCTGTCAAACCCGTGAGTGATAAAACTCCAGTAACTTCATCTACTCAATTAATCATGCAACACTTTTGTCGGTCTTCCCGCTCTTCCTTTGAGAAACTGGAGATGCTTGGCAGCGTGCCAAAAAGCAGCAGTTGCAGATGTTGCTCTTGTTCTTGAGTTTGAGTTCTTTGTTCTTGTGGGAATTGCTAATCGGTGTTACATGTGTGTGACTCAAAATTGAAGTGGAGCTACTTTCACTGCAAATGACAGAGCAAGCTGCTCCAGTGTTCCGAAACCTTTTGCAGCAGCTTACTTCATCAGTGGAGTGGAATGTGCTCTTCAAAACTTGTTTACTACAGTATGCCGGGCGATAAAATATGTTTTTAAAATTCTGTTCTGGATTTTTTAAAATCCCTTTTTAAGTGCGTTCTCAATTATGTAACAACATATCACGTAGTTACCTACGCTTCGGTTACAATGTCCTTTCAGTTTTAACGTCTTAAATTGATGAAGCCATTAGCTGACTAAAATATATGTTTTTCTTCACTTAGTTTTTTGCAAATTCTATAGTTAACAATTTTTTATTCTTATTTTTAACAAATACTAACATATTTATAAAAAAGAACTTATGAGAATATAATTTAATAAAATTAATTATTTAATTATGATAATTTAACATTTTTTAAAATATAATTTTATTTAAAACTATCATCTTTAGTCATTCACTTTTTCCTGCTTCTCTCTCCAAGAGTAAAATGTGCATGGTTCTTTTGCTAACAATTTTTGAGCTCATCCAATGGACCACTAGCATTTCTGACGTCATAAAACGTCACGATGGATTCCAGCTAATCAACTTCTCGATTTATCCCACAACCGTTCACCAAAAGCCAATCAGGTACCGCAATGCTTGTGGGAAACATTGCGAACTCCGCCCAGTGCTAGTGGTAAATTGTTTTAGTGCAAGTTACATATTGCGAAGTTTCCTATTTAAAAGTCTAGCAATTCACTGAATTGCAACAGTTTGAAGAAAATCACACAGTTGCTTTTAACGGTTTCGTAGTTGTATATTTTAAATCTGTTGGCGATTGATTGTATAAAACCTTTTTCCCTCAATAAATTTAACTGTAAATTAATCATCGCATAAAATGTAACGATGCAGCTTTGGACGAGGGGTGGTGATCACTCGGTGGGACAACCCGTGGCATAGGAGGACTAAGGAATTAAAAAACCATGAAATGTACATTGCGTTCTTAAGAGCGTACACTAGTCACGCGGTAAAAGCCGAACGCCAATGTAAAGTCTATGGGGGCGTTCTTTTCAAATATCTCGTTCAAATTTTAATATTTTTACATGATTTTTTTTTACATAGGATAGTTGAGGACGATCCACAACCGGCCTAGTTCTTACTTTTTCGATTTTAGTTATATATATTTTTATATTATGATAGTTTCAGTTTCAGAACCGGTTTAAACCGGTTTTGAAAATTAAAGTAATTTAAAAAAAAAAATCTAAAACCAAAATTGAAAAAATAAAAACTAGGCCAGTTGTGGATCGTCCTCAACTATCCTATGCAAAAAAAAAAAATCATGTAAAAATATAAAAATTTGAACAAGCTATTTGAAAAGATTGCTCCCATAGACTTATCATTAGCGTTCGGCTATTACTGTGTGACTAGTGTGTGCTCTTAAGACTGCTGGCCACCCCCTTTCCGAATTTTCCTACGTAATGTAAAGTCTATGGTCGTTTGATGCATTCTTATATTTAAAAAAAAAAAACTCCTCAGGAAATTAATATTTTTTACTTCTTCTTTCGGTGTTCTCTTCTGAAAAAAAGTCACTTTTTTCTAATTTTTCAAGTTTTTCTAAAATCTATGCTTAATTTTATATGAAGTGTTAAAATTTTAATTCCAGTTCGTCCATTCTTAACACATAAAATATTAAATTATTAGATTATATATAAGAATGCATAAAATACCCATGTACTGAATGTTAAGTAGGGGAACTCGGTAAGTGAATGACCAACAGCCTTAATAAACGGCCTTTTAATCTCTTCGCGACGGGAGCCTTTTACGAAGTTTTTAATCTTTTGTCATCAATTTTTAAAAACAAAAATTTTTGCCTTTTTGAATCTAGAAAATATTCTTAATAAATATGGCAATTTTTACAGTAAATTTTTATCGGTGATTTCGAATAAGGATTCTAGGCGCTTCATGTGGCAGATACACCGGTCGGTTTTCACCAAAGGGTTAAGAGATATCATATGTGAAACAACAGTTTCTCATTCATATCATCGAGTGGTTGAGATATATTTACTTCCAGTAACCAATAATTTGTCTTATATTAATTTTAACAAAAGTGGATATCTTTAACAAGGAGGAAAATTGTTGTTGCTGTGTATTTGTTGACTTTTTTGGAAGAAAATAATGATTCGCATCAATCACCTTGAAATTGTATACTTGGCAAGCCCTTTATTCCTATCATTAAAAAAAAAAAAAAAAAAAAAAAAAAAGCTGACAAGAAGCAAATGATCAAACATTATTATTATTTTTTTTTTAATGCTTCAAGAGAAAGCTGAGGAAAAAAAAAAAAAAAAAAAAAAAAGGAATAAAAGTTTTATTTCCACTAGGTCTTAAATATTAGATTCCTTTTAGAGAAAATGAAAATATGATAGTGTCCATTTTAAAGAATCTATTGAAAAAAAGGAAAATCATTAGCGGTGTTTTTTATGTCATTTGATCTGGCTAGTGACTAAAGGGGAAAAAAATCCCAGACCTCTCATCTTTTCCTCTCGTTTATCTCAAACTACTAAAAGAAATGATGTAATCCTTTGATTTTTCTTCAAGAAAGCGTTGTGCCTTGGCCTTGTACAAGATGAAGATGCTATATATCTTAAATTAAAACAAATAATACAAAGTACAATCTCATCTCTTCACCATTAAATAACAGTGACGATACAACTGTCTCTTTTGGGATAAGAGAAATTCTTCTGGCATCGTGCCAAAGTCTAGTCTAGAATGGGTTCCTACTTGTGTTTTTCGCTGAAAAATTCATTGACGGCTTTAGAAGGCCGATGCTAGACATTCGATGTAGTGGATTTGTAGTTTATCTGTCAGCGGAAACGGATATTTTTTTCTGTTTTTCTATAAAAATTATATTTTTTTAACATAAGGATGACGCTACCGTAAATAGAGGTTCTTAAAACATGTTTGAATTTTACAATTCAATACGATTTCCCCAATAGTTAGTTAATTTTGAGGAGCATAGTGCCATTTTCATTGCTTTCGATAGCATTTGTAGAATTTATCTAGTAATATATATATAAATAAAAGGAGATAATTATTTCAGGTTCATAGAACTTAACCCCTAAGGATGTTTCTTGTAAATTTAAAAATAAAATAAAATAAAAAAGAAAAATAATAATTTAAAGAGCATTTAACTTATATCAAGTTTAACCCCTTCGCGATGGGGGGTTTTTGCCGGCAGAAACAAGAAGTAGAAAATGGTTTTGACCGGCAGAAACTGGCAACAACTGGTAGAAACTGGCATAAATTCATTTCAAGACGTAATCTGAGACTTTTTAGTAGTATTCAATTGCTTATACATTTTATTTTATGATAAATAACAAATAATAATTTGGATTAAACATAAAGTAAAAAACATGATTGCTCTATTGTAGCTGCTCATAAAATTTACTTAGCTTTATTTAATGATGGAAATATCATTTAAACTCACAAATGTAAGACTCAAATCACATTTAATGCAGCGTTAGCTTTTATGCTAGCTTATTTTTTAAACTAAATTCTTTATATATTAAATACATGTGTGAATTATGAATCATTGCAGGTTAAAGTTCTTATTAGTATTACTTCTTCGTTTCTGCCAGTTTTTGCCACTTACATGCAGAAACTTGCCAGCCCTGTGGGAGCCTTTTACGAAATTTTTAATCTTTTGTCACGAATTTTTAAAAACAGAATTTTTTTCTTTTTGAATCCAGAAAATGTTCTTAATAAATATGGCAAATTTTACTGTAAACTTTTATTGGTGAGGTCGAACAAGGATTCTCGACGCTTTATGTGGCAGATATACCGTTCGGTCTTCACCAAGGGGTTAAGAGATACCATATCTGAAACAATTTTCTCATTCATATCATCGAGTGGCTGAGATAAATTTACTTCCAGTAACCAATAATTTGTCTTATAATAATTTGAACAAAATTGGATATCTTTAACAAGCAGGAAAATTGTTGTTGCTATGTATTTGTTGACTTTTCTAGAAGAAAATAATGATTCGCATCAATCACCTTGAAATTGTATACTTGGCAAGCCCTTTATTCCTATCATTAAAAAAAAATAAAAATAAAAAAGCTGACAAGAAGCAAATGATCAAACATTATTATTTTTTTAATGCATCAAGAGGAAGCTGAGAGAGAAAAAAAATGAATAAAAGTTTTATTTCCACTGGGTTTTAAATATTAGATTCCTTTTAGAGAATATGAAAATATGATAGTGTCCATTTTAAAGAATCTATTGAAAAAAAGGAAAATCTTTAGCGGTGTTTCTTATGTCATTTGATCTGGCTAGTGACCAAAGGAAAATAAAAAATCCCAAACCTCTCATCTTTTCCTCTCGTTTCTTTCAAACTACTAAAAATAATGATGTAATCCTTTGATTTTTCTTCAAGAAAGCGTTGTGCCTTGGCCTTGTACAAGATGAAGATGCTATATATCTTAAATTAAAACAAATAATACAAAGTACAATCTCATCTCTTCACCATTAAATAACAGTGACGATACAACTGTCTCTTTTGGGATAAGAGAAATTCTTCTGGCATCGTGCCAAAGTCTAGTCTAGAATGGGTTCCTACTTGTGTTTTTCTCTGAAAAATTCATTGACGGCTTTAGAAGGCCGATGCTAGACATTGGATGTATAGTAGAATTGCACTTTACAGTGAAATCTGTCTAAGGCGGAATCGCTTGGGACTGAAATAAAATTTCGCCTTAGACAGATTTCCGGGTTAGACAGAAAAATTTTATAAATGCCCCGATTGCAGAGTATTAAACATTATTTTGTCTAAAAGTTAAAAACAACGTATCTTCAATTGCTTTAAAAATTAAATAGACATGAAATCTTTACATATTTTTATATATTTATACCAATAATTTCCATTACAAATTGATACATACACTCAATCAAAAATTATTAATCAAAATTACAGATTTTAGTGAAAATAAAATTATATTTACCTTAATAAATGCCTTAAATGATAATTTGTTTATTTTTTTTCTTAATGGCTTCTTTTTCCGTAGCACATTGTATTTCAATCAACATTGGTATCATTTCATAATTGTTTCGCTCTATGTAAAAATTCTGTAAAAGCTTTATATTCTTAAGAGCTTCTTGATATGACTTTAATGCTTGTCACTTCATCTTCGACTTCATATTCATCAGTGCTACTCCCACTGTTGTCCTCTAGCTTTTGCGCAATGAGAAAATCCACTGAATCATTATAATCATTTCTAGTAAGATTTTCCTGATATGGGAAAATTTTTTACTCTGGCATTGCAAAACCATTCCCTTGCTAGTTTATCAATGCCTTCATTTTCAGCTTGCCTTTTACGTTTACGAGTGCAATCTCCCCCTTTTTCAAATTCTTTACGAAGTTCATCTTTCTTTTTGATAGCATCATAGATTTGAGTCTTTCCACATTTGAATTTTTCATATAAGCTTTTAACTGGGATATTTGTTCTTTGAATTTAATAATACCAATTTTGTCTTTTAAGGATAAAGTATTCGATGTTTTTAATTTATTATCCATTTAGGAATAATGATTTAAACTATACAACAAATCTGCTAGTTTATACGACAACGATAACATTTACTGACTTAAACACAAACTAAAATAACTTAGGCTTCCTAAAGTACATTCTATTCCCGTATTGAAAGATCGTGTAGATATTTTTGGAAGTTGTGACAATATTCTTTTTGTCTGAAATTCTAGGAAGAAATCAACTTTCGTTGTATTATAGGGCAAATAAAAATTAGCAGCTGACCAGGAACAAAGCTATTTCGGAAGACCATGAAAGGGTGCTGAAATTTTCCATAAATTGTCGATGTTGCAACCCTCCCTTTTTAAACATATTCTCTTATCTTATTGTAACCTAAAATTATACTTGTCAAAAATCCCGTGACTCATTTGTTCAACAGTTCCCAGTCATATACAATAATAATATAATCCCCAAACTACTGTCAGCAATCAGTGATGCCTTTTCTTAACATCTGGTAATGCGACTGGACAATATATTTCATTATAAAAAGAAAATATTTCTTTCCATTTATATTTTCCAAGAAAATTTTCTTCCGTCTTAAGCAGTAAATTTGCTACCTGGGACCCAAAATGAATGTCCGGTTCCGCGTTACACAGATTCTTTCCGCCTTAGACAGATTGTTCTGAAATCTCTATGTTAAAAAATGAGGGACTCTGAAATGTTTCCGCCTTAGACAGATTTTCGGCTTAGGCAGATTCCGGCTTAGACAGATTTCACTGTATTTGTCAGCGGAAACGGATTATTTTTTTTTCTGTTTTTCTATAAAAATTATAATTTCTTAACATAAGGATGACACTATCGTGAGTAGAGGTTCTTAAAACATGTTTGAATTTTTGTATCTGACCATTTTATAATTCAGTACGATTTCCCCAATAGTTAGTTAATTTTGATGGAGCATGGAGTCATTTTCACTGCTTTCGATAGCATTTCTAGAATTTATCTAGTAATATATATATATAAATAAAAGGAGATAATTATTTCAGATTCATAGAACTTAACCCCTAAGGATGTTTCTCGTAAATTAAAATAAATAAATAAAAAGAATTTAAAGAGCATTTAACTGATATAAAGTTTAACCCCATTCGCAATGGAAGCCTTTTATGAAATTTTTAATCTTTTGTCACGAATTTTTAAAAACAGATTTTTTGAATCGAGAAAAAATTCTGAGTAAATATGGAAAATTTTACAGTAAAATTTTATTGGTGAGGTCGAACAGGGATTCTCGGCGCTTCATGTGGCAGATATGCCGGTCGGTCTTCACCAAGGGGTAAAGAGATACCGATACCATATCTGAAACAACTGTTTTCTCAATCATATCATCGAGTGGCTGAGATAAATTTACTTCCAGTAACCAATAATTTGTCTTATGATAATAATTTGAACAAAATTGGATATCTTTAACAAGGAGGAAAATTGTTGTTGCTACGTATTTGTTAACTTTTCTGGAAGAAAATAATGATTCGCATTAATAACTTTGAAATTGTATACTTGGCAACCCTCTATTCATATCATAAAATAAAAATAAATAAATAAATAAATAAAAAATAAAAATAAAAAAAACTGACAAGTAGCAAATGATCAAACATTATTATTTTTTTAATGCATCAAGAGGAAGCTGAGTAAAAATAAATAATTAAAGTTTTATTTTCACTGGTCTTAAATATTAAATTCCTTTTAGAGAAAATGAAAATATGATAGTGTCCATTTTAAAGAATCTTTTGAAAAAAAGGAAAATCATTAGCGGTGTTTTTTTATGTCATTTGATCTGGCTAGTGACTAAAAGGAAAAAAAAAAAATTCCAAACCTCTCATCTTTTTTTCTCGTTTCTCTCAAACTACTAAAAATAATGATGTAATCCTTTGATTTTTCTTCAAGAAAGCGTTGTGCCTTGGCCTTGTACAAGATGAAGATGCTATATATCTTAAATTAAAACAAATAACACAAAGTACATCTCATCTCTTCAACATTAAATAACAGTGACGATACAACTGTCTCTTTTGGGATAAGAGAAATTCTTCTGGCATCGTGCCAAAGTCTACAATGGGTCCTACTTGTGTTTTTCGCTGTAAAATTCATTGACGGCTTTAGAAGGCCGATGTAGACATTGGATGTATAGTAGAATTGCACTTTATTTGTCAGCGGAAGCGGATTTTTTTTTCTATTTTTCTGTAAAAATTATAATTTTTTAACATAAGGATGGCGCTATCGTAAATAGAGGTTCTTAAAACATGCTTTAATTTTTGTATCTGGCTATTTTATAATTGAATGCGATTTCCCCAATAGTTAGTTAATTTTGATGAAGCATGGAGCCATTTTTACTGCTTTCGGTTGCATTATAGAATTTATCTAGTATGGGGGGGGGGGGGAAGAAAAAAAAAAAGGTTATTGTTTCACGTTTATAGAACTTAACCCCTAGGGATTTTTCTCGTAAGTTAAAAAGAAAAGCTAAAAGAGCATTTATCTGATATCAAGTTTAACAAACCAAGTATAGCTTTGAGATTGCATCAAAAAGAAAATATTAAGATAAACTTTGAAAAAGCCAAAATCATCTTTCCTACATCTAGCCATTACTGTTCAATAATCCGTGAATCCACTGAGACTTTGCTTAGAAGTGGGTATAATATTCCCGCGATTGGTTGAATACTCTAGGTATTTTGAAAGTTCCTGAAAATATGATTTAATCTTTTCAACCCCCCCCCCCCCCCTTCCAAGTCTTTTTCGACAGTCTGAACTTCGCTTGCACACGTGTACTATTTTATCTTGTTTTACATGCAACTTTTACATTCTTATATTCCAGTCAATCACCTTTCTCCTTGAAAATAAACACGCGTACGTTTTTAACTTTTATATTTTATATTTTTCAAAATCACTCTTGTATTATAAACAGGATTTTTTTTTCCTTGAAAGCTAGTAGTTACATGCCTATAGATCTCTCCAGATAAAAAAAATTCAAAACTATGCTGGCTATTTTTTTTTTCATTTTCGTTCTTAATCTCGATTTAATTTTTTTAATTTAACTTTATTTATTTGCAAAAAGTTAACAAAAAGAAAAACTACAAAATTTTCAAAGCCTCAATAACAAAATAAATGCTTGTTGTTATATTCATAAATAATTTGCATATCTCATTTTAATTTAAATTTTGTTAATATAAGGGCATCGATTAAAAATATATCTATGTGAGTTGTGGTTTTGGGTTCCTAAAACACACTCGTATTTAGCAACAAGGGGTATCAGCAGTTTCCCACGGATAATCCAATGACGTAGAACCCAACCCTACAAATGAATGTGCTGAGATGTAGCATTTATAAAATCAGGCCTGGGAACTTTTGAAATGTCAGAGGAGAATCTCGCTAGTTCTGAGACCTCCCGGTGAAATTTCGTGATCGTGATAGCCGAAAAGTCGGTTAAAGTGCAAATGTTGTATTTATTTCATTTAATCTAGATTAATTAAACTGTTATTTATCATAAACCGTAGATGTTTTATCCAACATTTATATTGAATTAATTATATAGACCACGTTTTCTTCTATAAAGAAAAAATAAATGGTAACATATTCATTTAAAAAAAGTTTTTTTTATTTTATTCTGCTAGAGAACAAAAGTCGCTAGCAGTGATTCTGTCTTGTAATTTGACATTCCCTTGAAAAAAAATCTAACACTTCACTATTTTTTTTTCTTTTAAACCACTAAAAATAATAGTATAATTCTTTACTATTTTTTAAGATAATCTTATAACATGATCTTGTACAAGATGAAGATTGCTACATATCTTACATTAAAACAAAGAATACAGAAGACAATTCCGGGCTTTTTTTCCTCTTTATTAATCTTGATTTAATTTTTTAATTTAATTTTATTTATTTACGAAACTTTGTGGGAAAAAAAGACTACAAATTTTTCAAACACTTAGCATCAAAACAAATACTTCTTGTTATATTCATAAATAATTTGTACATCTCCTTTTAATGTAAATTTTGTAAGCTTAAAGGAATTGATTAAAAATAGATTCTATTGAATTAATTATATAGTCCATATAGTATCCCCTGAGGTTTAGATTCTTTTACAAAAAGAAAATAAGTGGTAACATTAATTTAAAAAAGAGTTTTTTATTTTCTCTGTGACTGTTGAGGAGCAAAGCCATTAGCAGTGATTTTGTCATGTAATCTGTCACTCCCTTGAGAAAAAATCTTAACACTTCACTATTTTTTTTTTTTTTTTCACTTTTAAACCACTAAAAATAATTGTATAATCCTTTACTGTTTGCTTGAGATAGTGTTATAGCATGACCTTGTACAAGATGAAGATTGCTATATATCTTGCGTTAAAACAAAGAATTACAGCAGACAATTCCGACTCTCTTCACATTAAATAACAGAAATGATACAACTGTCTCTTCTTGGGATAAGTTAAAATCCTTCTGGCACCGTGCTAGAGTCTAGAGCGGGCCCTACTTGTGTTTGTCGCTGTAAAATTCATTGACGGCTTTCGAAGGCCGATGCTAGACAGCGGATGTAGTGGAATTGCAGTTTGTCTGTTAGCGGAGGCGGACTTTTTTTTAAATGCTATTTTCCAAAAGATGCAACTTCTTAAAATAAGGATGATAGTCTCATAAATAAAGGTTCTAAAAATATGCTTGAATTATGGCTAAAGCTTAGTTTGTTTGACTGGGCATAGATTAGTTATTCGGAGAAAGTTGTTTTAGTTTATTTTGCCATTTTCGCTTCATTAGCGTATTCTAAAATAGTAAAAGATGCAGAATTTCGAAAAAAATAAAGGATTCTAGCTTGACAGACACGCAGCAGAATAATTTCGTCATTGGTTGAGATTTTAAGTCAAATTTTACAAAATAAATTAATTAGTTGAGTTTGTCTAAATTCTATTTGTCAGGATAAACCCGACACATTTTTCGCGGCTCGCTGTAGTAGTACAGTACAGTAAAAAAAATAAGACATATTATATAAGAATGCAGAATGCAGACCACACAAGATAGTTTGAGGTGCACGTGCATGCGGGAATTCGTCAAAAGGATAGAATTTCCACGATTTAACGACTTTTGTGAAACGGGGTGTTTGGTAAGGGGTTACAGAACTCTGACTAAACAGTCAGTTAGCCAATAAATTTGTCAAAAATGTTTATAAGTTAGACTGGAAAAGATTGAATTTCCAGTAAACAAGAGTAAGAATCTTCGCGCATATGGGAGTTCAAAGTAATAAATATGTCTACTGTGGTATTTGAATGTCTGCAAATTTAGTAGTGGGATTAACATGTTAGCTAAAAAAATGTCGCATTTGGTAACACGATTCTCACATTACATCGTAAAAGGGGTTTTAGCTGTTTACTTGGATTTGTTTTCAGACCACTTGCATATGGAAATGCGCGTTACTTGAAAAATTATAATGATATGCAAGAGAGAGAAATTTTATAGGAGGATAAGATTTTTAGGAGGGATTTTCAGGCAGGGAGATGTTAGTAAAATGGGATATCGAAAAAAATAGCGGCAGAAAGGTTAGAGGAGAACGGTCTTAGAGAACTGGAGTTTTGGTGCTCTCTCTCTCTGGCACAGAGAATAAGTTGATTTTTTGTGATATGAGCACCGGTATGGGGATGTGCCTGACGCCCGACGATGACGTTCCTAGTATATCTAAGAGGTGAGTGGGTTCCTTCTTGAGTTTTGAGCAACCTTATCATATTAGGCATCCTTAAAATCCTGTATTATATTATTAATTATAATCGCAATAAATGTATTGGAAGATTTACAATGTACCTATTATGCTTTAACTATAAATAAAGTGTCGTTATTACCTTATGTCTGTAGACTTTATGTCTTCTAAAACATCCGACTCTAGAGCCTGGGAACTTTAATGTAAACAAATAAAATAAAGTAAAGTAAAGCTAACAATAGTCGGACAATGGTTACCGTGACCAATTTAATACCTTTAGGTGTTAAGATATTTATTTACTTCGGCCAATGTAAATTATTTAATATAAATAAGGATGCCTGTAATTGTTAGTAATAATTGAATTGAAATAATTAAAAGTATTGATATTTATATTTATAATGCCTGTATCTATTAAAATCTATTAAAATGATAAATAACAAGTGTAATATTTATATTATTATTATAATTTAAGGCCCAGTTACAAGTAGGGTCAATAATGAATGAAAAAATATGTTCAACTTTTAAGGCTTTTTATGAAATTATTTGATGGAAATTTCATTATTGTGAATTTTTGTGTATAATCTTAGAGATATTTTATCTTGTATTGATGGGGCTGTCGCGATATTTCTTGGTCATTATAGATATGAAACAACTAATGCAATTGATGCTAAAAACGATTTTGATAATAATGTACTTAAACAAAAGAAACTAATTTTAACATTTTAATATTTTTTTAAAATATATATATATATATATATATCAATTATACATGGTTTCTTTCTTTCACTATTTATGTTACTTTATTATCTATATTTTTCTATTATTTTCTTACATTATTGTCCTTTATCTACTTATTTCTAATATTTGTTATTTATTGATATTTGGAGTCAGATATTACTATGTTTTAATTAATTCTATAAGAATACCGGTTATGATTACATATTAGCGAATATTCATTAATTAGTTGTTTTACTTTTCGTCGATAAAGTGCTTATTTATAAATTTTGAAAATGTCTGACAGCGAAGATAATGGAGCGCAGGCGGACGCGAAAATACGAAAACTCGCTGGGTTCCAGGCCCTTATTCCCCAGTTCGATAACATGACCGCCATAACCCCTAAATTTTTTATAGAAACTCTAGAAGAGACAACAAATATTGCAAATTGCTCTAATGAAGAAAAACTCCTGATTTTACGTTCACGTTTGCGCGGGGAGGCACTCACAAATGTCATAAATTCTCCTGATTTAAATTTAGAGAAAGATTATGAACAATTTAAATCAAAGTTTCTAGCCTACTTTGACACACAGTTTAGTTTAGCGGCTAGACAGCGCCAAATTTCAAATTGCAAAATGCTGCCCCGTGAACTTGTAAAAGTGTATGCAGCGAGAGTCGCTGTAGCGACACAAAATTTCTTTAATCATCCAGATTTATCTAATGACGGAATAAAAACTATTGTAGAACAAACTAAATTAGCTAAATTTATAGAAGGACTGTCAGCAAATTATAAACATTCTGTAATACTCAAAGATCCCAAAAATTTCGACGAGGCTGTAAATTTTGTTCAAATGCTTCAAGCCAACGAATTATCTTCTTTCGATACAGATTCCGATCCTACCATAAATAATATAAATAAAGATGTAGCTACGGATCAAATCAAAGCATTAATTGAAGCGCATGCATTCCAAACTAGGGAAATGGTTAATTCGTTAAGTAAGGAAATTGAGAATTTAAAACTTGAATCGCAAAAATCCAAGCAATACGATCAACATCAACAAACAGCGGCAGA
The DNA here is from genome assembly GCA_964019185.1 of Maratus speculifer. Lineage (NCBI taxonomy): Eukaryota > Metazoa > Arthropoda > Arachnida > Araneae > Salticidae > Maratus > Maratus speculifer. The sequence goes on from OZ025300.1 coordinate 158,373,172, forward strand.
ATATAATATGAGACCTCCTTACACAAAAAATTCAAATTACAATAATAATAATAATTATAATAGACAGAGCAGAAACTTTAACCCGAGGAATTTACCTCCATGCAATTTCTGCTCCAAAACATCACACATATCGAACGACTGTTACTATAATCCTTCTAACAGAGAAAGTTATCGGGGAAGAGGATATCATTTTCAAAGAAACTCCCGCAGCGCTTTTAGGGGGAGAACACCTAATTCATATCGGCCAAGACGTAATGGAAATCAGCAGAATTCGGAAAATGCTTGAGGGGGCGTCGCGCCGAATTTGGTCCACAAACAGATAGTCCCCTATATGATAAAGGACCAAAAAAATATCGTGAAGAAAATGTTAACACACAATTATTTGATACGAATTTTGTTTCTAAGCATACACTACCTGTAACAGAAATAAAAATATTAGGAAATGTAATTACAAGTCTTATTGATAGTGGCTCAAGTATTTGTCTTCTAGAAGAAAGTATCTTTAAATCATTCAAAGAAGATAAACGTATTAAATATTTAAAAATAGATGCCCAAATTAAATCCATAACTGGTGATAGTTTAACAATTACTAATTGTGTTTCTTTGCCAATTCAAATAGGAAATAAAAATTTATTTCACAAATTTTACATCGTTAAACACCCTCTGTCTAATTATTATAGTTCAATTTTAGGTTATGACTTATTAAAATCAGGAGAGTATGAAATTTCTTTTATTAATGATACTTTAAAATCAGGAAATTCTATTTCACGAATTCGTGATGCACGATCAGATCCAGTAATTTCAAATACCACTATTTATGCTTACATAAAGAAGAAATTTACTTTAGAGCCTGGAGAATCTAAAGATATTGACTTATTGTTAGATCGACCAACAGATAAAGGAGCTGTTGTTAAATTCTTTTCATGTTTAAGAAACCCAAACATAAAATTTGTTAACAATTTATGCACAGTAAACAATGACATGCGTTTGTCCGTAAGGGTCTCTAATTTATCATCGAAACCTGTCCCTTTCAATAAAAACACGCGTGTAGGTACAATTAGCTCAGAATTTGATAGCAGAGATATAGAAATGATAAAAAAACTCAGGCGCGATGAGCTAAAAATAACTGATTTTAACTTATCACATCTAGACACAGAAACAAAGGCTAAATTATCAAACTTATTAATGGAGTACGCAGATATTTTCAGTAAACGTTTATTTACTATTGGTAGAACTGAGGCAATTCAGCCTAACTTAATAGTTGATGTGGATAAAATAAATTCAGAGAGACCAAATCGGGTACCACACGCTTTAAAAAATGAAGTTAGGCGTCAATTGACAGAATTAGAGAAAGCCAATATTATAGAACGATCAAATTCCCATATTAGTTCTCCATTAGTTATAGTTAAAAAGAAAAATTTATCAGGGGATCCACTCAAGCAAAAATATCGTTTAGTTGTAGACTACCGCGAAGTTAATGCAAATCTCAAATATCCGAGATATAAATTACCAGTTACACAACATCTGTTAGATAAATTAAGAGGAAATAAAATTTTCACCACTTTAGATCTCAGTTCCAGTTTTTGGCAAATCCCCTTGAAACCAGAAGATAGGGATATTACTACGTTTAGCAGTCCTAAAGGTAACTTTCGATTTGTATGTATGCCACAAGGATTAAATGCCTCGAGTGAAACAATGTGTCAATTAGCTGACCAAATACTTGCGCCATTATCTGAGTTAAAAATTTCAAATTTTATTGATGATTACGCAATCGGAAGTAAAGATGTTGACCAGATGTTAGATAAATTAAGACAACTTTTCGAGAGATTTCGAACTTTTGGATTAACAATAAATCCTGAAAAATGTTCCTTTTTTCTACCTGAAATTGAATTTTTAGGGCATCGTTTAAGTGAACAAGGAATTCGTCCATTAGAATACAATGTTATAAAAATAAAAGAGTTTCCCGTCCCAACTACTGTAAAAAAAATACGAAGATTCGTTGGACTAGTTGGCTACTATAGAAAATTCATTAAAAATTTTTCAGAAATATCAACTCCATTAACTAACTTAACTAGAAAGAATGCCAAGTTCCGTTGGACTGATGAGGCGCAAAATTCATTTGATATATTGAAAGATAAACTTTCAAAACCACCGATACTTATTCATCCTGATTATGAAAAGGAATTCATTCTATCGACAGACAGTTCCAATCATGCTTTGGGTTCAATGTTAGGACAACTAGATGAAAATCAAATCATTAGACCCATTGCTTATTTTTCAAAAAAACTGAATCCTACGCAATTAAAATATCCAATAGTCGAAAAGGAATTATTAGCAATTATTCAATCAATTAAGTGCTTCAAACATTACCTATATGGTCGGCATTTTATTATCAAATGTGACAATAAGGCGCTGACTCAAATGTCAAAACTTGAATCACCAGGTGATCGTGTCGCGAGATGGTTCGCATTCTTAAGCGATTATGATTATACATTCGATTTGATAAAATCTGAAGAAAACATTGTTGCAGATATACTTTCGCGTGATTTCTTTGACAGTTCAATAAATTCAACAAATAATTCAAATAATTCTAATAAAATCACAGAAAACAGGCAACCTCTAGAAAATAAATCTGCTAAATTAAGCGAAAATGAAATTTGCAACAATAATAACGCAAGCTTAATTTCTGAAAAATTAGTGGAAGGAAATAAAATTATAGACGATGAGCATATGAAACAATGTACAGATCTTAAAATTGGAGCAGGCCTAGAAAATTTAGGAAATTCGTGTTTTATGAATGTAATTTTGCAAAGTTTATCATATTTAAAACCATTGTTTTATTATTTTTCTAATACTATGTCAAATTGTAGAAATAAAATTAATTGCACTATATGTATGTTTAAGAGACACTTAGATTCCGTGATTGGAAAATCAGGGCAAATTGTAAAACCGCTCGATTTTCATCAGCATCTTGGTGATATCGGGAGCCAGTTTCGAATTTATAATCAAGAAGATGCTCACGAATTTCTTCAGCAGCTTATAAATCGATTACAGCAGGACAGTTTAAATCATACGGATATAAGCAAAGGAAATAACCTAAATAACAAGATTAACAAAATTAGAAATATATTTGAAGGTACTTTTCGAAGTCAGATAGAATGTCTGAGATGCGGAAAGAAAAGTATCACATTTGAACCCTTTGCAGATATTTCGCTAGAAGTTAAACAGGGCGTTTCAACTCTCGAAAAGGCGTTAGAGGAATTTAGTAAAATTGAATTTCTAGGGGAAGAATATCGATGCTATAATTGCAGAACTTATTCTAAAGCAGTTAAGGATTTGTCGATATTTAAGTACCCAGATATAATTACGTTCCATTTTAAAAGATTCGAGTTCTCTCAAAGAAGTGAAAAAAAATTGACAAATTTCATTTCCTACCCAGAAAATCTTAATCTTAGCATTTGTAAAGTCAATGAGAGAAATAAGAGACCATTATGGTATAAATTAACCACTGTTATAGTCCATTCCGGAAACTCTATGCATGCAGGTCACTATTACTGTTATGTCAGAGACTCCTATAATAATTGGTACTTAATGGATGATTCTAGAATCATACGCGTATCACCTGAAACTGTACTTAATCAGGAAGCATACATTATTCAATATGTCAAGGATGAGCATGATACACAAACAGTTGAAAGTACAAATTTAGTAGGGGTAAATGCTTTGCAAATAGACCTCCCTACTATTGCAGAAGTGAAAGTAGCACAACGTAACGATAAGAGACTTTCAGAAATTATTTGCATATTAGAAAATTCAGCTAAGCAGGGTTTACATAAATACATGGATTATTTTATACGGGATGGATTATTATTACATAAGGGTTGCATTCCAATTAATAGAAAAAATAGAAATGTTGAACAAGTAGTTATCCCTGATATATACAAACCACATATACTTACAGCAAAGTATATTTCTCATTTTGGCGTGTTGAAAACATATAATGCGATTCGGGAAAAGTATTTTTGGGAGAACTTATTTAGTGATACAAAACATTTTGTTCAATCATGCAAACAATGTACATCTTTTAAATCAATAAATAAGTTTCCGCCAATTCCGATTCAAAGACATTATATACCATCTAAAGTTAATCAATATATCAGTGGAGATTATATAGGGCCGTTTAATACTACAGATAGGGGCAATAAATACATTTTAACTTTCGTTGATCATTTTTCTAAGTTTATAAAATTATATGCTGTCCCCAGTACTACAACACTTAATTCAGCTCAATGCTTATTAAATTATTTGTGCACATTCGGAATTCCCGAAAAATATTTGACTGATCGAGCCACTTGCTTTACGAGTGATGTATTTAAAATTCTTTGTAAGAAATTTGGAGTGATTAAATTAATGACAACTGCTCAACATCCCACTTCAAATGGTTCAGCTGAAAAAATTAATCAAAATATAAAAAAATCACTTGCTATATTTGCGGAGGAGACAGCTCAGTGGGATGATTTTATTGATTTTTATGCGTTAATATATAATAACAGCATACATTCAACAACTAATCTAAAACCAGCCTTTTTGCAATTTGGTTATGATCAAAATCTACCAACTGATTTAATAAGTGAGCCGCGTGGAATAGAATATGTCCCATATCAGGATTTCGTAGCCCGTAAAGCGCGCCAATTACAGTATGCTAACGAAAAAGTCAAGAAAAGTCTACTTGAGTCTGCTGAAAAACGGGAAAATTATCAGCACCAGAAAGCAAAATATCGAAATTTCGAGCCCGGTCAACTTGTTTTTCTGCATAACAGAGATTGCGATCGATTTGAACATACCACAAAGAGACGTACATGCACCGGTGTTTTTAAAATAGTAAAAAAACATAATTTAGTGGACTATTCAATAATAGATCCCATGAATCACAATGCCAAAGAAATTAAGGTTCACGCTGATCGCCTAATCCCCTATGTGCAAAGAAAAGAAAAACTTGACCTTTTTCAAAATTTATTACCAAAGAAAGTAAAATTAGACATACAGGATATTCATAACCAAACTAAAAAAACTACTCCACATGCTGTATTCGAAGATAATTCTCAATATGCGTACAATCCCTTTTTATGGTCACCCTTAGAGCAGACGCCTCGTCATAACTCAATAAACAATGATAAGATAGAAATTAATCCCGCTCCAAGTCCAACAATTCATTTGGACAATATAAATGAGGATATTAACACCCATAATACAGAGCCCATAATTGACTCACCAAGTCCATCCGAGAATTCGGAAGATACAATTGTCTATTCTCCGAATGGGATAGCAAATACTCATATCGACAGTCAGAAATCGACATACGATCTTCGACCGATGGATCCACGATACGTATCAGATAGGTTCAAAAATTGGACATTTAAAATAGATAAATAAATTATAATTATTGTACTATTAAGAAACATATATATATAATGTTTCTGTAATTATTAGAGGGTTTTGATAAACAATTATAATTCCTGTTGATTAAGAGATATTAAGTTTATTAAAATGCATTCATATTCCTCTGATATTCTTTTATATTTCGGTTTAGTGGTATTTTGCTATTGTATTTCTGTATTCATAATCATATTTTTTTTACGAAGTTTGAGTTTTCTTCTAGGTTATGTGTAGGTATTAGGTGTAAATAAAAGTATATCTTAATTATTTGGTATATACTATGTTCCGTTCGGCTCATTGATCTATTAAGTTGAAAATTATAATTCTATTTATGGGCATATAGAATTTTGGGTATCTCTGTAAATAATGTAAAAAAAAAAAAAATAAATAAATAAAAATAAAAATATATAAATATAGGTAGAGAAGATTGGAACAATTATAAATTACATTTTGTTTCCATGCATGGTGACCCTCTTATGTCAAGTACGAACTGTTTTTCTGACAAGATAAAAATATGTGAATCTGTGTTCCATTGGTTATGGATACTTTAACAGGAACATTTCTGTATGAAGGGAGGATACGAAAAGGATTGTTGAACTTGCTCGGGAAGATAGTAGAAATACGATCTTGTAATCTCCCCAAAGAAAAAAAAAAAAGAGAGAGAGAGAAAAGGGGGGAGGATACGAGATATTATCGGCCAGGTGAACAAATTGCGTTCAAAAGAAAAAAAAAAAAGTTAGGCTACCAGATAGCATATGTGGATGACTTCTGTTTTGTTTTCATTTTGGGTAAGCAAAAGTGCGTTCAAAAAAAAAAAAAAAAAGGTAGAGAGAAAGATATATAAAAGATTTTAGCTTATAGTATACTTTTATGCATTAGAAAAATATTGATAGTCATAAAATATAAGCGTGTTTTTTTTTTTGTAGTTGAATTATATGAAGTTGGTAGTGTTATTGCTGTTAAATTTTAATATAATATGATACATTTCTATTATACATATAAATTATAATTTACTTTCATTATAAAGGAAGTATGAATTTGGTTATATCTAGTAGAATATAGTAGAATATCACTCAACTGTATTTATTGTTATATAGATGTTTGTTAATTCAATTTAAAGTGCCAATACATAGAAAATTGCATGGGTTTTATTTGATTATTATACTAAAATGGCACACTTATTTTTATGTTACTCATGTTATTTTACTAAATAGAACGTGTCATATAAGAAAATTAATATGACATTTCAAGTTATTATACTATAGAGTGTGTTTTGATATTTTGATAATTACCTGTTTATGTATATTAATTAGATATCAGGTGTCGGATTATATATATAAATAAATGCAGAAGTTTACTACATTGTTATGTATGGTGACGTAGCATTGAAATTTTATATTTAAGAAGATTAAGAGTGTTAGATATTGTAGTTGTATGACATGATTGAGATATTAGTTTTTTTTTCTGCAATAACTTGTATTATAATTAGATCGTAATCAAATTCAATTTATTTCTATGAAACAATTTTTGCAGTAAGAACTGTATTTGTATAATTAGTCTATTTGGAATTGATTTAGATTTAAAATTATGACAAAATAATAATAATTAATTTAATTATAATAAGTACCTTATTAACTTTAGCTAAGTTTTATAATCATAAACCAGGGTAATTAATTTGTTTTTAGATAAATATTTATGATTGTTTTAAATATATTATTTTGATTTCTTTCATCATTTCAAAATTTTGTTCTTATTCTATTGAAAAGGCGTTCAGCAATTCTATTGTACAAAAACAAAATTTATTTTAAACACATATAAAATAATACATTACATCCACTTAAACATTCAAATTTATAAATGCTAGTAGAATTTTCTATTTGATCATATGTTGTTTCATTTCTGCAAAATGGCCAATTGCGGGAATGTATTGTTAGGATGATTAAATGGGACTTTAATTTCAAGAGTGTAACTTAAAAAAAAAAAAAAAAAAGTAATAATATAAATATATGTAATGCTTAATTTTCTTTCATCATTTGTTCCTTTTACAAACAAATGGGAAAGAAAAGTTGACTTAATATACAACATGACGATTCCTTTGAATCATTATACTATTGCCTTAAGAGTTGATCTTCGTATTTTCAATTTAAAATATAAATAATTAACTGAATTAAATTTGCTAAAAAAAAAAAAAAACAATAATAATATGATTGAGTTATTATTCGATTTTTTTTTTTAAATTTATGCCATCAGCTGAATTTTAGTAAGTTACTTTATTGTTTAAATTAATTTTAATAATATTTGGTTGCTCGAAATACTTAATTGTTAAACCCACTTTCCTGCATATATCAATCATTATTTTAAAACTATACTACACACAAATCCCTGGAATTCCGCTATAATCTACTGCCAGTGGAAAAGGAGCAGCTGAGGCTGTTCCCCTCCTTGATGAACTTTTGTGGAAATCTTCACTTGCTGCAGTCAATTTTCTACACTCAATGCATGTTACAGTCATGTACATATACTTCTGTATGACAATATATCATCATGCTGCTGATGATTGCTTAAAAATTTTGCCTGCTATTTCATCACTTTTTATCCAACAAGCTGCAACTTGAAAACTTTACAAAGAATGCGCAGTGTTACCTGTTTGTGAAATGTTTATCGTTTGGTGATTCTTATATACATTTCCATGCAAGAAAAACATCACACAAATCATTTTCTTTTTATTGTTATTTGTTTAGGACGGCGTGTTTATAAGATGGGATACGAATATTCCATCCATATTTCAGTAGTGAGGATCGTGGAGGTGATACTGGAATTCTACTACTTCTGTTTACGTTCCATTTCAACACCACCTCCAATTCTGCAAATACTAATTAACTCATCGTATATCACTATTTCTAACTTTAGTTGGTGGAGGAACTTATTGATATTTAACGTTTTATCAAATTCAACATACAACATGGTGGACTTTACCTACAATGTCTTATATGGTTTCTATAATCGTTAATATACCTGCGGTTTGTGAGCGGACTTCAAACATTGGATTTATTTTTAATCATCGAATTTCACAAAAGAAGAAATAAAATCAAAAGAATATAATTATCTTAATCTTCAGATGCGTAGATGTGCATCTTTTACGATTGTTACTGTCAAGTTCAATCTTCGACTTCAACGAATGACTGTATTTTACTCTTCAAATGCGTAGATGTGATTCATTTACGACTGTTACTGTCAAATTTCGATCCTCGACCTCAACGAATGACTTTAAACAACATACTTTTGTGAATCGCTATAAGTGAAAAGAAATGACATTGTTTCCGTAAAAAACTTTCTTTCAGTGCAAAGATGATAAATTATTTTATATACACTTGACTTCAATAGACATTGATGGTGATGCAAGTGTACAAAATTACTAAAAGACATTTGTTGGAAAGTGCTTTCTTTACATGCATATTAATAATAAGACTTTTCTTTCAGATGCATTTTTCAAAACTTTTATCCAAACTATATTTACGTCTGTGCATCTATGGAACATTTCACCTAACAAATTTGGTGTTTCTAATCAGGAAGAAACTTATTTTTATATTGCTAATTTTTCATTGTGTTTAATGTTATTTTGGTATTATTAATTTAATAACTAAAATTATTTTATCGCTACTTATTTATTTCCTAGTTGAAAGTTGGTATCATCATAATTTTTAAATTTATTATTATTATTATTATTGCTTGTTTTTATAAATGTAATGTTTTTAATGCGTATTATTTCTCTTTTTACAATTGTAAGGATCTAGAGGATGCCTGATTGTTTTATTGGGACTTAGGTCTTTTTCTTTTTTTTTGTGTTTTTTTTTTCTTTATGGAGAAAGTCGTATCATTGTCAGGATAAACCCGACACATTTTTCGCGGCTCGCTGTAGTAGTACAGTACAGTAAAAAAAATAAAAGACATATTATATAAGAATGCAGAATGCAGACCACACAAGATAGTTTGAGGTGCACGTGCATGCGGGAATTCGTCAAAAGGATAGAATTTCCACGATTTAACGACTTTTGTGAAACGGGGTGTTTGGTAAGGGGTTACAGAACTCTGACTAAACAGTCAGTTAGCCAATAAATTTGTCAAAAATGTTTATAAGTTAGACTGGAAAAGATTGAATTTCCAGTAAACAAGAGTAAGAATCTTCGCGCATATGGGAGTTCAAAGTAATAAATATGTCTACTGTGGTATTTGAATGTCTGCAAATTTAGTAGTGGGATTAACATGTTAGCTAAAAAAATGTCGCATTTGGTAACACGATTCTCACATTACATCGTAAAAGGGGTTTTAGCTGTTTACTTGGATTTGTTTTCAGACCACCTGCATATGGAAATGCGCGTTACTTGAAAAATTATAATGATATGCAAGAGAGAGAAATTTTATAGGAGGATAAGATTTTTAGGAGGGATTTTCAGGCAGGGAGATGTTAGTAAAATGGGATATCGAAAAAAATAGCGGCAGAAAGGTTAGAGGAGAACGGTCTTAGAGAACTGGAGTTTTGGTGCTCTCTCTCTCTGGCACAGAGAATAAGTTGATTTTTTGTGATATGAGCACCGGTATGGGGATGTGCCTGACGCCCGACGATGACGTTCCTAGTATATCTAAGAGGTGAGTGGGTTCCTTCTTGAGTTTTGAGCAACCTTATCATATTAGGCATCCTTAAAATCCTGTATTATATTATTAATTATAATCGCAATAAATGTATTGGAAGATTTACAATGTACCTATTATGCTTTAACTATAAATAAAGTGTCGTTATTACCTTATGTCTGTAGACTTTATGTCTTCTAAAACATCCGACTCTAGAGCCTGGGAACTTTAATGTAAACAAATAAAATAAAGTAAAGTAAAGCTAACAATAGTCGGACATATTGGTTGGACATCAATCCTTTATCTACGGACGCTACTTATAAGTACCATTAAAATTACTTTTTATAAAATTCTTTTAATACATCAAATAGTTGTAATACTGTTTAGAATGAGTTACAGATACATTACTTTATTTTGCTCCAAAAGCATTATTGGTTACACAAAAATATTTTTAAAAGGATGATTTCTTTGCCTTTGTATCCTTTTCAGCTTTCTTGGCGCTGAGGAAGAGGGATGGGGATTTTTCAATTCGGAAATATTTCTATATTTATATTGTAAAAACATCGTATTTGTACATTTTATAAGTCTAAAAAATACTAAGAAAACAATTTAAAATAAAAAAATTGAGTGGGGTCATAAATATTGCACAAAATCCTTGTAAATTCAGATTTAATTAACCCTTCCCTTCAAAAATGTATTAAATGTTTATGTAAATCTTTTAATTTAGTTTAAACAATTTACGTAAAAGGCTTTAGAATGTAAAATTTTCACGAATTCATAATTTGGTAGATAAAGGGTTAAAGATAACAACATGCAACTTACTTGAAGTTAGACAACGGTAGAACATTTTATGACATAGCAAAAGATTTGGAAACTATCTAAAAAGTAAGATTATCGATATTATAAACAAAAATATCGATGCTAAAGTTATGACAACTTGGAAATCAATTCCAAGCACTGTGCACCCCATTTAAACATTTTTTTTCTATCTCGATCCCCCGATGAATCATTAATAAATAATTTTCGAAATAAATATTGTGAAAAACTCAAGCAGAAATAAATCTCTTGTCAAATGATTCCAGGCCAACTTGAATATTCTTGAAGATAACTAAGTAAGAATTTGATATGAATTATTTCGCATAAAACATGCAAAAATAGAGTTCGCAGTTTTATTTTAATTACTTTCTAAAATACAACACCCTATATTACCTTCATTTTTTAAATCCTAAAAACACTCTGCGTAAGCGTATACCCTCTGCTTAGAGAGTATGCTCTCTGTTTATTTTACGACTACATCCCTGATTCTAAGCTGATCTTTTATACATTATATGGCCAAAGGTGGTCGATCACTTGCGATTTTAGACATTTTGTTAAATATTTTGAAAAATACAAGAGGGATTATCCTAAAACTCCAGGTGTGTAAACACAATAGTACAGGTCATATATTTGAGCGAAGGTTTTTTTTTTTTCCCCGAATCCCTGTAGGAGACCGTCCACAAATTGATAAAAAAACGAGTAACTTTTGCATAACCCTGTCAAAACTAATATAGTAAAAGTGTTCAAACTGTAGATTATGATTCAGTAGCTTATTCTGATAAACCATGTTTATTTTTATGCAGATAGCATGTATACTCATAAAGAAATAAAGATTTTCATAAAAACAGTTCCAAATTTTGCCACGTTTTTTGTTTATCATTTGCAGAGTTCTTAATAAAAAAAATATTCTTTTCAGAATACATAGAAAACAATCTTCTATACAATACCTTTTGATCAGAATTAAATTGTAATAATAAAAATTGTATGAAAAATGAGCAAGTTTACCAAAATATGAGCTTGCGTAAATGTAATAAAAATGTAATGAGAATAATGTGTTACCTAAAAATATAGAGCAACTTTTGTGAAAATCCTTTGACTTTTTAATGACACTAAATTTTAATCATTTTATCATTACCATTACCTATTATGTACCATTTTATGCTACACTGATGTTTTTAACTTTTAAAAAAAGTATAGTATAACTAGGGGCATAAGGTAACGTTCATTCATAAGTGTAATTTTTGATCAGAAATGAAGCGAAACATCCAAAGTGTGAGTCAACCACAGCCATGAAATGAAAATTCGATGCAAAATCATTCCGTCACTTTGTAATATCCAATGAGTCTTATTAAATTTCACTTAAAACCCTTTAAAAGGTCATTTCTTGCAAAAATAATGTGCAGCCATGTCTTCGCTCATTATAAGCCTGTTTCCTCAAATACAAGCTGTTAGTTAACTGAACGTGAAACCACTTTGGAAGGCTGCCCAAAGCTCTCGTATCTTGTCACACTTGACAGAAGTGCTGAATATTGAAAGAACCGCGACAGTAGCATTTGTCCCACGTTGCGTCTTGCGTCTTTATGAACTAAGGACATAACGTAAAGTTTATGCATAGGTGTAATTTTTTACAGAATTAAAGCGAAACATCTAAACTATGTTTGAGTCAACCTCAGCCATGAAATGAAAATTCGATGCATTATCATTACAACACTTTAAGTAATATTAAGTAATATCCAATGAGTCTTATTAAATTTTACTTAAAGCCCTTTAAAAGGTCATTCATGCAAAAATAATGTGCAGCCATTTCTTCGCTCATTATAATCCTGTTTCGTCAGTTACAAGCTGTTAAGTTAACCCTTTCCGGCGCAGTGTGTCCGGTCTGAACACACCTAATTTTAATTCCAAACTTGAAATTGGTACCAATAATATTTTAATAAAATCTTGCTTTTATAATAAAAGATTAAATTAAGAAATTCGTGATTTCTTAAAAAGTCGTTTGTGAATTCCGGTGTCAGTCGATAAATTCTCCTTTTAATAACAGAATTTGTCCTCGCCGGAAAGGTTTAATTGAACGTGAAACCACTTTGGAAAACTGCCCAGAGATCTCGTGTCTCGTCACACTTGACAAGAGTGCTGAATATTGAAAGAACCGCAACGCTTCTGAAAGTTAAAGGCTATTGAAGGAATTAGCTAGCATTTGTCCCACGTTGCGTCTTTCGTGTTCTTTAATTGATCTTGAAAGGATGTTGCCAGATTCTGTCGGTGTCGATCAGTGATTTATTTTCGGAAACTGCCTAATTTCACTTAAGAATTTTCATCATGAAGATAAGTTATGCCGAAATTTTAGAATTGCTAGTTTGAAAGATAGATTTAATGCGTTTTTTTCTTTTTTTTTTCCTTTTAAAAAAAAAATAAAAGTCTATAACTTTTAAATACTTAGAGGGCTGGTTGTGAAAAAGTTAATGACTCTTGAAGGAATTATAATTGACTGTATATTTTAACATTTGTTAATAGTGCGCATTCTTAACTTTGAAGGATAGTTGGTAGCTCATGTCAAGCTATAATTATTTTCGTCAAATACAAGCTGTTTGTTAAGTGAACGTAAAACCACTTTAAAAGACTGCCCAGAGATCTGGCATTTCGTCACATTTGACAAGAGTACTAAATATTGAAATAATTGCAACGCTTCAGAAAGTTGAAGGCTAGTGAAGGAATTAGCTAGCATTTGTCTCATGCTGCGTCTTGTGTGTTCTTTAATCAGTGTTGAATTCAGGGGGTGGCCCGGGGGGGACATTACCCCCGGAGCAATGAAATGTCCCCCTCCGGAAAATTTGTGATTTTGGGTTTTCAATGGTCAAAAAGTGCAATTTCCCCCCGGAACTCTATAATGTCCCCTCCCCCCCAAAGCCATAGAAGTCCCTCCCGGAGAAAAGTGGTTGAATTCAACGCTGTCTTTAATTGATGCTTGAAAGAAAGTTGCCAGATTCTGTCGGTGTCGATCGATGATTTGTTTTCAGAAACTGCCTAATTTCACTTAAGAATTTTCATCATGAAGATAAGTTATATCAATGCTTATAATAGCTAATTTGAAAGATAGTTTTAATGTGATTTTTTTTAAATAAAAGTATAAAATGTATGGAAAAAATACTAATTTTCAGATACCTAGACGGACAAAATCGATGTCAAAAAGTTAATGAATCTTGGGAAAATTATAATTGTCTGTAAATTTTAACACCTATTCGTGTTACGCATTCTTGAATTTCAAAAGAGATTTATTAACCCATGTCAAGCTGTAATTATTTTCCTCAAATGCAGGCTGTTAAGTGAACGTGAGACCACTTTGGAAGGCTGCCCAGAGATCTCGTGTCTCGTCACACTTGACAAGAGTGCTGAATATTGAAATAAACCGCAACGCTTCTCAAAGTTAGAGGCTATTGATGGAATTAGCTGTAATATATCGTAGCATTTGTTCCACGTAGCGTTTCGCGTGTTCTTTAATTGATCTTGAAAGAAAATTTCCAGACTCTGTCGGGGTCGATTGATGATTATTTTCGGAAACTGCCTAACTTCACTTAAGGGTGTATTCGAAAAAATACTTTTCCTCCTTCAGCAACTCGAAATTTTCTGATACAATTTCAGACGGATTCTTTAAAGTAGGAACATAAAATTTACTGAGAGGATTTTTGAAGAGACTTATAAAGTGCCGTGTGTTGTCATTTTGCGCTCTATTCATTAGAATTTGATTTACAAACAATTACCTTCTCAGTATGACCCTTTTTTTTTTTGTTCCCAGATTTCCCGCTTCGGAAGATTCGGATCAAAAAGCCAACTTTGCCTGAATTTTTTGTAATATTTTCTGCATTTGTCAAAAAATTAACAGACATGGGCACCTTTATAAAGTTTCTAAATAAGAGAACGTGTGAGTTTGATGCGTTTGAGAGCAAAAGTGAATTCAAAAATAAATCTAAAAATAAGCAATTTAAATCGAAATACACCCTTAAAAGTTTGCACCATGAAAATAAGTTTTATTGACGGTTTATGATAGCTTATTTGAAAAGTCAATTTAGTGGGATACTTTAAAAAAAATAAAAAGTTTAATTTTTTTATACCTAGATTGATGTCAGAAAGTTTATAACTCTTGGAGAATTACACAAGCTGAAATTGTTTCCAAAAACTTAGTTCATGTCATATTACGGACTTTCATCTTGGAAAAAGAAATGCGTATGTTTGCCCGTAGTTGGTTCCAAATAGACCCAATGCTGTTTATTAATTATTAATATAAAGTTGTGGATGTAACTTTCGAAGATAACCCAAAGACCTCACCACACTTCACTGAGAGAACTTGAATATATTGAAATAATGGCAACATAACGTTTCAGAAAAATGAAGGAATTTAGCTGCATATTTTAACATTTGTCTCTCCTTACGTGTTCATTAACACGTTGGGTGCCAAGTCTATTCTGTCTGTCTTTCCGTTAGGGCCACGAAATAAGATTCCCGTTACACAATCCCAATACAGTCCGTCATCGATGGCCGACTCAGCCTAAATAAAAAGTTTATTGTCAGTCACTGAGGACTGACGTGGCACTCAGCCTGTTAATTGGTCTTAAAAGAGAGACGATACTCTGAAATTATTTACGAAAATCGCCCAATTTCTCCGACTAACTTTCTTTATAAATGATAAGTTTTGCAGAGGTTTTATGATGGCTGATAAAAAAGGTAGTTTAATTCGATGTAAAAATAATAAAAATAAAATAATAAATATAAATTTTTGGAGAAAAGATAGACTTTTAAGTATTGGCACTAGTTTCAGAAAGTAGACTGTTGTAGAATTAGCTGCCTGCATATCTTAACATTTGTTTGCAATACTTGTTCTTTAATTTCAATGAGAATTGGTAACTCACGGCCATTTACAATTATCTCCAAAAAATTTGGTTTATGTCACTTACGGCCTTTTATCATAAAGGAAGAATTTGAGTATGTTGTATTTCTGTTGTCGGTGCAAGGAAGATCTAATGCTTTTTTTTATATAAAAAAAAACTTTTTTGGGAGATGGTCCAAAGTCTCACGTTTGACAACGACGCTGAATATTGAAACATCCACAAAGCTTCTGAAAGTTAAAGGCTATTGAAGGAATTATCTGTATATCTTATACAGGGTGTCTATAAAAGAACTCCGGGGTTTTGAGGCAAAATATTTTAATGAAATAAAAAAACATACATACATGTTTTATACATGACTGAAAAGCTTACATTTTCAAGTTTTTTTTAACACTTAGTAAAGTTCTATATGAGCCCCGTTAGTGGCACGGCAGACGTCTAAACGGTATTCTACCTCTTCCCATGTCCTGGCGAGCATGTCTGGGGGGACGGTTGCCACACAATTGACTATTCGTTCCCTGAGATGTTGAACATCACGAATTTTCTCTGCATGCACAAGATTCTTGATATGCCCCCAGAAGAAATTTCTATCGTTTCTATGAGCCAAATAACACATTGAGCCTTTTGTTGCGGAGTCGCCATCATTTCAAGGTCAACGCCCTGCAGCGTCGCCAACAGTTGATGCAAACATTCCCAATTCGTATGAGTAAAACTCTTTGAGCTACTCTTTTCAGAGAAATCGACTAAATTTTGCTATCTTTTATAGTTAGTGAGATTTGAATTTTTAAAACCCCGGAGTTCTTTTATAGACACCCTGTATAATATTTGAGTAAAAATCAAACTTTTGAAAGAACTTAAAATTTACAGGCACGTGCATAAGAGAAGGGCAAAGGGTGTAATTGTACAAGTGTTGTATTTTAATTGTAGCTGGTAAGATTTAGGTTGTTTTGATTTTGTCAAAAGAGAGCTCAGAATATTACTTTAGATGAGAAACTAATGTTGAATGTTAATGAATACATTGGATGTTACTTTTTCTTTATAAAACATACGATTGTAGGATACTTTCCATAATTGCATTAAATATGGAAGATTGCATTCATTTAAGGTTGAAGGTAAAGTATTAAGAGTTCCGATTATCGGAATTGTCGGATTCCAATCGAAGAAAATTTTGTTGTCCAGTTTCGTTTTGAGATTAAATTCAAATAGAATTTTCTTCTATAAGCCAATCAGCACAGAATTCGATCAATCCTTAAAAAAAGAAAAAAAAAAGTGTGCGAAATCATGGAAATGCACTTGTTATACAAATGTTTTAGTTGAAAGTATTATTCGGTCACAAATATTTCTTTTATTACTTTATTGTGTTTGACTTTCATTAATAAAAGTTCATGTAGAATAGAATACTTTTATGTTTGTACTTTTGTATGTTTGTAAAACTAGCCGCCTAAAAATTGTTTTGATTCCACAGCATTCAAACTGAACGATTCGTTCATTCTCTGGATTTGAAATCAGAAAGCGAGAGCATAATCTAAAACATTTCATGATAATAACACAAAAGAGATACAAACTAAACACTCGGATGATACTGTAACAATTTAAAAAAGATACGTTGTACATAAATTATGACTTTTTTTGTTCTTTACAGTTATTTATAAATCATAGTTGACGCTTCTTTATCATCCCCTCTCCCCCTTCAGCCTATCTAAAAATAAAACATAGTTTTACGCTAGACAATTCGGTGCACTTGACTTTGTTCTGTTTACATGCTTCCTAACTTTCTTCAGTTAAATTAAGTCATTTAGATTTTGAAGCCCCATTATTTTATAAATATTTTTTCACATTCTCTTATAAAATCTTTGATCATCACATAAGCATTTTTTTTTCTTTTGAGTAATAGATGCAACTTTTCTACTGATTCTTTTTTTTTTTTTTTTTTTTTTTTTTAGGTATAGATTTTTTTCCCGAACATTTCTCATGTTATGCGCGAATAAGGTACATACTATCTCGAGATCGATTTTGTGAAGCTCGCCATAAGGGTCTGTCTATTTATGGTGATTTTTTTTTCTGTCTCGGAAAACTGTGTAATTCATTGTTAAATTTGAAATCTATTGCATATTTTTCTGTAAAAATTTCTCCGATCCCAGATCTCTATTTTCTGTACCCCTGAAATCATGTAATTTTAGCCTTTTTAAGAAAATCGCTTGGTCGTTTTTGTTTTCTTTCGGTTAAATGAGTGTTTAGTTTTTCAATTCCGTTCAATTTCAGTTCAAAAAAAAAAAAAAAAAATCATTTGCTCCCTTTGAAAGAAAAAAAAAGTCTTGGTCATATACTTTCATCACAGCATATTCTCATGTATACGATTTATCATTCTGGTCTACTTATTTTTTGACGTTTTCCTACAATGACATCTTTCTACTCCTTAACAGTAGCACTTCTTCTGTGTTAAAAGTGACATCACAAGTTTGAGCAATTTTAAAAGAAGGGAGATTAATGAATGAGTCATGGAGTGACCTATATCTCGCTCGAAGGCCACCTGAAGTGTCTGACGTCACAGGCTGACGTCACCTGAAGTGTTTATTTAATTTACTCTATTTGTGAATGGTTGGTTGAAAGGTTCTCTTTGTGAGAAAGATGAAAGACACCCACACCACGCAAATGTTGAAAAATAAGCGACTTGGTTTCAGTTATAGTTTCCTCTTAGCATACGGTTTAAGAGATAGTATTTCACTTTGTAATGAGGAATGTTTCACTTCATCTGTGAACAACGTCGATAGAATGCATGCTTGAGTATTCAAAACTGTTTCAACTCCCTCCTCTTCTATGTGGTTAAGTGGCCAATAAAGATGAGTCCTTATAATGTAACAATATTTCGTGAAAAATTTTTACACAACATCATTTTTCCTTTTTATTAGAAGAAGCTGGGAAGGAGATTTTCCGTTTAAGGGAAGAAAAAAAAAATTGCCTTTGTAGCAGATTTTATTGACGCGTTAGAGTGGTTTGAGACTGTTTAATTTTTTTTTCTTTACTTTAAATATTTTTTAAAATCTTTCCACTGTGATTTTTTTTACTTACAAAAAAGGTATATATCCTTCAAAAGTTAGTTTTATTGCTAACTAGCTAACTAGCTTTGCGTTTCCTGGATTTGTGATAATTACCTTAAAAATAAATCTTAAAATCTGTGTGATTTGATTTTTAACCTGATATTGTATAAATTTACATTTTTAAGTGAAACTACTGTCGTAGCTGTAGTTTTGTATCTTTTAGTTTTTTCATATTTCAAAATAATTAAGTTATTCAGGTTAGAAAAACGTGCAAAACGACCCTCTCCCCCCTATCGTATCTTCCCTGCTATGAAAAATTCGGCACGGGTTGCAAGACTACCATGATTCTTTACTAGTGAGGCCAATGTTCATTATGTTTTTTAATTTATGCCCCGTCTAATTATCATGAAATACAATCTATGCCTCAAGCAAATTCAGATTTGTTTTGAAATAACCTCATGTGAATTCTCACTTCAGGTGCTTTAAAATCCCCTTTAAGAACTTTAGGAGCATTAAGGCCCTACATCAGTAACGCTCCGAGATAGAACGGCTAATGTTATTTCAATGGAAGAAATTTATCGCTTTCATTCCTTTGCATTTTGCTCAAATTTAATAATTTTTGTTGTTTTGAAAACCTGTAGGTTTAAAGTATGCACGTCATTCTGAAATTTTATTTCTTTTTTGAATTTTAAGGCGATACAAGTGCGTTATTTTATAGTCTTTAAAATTCACCTTTAATGTCTTATTACGAAAAATCTGTTTGACATTTTAAAATTTGGTAAAACAGCATGCAGAGTTTAATTATTTAGCTTTCAGAAAATGTTTTTTATTTTGATTTTTAAAAAAATTTAATCTATGCTATTTGTATAAAAAGTTGAAGCACTTTGATTTAAAAGAGTCGAAAATGGTGTTTAACTCCGCCTTTAAAAGGGAGACGCCTTAAGATTAATTAGGGTGAAAGACGATATGGGTTTAATCTGTAGGGAGTCTTACCGGGACGAAGGTGTAAAATCTTGCCTGTGGCTATTAGTAAAATGTTGTTTGCTGCTTTAGGATGAAAAAATAAAAACATCCTTTTCTGAATGCATGATATCTCACGCAAGAAGTTCGATCAGAAATGATGTAAATACATGTTGATTTCAAAAAGTTTGTTTAACTAGGCATCTAATCTCAAATGTACTTTAAAAGCATTATTGATTTCGAATAAAAACAGATTTACCATTTTTATTATTTTTCTTCCATATATTTGAAGTTTAATTTCTAAAAAAGATTCTTTAATTGCGTACAACATCAAAGTGATATATTCGTTAATTCATAAAACATAACAGAATTAACTTTTTGTCATCTGCAGTCGACAAAGGGAAAAGAAGAAAGGGCAGAAAGAAAATAACAATGGTTCTGACATTAAAAATGAATAGATATATTCGAGAATAAATACATTTGTATTAAATTTTTCTATATCTTTTTTTTTTTTTTTTTTTTTTTTTTGTATCATTCTTTTAGACAATTCTTAATGAATTAGTTTAAATGTTCCTTTTCATAAATATTTCATAAATATTTCTATTTTAATCAATAAAAGTTTGCAGTATACCCACTCTAAAATATAAAGTAATTATTATGCAATTCATGATTAAATTGGATAACACTAATTTAAAAGATAGAAATATATTTATTTTGACACTTCTATCGAAAATTATGACTAATTTACAATACTTTAGCAAATATATTCCATGACAAAAAAAAATCATTTAAAAATATTAAAATGTAGGAGAGCTTTTTTTTATAAATTTCTACCATTGGATTTCACTTGAATGAAGTAGCTTTTTTAAAATTTCCCTAAACTAAGTCGAAAAAGTACAAAACGATCTTTGTACCGAAAGATATCAGCTATTCCATGACAAAAAAAATCATTTAAAAATATTAAAATGTAGGAGAGCTTTTTTTTTTTTTATAAATTTCTACCATAGGATTTCACTTGACTGAAGTAGCTTTTTTAAAATTCCCCTGAACAAAGTCGAAAAAGTACAAAACAATCTTTGTACCGAAAGATATCAGCTTTCCAATGATAAAAAAAATCATTTAAAAATATTAAAATGTAGGAGAGATATTTTTATAATTTTCTACCATTGGATTTCACTCTACTGAAGTAGCTTTTTTAAAATTCCCATGAACAAAGTCGAAAAAGTACAAAACGATCTTTGTACCGAAAGATCTGAGACATCGATGCCAAAAAATCATTTAAAAATCTTTAAAAGTAAAAAGACATATTTATAAAATTCTACTATAGGATTTTGCTTGAATGAAGTAGCTTCTTTAAAACACCTGTAAACAAAATCAAAAAAGTACAAAACAGTCTTTGTTCCGAAAGATCACAGCTATCCAATGCCAAAAAAATCATTTAAATATATTAAAATGTAGAAGAGATATTTTTATAAATTCCTAACATTGGATTTCACTTGACTGGAGTAGCTTTTTTAAAATTCCCTTAAACAAAGTCGAAAAAGTAGAAAACGGCCTTTGTACCGAAAGATCTGAGATATCGAATGCCAAAAAATAATTTAAAAATATTAAAATGTAGAAGAGATATTTTTATAAATTCCTACCATTCGATTTCACTTGCCTGAAGTATCTTTTTTAAAACATCTGTAAACAAAATTAAAAAAGTACAAAACGGTATTTGTACCGAAAGATCTAAGCTATCCAATGACAAAAAAAGTCATTTAAAAATATTAAAATGTAGAAGACATATTTTTATAAATTTCTACCATTGGATTTCACTTGACTGATGTAGCCTCTTTAAAATACCTGTAAACAAAATAAAAAAAAATACAAAACGGTATTTGTACCTAAAGATCTCAGCTATCCCATGACAACAAAAATCATTTAAAAATCTTTAAATGTCGAAAAGACATATTTATAAAATTTTACTATAGGATTTCGCTTGACTGAAGTAGCCTCTTTAAAATAGCTGTAAACAGAAAAAAAAAAAAAAAAAAAAAGGGTCTTTGTACCGAAAGATCTCAGCTATTCAATGAAAAAAAAAATCATTTAAAAATATTAAAATGTAGAAGAGATATTTTTATAAATTTCTACCATTGGATTTCATTTGACTGAAGTAGCCTCTTTAAAACAACTGTAAACAAAATCAAAAAAGTACAAAACGGTCCTTGTACCAAAAGATCTGAGATATCGAATGCCAAATAATGATTTACAAATAGTAAAATGTAGAAGAGATATTTTTATAAATTTATACCATTGGATTTCACTTCACTGAAAGTACAAAACGATCTTTGTACCGAAATATATCAGATATTCCATGACAAAAAAATCATTTAAAAATATTAAAATGTAGGAGAGATTTTTTTTATAAATTGC
This sequence comes from Maratus speculifer, assembly GCA_964019185.1. Taxonomy (NCBI): domain Eukaryota; kingdom Metazoa; phylum Arthropoda; class Arachnida; order Araneae; family Salticidae; genus Maratus; species Maratus speculifer. Next base: position 158,395,346 of record OZ025300.1, read on the forward strand.
TACCATTGGATTTCACTTGACTGAAGTAGCTTTTTTAAAATTCCCCTGAACAAAGTCGACAAAAGTACAAAACGATCTTTGTACCGAAGGATATCAGCTATCCAATAATAAAAAAATCATTTAAAAATATTAAAATGTAGGAGAGATTTTTTTTTATAAATTGCTACCATTGGATTTCACTTGACTGAAGTAGCTTTTTTAAAATTCCCCTGAACAAAGTCGACAAAAGTACAAAACGATCTTTGTACCGAAAGATATCAGCTATCCAATAATAAAAAAATCATTTAAAAATATTAAAATGTAGGAGAGATTTTTTTTATAAATTGCTACCATTGGATTTCACTTGACTGAAGTAGCTTTTTTAAAATTCCCCTGAACAAAGTCGACAAAAGTACAAAACGATCTTTGTACCGAAAGATATCAGCTATCCAATAATAAAAAAATCATTTAAAAATATTAAAATGTAGGAGAGATATTTTTATAAATTTCTACCATTGGATTTCACTTGACTGAAGTAGCTTTTTTAAAATTCCCATGAACAAAGTCGAAAAAGTACAAAACGATCTTCGTACCGAAAGATATCAGCTATTCCATGACAAAAAAATCATTTAAAAATATTAAGATGTAGGAGAGCTTTTTTTATAAATTTCTACCATTGGATTTCACTTGACTGAAGTAGCTTTTTTAAAATTTCCCTAAACGAAGTCGAAAAAGTACAAAACGATCTTTATACCGAAAGATATCAGCTATCCAATGATAAAAAATCATTTAAAAATATTAAAATGTAGGAGAGATTTTTTTATAAATTTCTACTATTTGATTTCACTTGACTGAAATAGCTTTTTTAAAATCCCCCTAAACAGAGTCGAAAAAGTACAAAACGGTCTTTGTACAGAAAGATCTGAGCTATCCCATGACAAAAAAATCATTTAAAAATATTAAAATGTAGAAGAGATATTTTTAGAAATTTCTAGCATTGGATTTCACTTGACTGAAGTAGCTTTTTTAAAATTCCCCTAGAGAAAGTCGAAAATATAAAAAACGGTCTTTGTACAGAAAGATCTCAGTCATCCCATGACATAAAAATCATTTAAAAATATTAATGTAGAAGACATATTTTTATAAATTCCTACCATTGGATTTCACTTGACTGAAGTAGCTTTTTTAAAATTCTTCTAAACAAAGTCGAAAAAGTACAAAACGGTCTTTGTAGAGAAAGATCTAAGCTATCCAATGACAAAAAAATCATTTAAAAATATTAAAATGTAGAGGAGATATTTTTATAAATTTCTACCATTGGATTTTACTTGACTGAAGTAGCTTTTTTAAAATTCCTCTGAACAAAGTCGAAAAAGTACAAAACGATCTTTGTACCGAAATATATCAGATATTCCATGACAAAAAAATCTTTTAAAAATATTAAAATGTAGGAGAGATATTTTTATAAATTTCTACCACTGGATTTCACTTGACTGAAGTAGATTTTTTAAAATTTCCCTAAACAAAGTCGAAAAAAAAAAAAAACGATCTTTGTACCGAAAGATCTCAGCTATCCAATGACAAAAATTCATTTAAAAATATTAAAATGTAGAAGAGATATTTTTATAAATTTCTTCCATTTGATTTCATTTGACTGAAGTAGCTTTTTTAAAATTCCCCTAAAGAAGGTCGAAAAAGTACAAAACGGTCTTTGTACCGAAATATCTGAGATATCGAATGCCAAAAAATATTTTAAAAATATAAAAATGTAGAAGAGATATTTTTATAAATTTCTTCCATTGGATTTCACTTGACTGAAGTAGCCTCTTTAAAACACCTGTAAACAAAATCAAAAAAAGTACAAAACGGTCTTTATACCGAAAAATCTCAGCTGTACAATGCTAAAAAAATCATTTAAAAATATTAAAATACAAACGAGATATCTTAAAAATTTCTATCTTGGAATTTCGCTCTATTGATGTACGCCACTATAAAATACTCGTAACAAAATCGAAAAAATATAAAACGGTCTTTGTACAGTTAAATGATCTCAGCTATTCAATGCTAAAAAAATCATTTAAAAATATTAAAATGAAGAGGAAATTCTTTGGAAAATGTTTAATGTGCAATCTCTGACATAATAATCACGATCTGTATGTTGTCTTTTTAAATTACATATAAATGATTCAATTTCACTTGAAACTATCTAACAAAAAAGGTCAATGTCGACTTGTTTTAAAACGGATCCCAGTGTTTTGGTCAGAAATGATCTCGAAGAAACTATCCAAATGCACATATCCCTCGGGCTATCAGTATTGAAAAGGTGCGAGAGTTTTTAGCATTTGCTAATGACTTTTTTCTTCCTGGGGTATCTTATCCCCTTTTTATCGCCTGGAGGTAAAGGGTGGCGTGAGATGACCATTTTCTTATTAATTACAAGCTTGGAAAATATCATTGGTCTTTTAAAGTGTCAATCTTTGGGTTCGGGATACGCCTTCCTGGTGGCAACACGCATAGGTTTGTGATAGGATTTTGAGTTTCGGTTTGGCTGATGCAGGCTCTTAAAGTTCGCTAGCCGTCACTCTCGAAACTCACGCACACCGGCTAACAACTTTCTTTAATTTGCATAGTTGGATCACCCTGGGCATTAATTTGTCCATGATCACACTGCAAGAAAAGACAGAGGTTTCTTAATTTACAAAAGTTCATTTTAATCGCCAAAAAAACATACAATAACCTCTTCCTAGACCTAGTCATCCAAAACTAAAGCGTTCCTTTACATTTAGAAATTTCACATAAGAATTTATCTGTTTGTGACTATTTCTTGTTTCGTTGACTGAAAGCATTAAAATGTATTTATTCATTGTGAAAAAATAATAATTTTTTTTTTATGCAAATAAGTTTTCTGACTTTCACAAGTATATTTTGAAAACACCGCTGTTAGATTTTGATCATAATATGAAATTAAGTAAATATTTGATTCACTGTAAATTTCATCACTGTCGCAATGGATGTTTCAGCACATTTCTCAGTTATTCTATCCTTTTTTTATTATTATTATTTCGTGACGACAACATAGCCAAAATACACATAGCATGTCGTTTTTTGTGTTTACATCCGACGGGCTAACAAAGTGGTTCGAATAGCTGTCATGTCTGATGTCGAGTAAGGCTTGGAACGCGATGCATTAATAATTTTTGCTGCTAGTGTTTCGTCATGCAAGCTGGCAACTTGATGAATTGTTTAGGAAATAGCGAATGAATGGCAAAAATCCAGAATTTGATGCACGCCGCCAGTTCTGTGACAGAACTAAATGGATACGAGAATATTTTATTATTCTAGAATTTAAATGACTCTAGTTTTAGGAAGTGTTATTAAATTACTGTTAACTTAAACTGTGTCTGGGACTTCCATGAGTAAGTATGAACTTTAGATTGACCAAAAATTCAGTTTCGTTTTTGGTTCAAAATCAGAGTTACATCGAAAAGTCGATTGTGCCGAAAATTTGGTCGGAGAAAAACAGTCTGTATAACAAAAAATCTCGTTTCTTCCTTGAAAAGCTTTAAATATTACTTCACTGATTTGAGCTTTATCATATAAAATGGGACACGCTTTACTTATTGCTATAATCTTCATTGTTTATAATTATCAGTCATCACTTATTCAAAACTTGAGAGTAAATTACAAAGCAAGAAATGTATATACCATTAAACTTTGAATGCAATTTTCACAATTCCATTCCATAACAAAACAGTCGCTTACAAACGTGTTTTCTTTCCATACGCGGACTTGGTTTTATTATTTATAAATAAACAAATTCGTTTCTTCAGAGACAGACATTAAAATGTATTTATTCATCATTAAACAATATGAATAATTTTTTATGCAAAGAATTTTACTGACTTTCACAAATATATATTTTGAAAACACTGCTGCTAGATTTTGATCTTAATAATGAAACTAAGCAAATGCCTGATGCACTGTAAATTTTAACACTGTCGCAATGGATGTTTTCGCACATTTCTCACTTATTCTATCTTTTTTTTAATTTCGTGACGACAACATAGCCAAAGTACACATAGCATGTCACTTTTTGTGTTTACATCCGACGGGCTAACAAAGTGGTTCGAAAAGCTGTCATATCTGATGTCGAGTATAAGCAGGAACGCGATGCATTAATAATTTTTGCTGCTAGTGTTTCGTCATGCGAGTTGGCAACTTGATGAATTGTTAGGAAATAGCAAATGAATGGTAAAAGTCCAGAATTTGATGCACGCCGCTAGTTCTGTGACAGAACTAGATGGATTCGAGGATATTTGATTATTCTTGAATTTAAATGACTCTCGGGTTTTAGGAAGTGTTATTAAATAATTGTCAACATAGGCTATGGCTATGACTTCCATAACTAAGTATAAAGATCAGCCTAAAATTCAGTTTCATTATCGTTTTTGACTCACAATCAGAGTATCGTCGAAAAATCGATTTTGCCGAAAATAATGACGAAAATTTGGCCAGACCGAAACTAGAATTTAAATGACTCTAGTCTTATGATTAGTTATTAAGTTATTGATAGTTGTTTGTCAATGTAGGCCGTGGCTGTGACTTCCATAAGTAAGTCTGAAGTTTAGATCAACCAAATTTCCAAAATACAGTTTCGTTTTCGGCTCAAAATCCAAGTTTCATCTAAAAGTCTATTTTGCCGAAAATGGTGACGAAAATTTGGCCGGACTTAAACTATCTGCATAGCAAAAAATCTCTTTTTTTTTCCCTTCAAAAACTTTTAATATGACTTCACTGATTTGAGCTCTATCATATAAAATGGGATACGCTTTACTTATTGCTATAATCTTCTTTGTTTATAATTATCGGTCATCACTTATTCAAGACATGAGAGTAAATTACAAAGCAAGATATGGATATACCATTAAACTTTGAATATAATTTTCACAATTCCATTCTATAACAAAACAGTCGCTTACAAACGTATTTTCTTTGCATGCGCGGACTTGGTTTTATTATTTATAAATAAACAAATTTGTTTCTTCAGAGACTGACATTAAAATGCATTTATTCATCGTTAAAACCATATGAATAATTTTTTATGCAAAGAATTTTACTGATTTCTTCAAATATATTTTGAAAATACTGCTGCTTGATTTTAATGCTAATATGAAATTAAGCAAAAACCTGATGCACTGTAAATTTTAACACTGTCGCAATGGATGTTTTCGCATATTTCTCACTTATTCATTTTTTTTTTTTTCATTTCGTGACGACAACATAGCCGAAATACACATAGCATGTCTTTTTTTTTGTGTTTACATCCGACTCGCTAACAAAGTGATTCGATTAGCTGTCGTGTCTGATGTCGAATAAGCTTGGAATGCCATGCATTAATAATTTTTGCTGCTAGTGTTTCGCCAAGCAAGTTTGCAACTTGATGAATCGTTAGGAAATAGCCAATGAATGGCAAAAATCCAGAATTTGGTACACGCTGCCAGCTCTGTGACAGAATTAGATGGATTCGACGATAGTCTTGAATTTAAATGACTCTAAGTTTTAGGAAGAGTTATTAAATTATTAGTAGCTGTTTGTCAATGTCGGCTGTGGCTAAGATTTCCATAAATAAGTATGAAGTTAAGATCAACCAAAATTTCAGTTTCGCTTTCGTTTTCGTCTCAAAATCAGAGTTTCATCAAAAAATCGAATTGCCCAATCCTCCATGTTTTCATACTTTTGAGTGCAGGAAAGCACAATGGAAAACCAATGAGACGATTGCTAAAATCGGGTTTTTAAGGTGTTTTCCACCAAGAAATGATTTGACAGACCGATTATGTTTTACTATGCGAATAGAAATTAAAGTAATCCTAGATTTTCAACCGTGAACATGATTGTCGGTGCTGTCGCCTCCCGGTCTATTATTTTTATTTCAAATGTTGTAAAAATTTGTGCCTTTGTGGCTCTCTGGGATTTTATTAGTTTATTTTTTAAACTTTAAATAATTTATGAAAATAGAAAAGTTTTTTATTTCATATAAATAAATGAAGAAGGCAAAAATTTTAATAAAAATTTTCTCTGAACTCAAATTTTCAGCCATCACCAAACCAGGATCAGGTTTTATTTTATCTTTTTTTCTTTTTTTTTAAATATCGGTGAAGGAATGTCTTAAGATGTGCATTTTAAGTAATGTGTGCGAACAGGTGCTACTGAAAACGGGGGAGAAAAAAAAAACCTTGAGCAAGGTCTTAGCGAGCAGGAAGACTTAGTCAAAAGTCGCTGAGGCCTTGAAAGGGAACTGGAAGACACGTGCTTTCAAATAACCTTTAATAGTTCTTTTGTTAGTAATCATTCAGTATATAAAACGACCTAATCTTCTATAAAAAACGGTTTTATTCAGAAGATGAGTTTATTGGCTGATTTCCTTTTTAAATGAATGAAATTCAAAGTACAGTGCAAAATCGATGTTCCGGAATCCTCGGGACTTTGCCAACTCTGAACTTTGGATTTTTCCGAAGTTTGGGTGACCAAAAATATGACGCTAATATATTAAAAATTGCTTATAACAGTTATTAACACTAAATTAAAAAACCATTTTTCTTTAAAAAAACATAAAAAAAGTAATACTAAAACATTTATTGAAGGAATATACAATTTAAAAACAAATAACTTACTTAGCTATTGAATATTTCAATTAACATGCTCTATTTTATTAACCCGGCATCTTGGGGGTTGGGTCTGTAAGATCCGGCATATTTTATTTTGCTTGACTATCGATAACTACCTGTGCGATGTTGTGATCTTCTCAGTATGAAGAGGTATTGAGTTAGTCTATTCGTCGCATGCAACACCTTTCTCGTGCGCAAAGTTGAAAAAGGTAACTGAGACCCACCCCCGCAGTTAGTGTAACAATTTCGCGCTATGTTATGAAGACATGACTTTAAAATAAGACCATATTAAAAAGATAATGCTAGACTACTAAAACCCAGTATCACGTAGTAACACCAGTAACACCAGTACACGTATGCTGTGTGCATGTTAATTATTTCTTCTTTTAGCATGCTAGCCCAAAATCGTACAATTTGAACATGATCATCAATTATATGTACAGTATTAACTATGTGTCTAATACATATTTACACTAGAAAATTTATTTTTTTTTTAAATAGTGGTTCGAAAAGACTAGAAAAACAATTGCCTGTGGTTGTCATGCTAAAATCCAAGATTTCCACTCCATTCTTGCTTTTAAGAAATACGATTGAGTAAATGATACAAACCCAGAGATGCATTTTCAACTTATGTTTTTCTACATGGCTATCTTAAATCTCGCCATATACTCTGTCTCCAATCTCCACGTCTTTAGCATTCAAAACAAAGTATCGGGCAACAGAACATCTGATTAACTCGAGTTTGAGAGTAATTACTATTCGCACGAATCCGTAACAACATCGGGTCATTCCCGGAGTTTGCCGTGAACCCCCGATCACGACACGATTTTTCTTGCTTTAATAACAATTAAAATTCTCGCTTGCGTGATCTATAATTTCGTAAAAGATTGTAATTAATTTTACGTGTATATGCAACCGGTAGCAGATTAGAGAGTATAGAAGAGTTGGGCTGGTGACCTCTCCTCCTTTTTATATCATGTTTTCGTGTGGTTATTCAGATAAGGTCTTTAGCAGAGAAACGGATAATATCTTACCTTGGAATAGTCAGCGTTTCGAACGGTTTTTGTTTCGAAATAATAGCTTGTTTGGTATAAGGCTTTTGAAGATGCGCTGTTTTGTAAAATGATTTCGAAGAGTTGACCCAGAAATGATATTTGCTATTCGATTTCTTGCCTTACTCTGAGTTTCTGCTCCGGTTCCGAAATTAAAATTGTTTCCAGAAAAGGTCGAAAACAAATAATGAACCGAAATTGAAAATTTAAAACGATACCGGTTAGACATCGAATCAAGATACCCTGTGAAAAATTAATAAAATTAAAATTAAAATGTTTTAGATATGAATAAAAGGATAAATTTGTAAAAAAAAAAAAAAATCTGTTATTGGTTTAGCATTAATTTGCCAATGCCTTCAAACGACTAATGTAGGCCTTAAATCGATATACTCTTTGCATTTAAAAAATAATTTATACATGATTTATTTTTATATTTTACATTATGCATAGTTATGAGGGGTAAATATTAGGGTGGCCCTCAAAGACTAATTTAGGTATGTTACTGTAAAAAATTTATTTGAAATACATATTTTTATTGGTTTATTAAAATTGTTCCTAAAAAAACTGATTTTCAAATTTTATATTTTTTAAATGCTCGTTTTTGTATCAACAGTGATATTATTTATTTTGCAATCTTTCATTTTATTGGAATTTTATTTTGCACCAACTAATACGCTTGGCGGTAATGTAGTTGGTATAGCGGAAAAGTATTTTTTGAAGTGACACCCTGTATTAGTTTCATTTTATTGTGAAGATATCTTATAAAACATGGGAATTTTAAAGATTCATGACCAAGGATTTAAAACGATAATGAAGCCCAAATTGAACTAAAATCCTAGGTTTCATCTCATTAATTCAAATGCAGATTTCAGCTATTTTCCTCTTACACCTTGCTGACATGCTGGTAATTTCCCTTTTTATGCTTGTTAACTGAATTTAAATGGCTATTTAAATAAAGTTGGAAGCCTAAAAAGGACATTTAAATGCATGATTTTCGTTGGGGTGGACTTAATTTTACTCCTAAATATATGTCTGACGCGTCCCGAAAAGATTGCATGTTTGTGGTTACAGTTTTTATTCTGCCACAGTCTCTTGTGTCGACGTCATTTTGTCATCTACCTAATAAAGCTAGGAGCGTGTGTCGATGACTATGCACAATTCTTGGTCTCGAATTTTGCTTGGGTTGCGGTTTGTGTTTGTCACTGCTTGTGTATGCGTATACTCGATTGCTGTTTTGCATTTCTGTGAAGCCTGACTAAATATGTTGATTGTATTGGACTTTTCAGATGACATGGTTTCTGAAATGAAAGATAAATAATTTTCGAAGTCGCAAAAAACTAATGATAGGTTAAGTGGTACATATACTTTTCTTGTCTTTAATATATGTAGCTTTTTTTGTGTGTGTGTGATTGATTAATTGTCAGCGTACGATGAAAATGCTTTTAAATATAATTTATAAGAGATGGTTGACATTTACCAAAATGAAAAATTGTGTGATTTTCGAAAAGTAGTCGCAAGACTATTTCATCAACATAATCTCAAAGGAATTCGTTTATTCCTTGAATAACTTTGAAGATTTTTTTATTATTATTACTGGTGTACATTTCTGTATCATTTGTACACATTTTATTACTTAAAAAGTAATACTGAAAAAAATCATTTTGCGGATAAACATTGAGAATTTTATTATTATTTTTTTAATTTAAAGAATTTAAAAGTTTTTGATTTATGATATATAACTGCATGTGGAATACTAAAACTTCTACAAATGGTTGTCAAATCACTTCACTCTTATTTTGCATCATCATTATAGTCTATATATTAAAATTTGGAATATCTTTCACAATTAAAAAATTGGTTTCTGTGGAGAAAAAAAAATAAAATATATAAACATAAGCAAAAAAAAAGAAAAAAAAAAACATGATTTTTTTCAATGTTTCGATTTTTTCCCCTTTCTTTTCATTATATTGAAAAAATTCATCCCTAATTTCGAATGCACTATACTAAAGATGCAAAAAAAAAAAAAAAAAAAAAAAAAAAAAAAAAAGTAGTTTGAGAAATATTTATAGAAGTTTTAGTATTTTAAATACAATAGTATATTTAAAAAACAGCAAACTTTGAATTTCTTTAATTTTTTTAAATAAAAATTCTCAATTTTTACATACAAAATGATTTTTTTCGTCATATCGTAAACAACTTTTCCAAGTATCACCTATAAAAATATGTGTATATAATAATTGTTCAGTAATAAAAAAAAAAGTTCCAAAGGCACCGAATTCCTTTTATTCATAATTAAAAAAAAAAAAAAAAAAAAAAAAAAAAAAAAAAAAAAAAAAAAGTTTCTAACGTTTGAATAGATATATCCTACAAGTAAAAACTTAAAAGTGCGTTTCAGTCTTCTTGGGACACCAGTATAAATCTATTCGTCATGCGATAGGCAAGTCGTTACAGATGTTTTCATGCCATATTTTAAAGAAAACTACGTCTTTTTAGCGGTCTTATTTTATCACAGATCGTTTAACCGGCATTCTCACGTGTTCTTTTCACTTTTATGACCGTGTTGTGTTTCTCCATTTACTTTCACTTTTTTTTTTATGTATGTATTTTCAACGGTGGTTTGAAAAATATCCCGCGGTGCTTAAATCTACCCGATCCGGTCTTTCGAAAGCCGAGGTATGTTTTCACTCGTGCCTTTGCAAACATTCCAGTGATGGAATGACAAAATTCTTCTGCATGCGTTTTTAGCTTTTTTTTTTCTTTTTACACAGTTTTAAGTTAATATTTTTGTATCTTTATTATTCGCTGCACTTTTTTTATTGAATTTAAGAAGCTCGGGCCGGTTTTCATTTACGGACCTCGGACCGGGCCGGTCTCTACTCTTTTCGGGACGACCCATGCCATACTTTTTTCTGGAGGTTAGGGATGGGCCTAGTGATCACTATTTACAGGCCTGACCGTGAGGGCCTTACACTGTAAAACATTTGTGTAACGTTACTACATAAAATTGGTGGCAGCTACGACTTCCATTTTACAGAGTAATTTTTCACTGATATAATGGTATAACTTAAACATATATTACTGGTGTAACTTTACAATGTTACACCAGTTATATCGGTTAAAGTACTCCACAAAATTGGAGGCAGCAAGGCTGCCACCAATTTTATGGAGTAACGTTACACAAATGTTTTCCAGTGTACTTGTCTCTTGAAATATTGGGCCGTGGCGAGACTGATTTCGTTCCTAGTCTTCATGGCCCAAAATTTTCAGACTTAGTTTTGATGCAGCCCGTATGAAAATCCTTGTCTCGGCGTGGTCTGGTCCGTTTTAAAGCCAGTAAAATTAGGCTTGGCCCAAAAATTTTTACAAAACATTTTTAAATCGCTATTATTCTACAATTAAACATTAAAATTTATTCTTTTTAAAGAATAGTAGTTTCTACGCTTATTACGATGTAGCTAAATTAAAATATAGTAAAATGTGTATAAAAAGAATCCGCCTATGACGGATTCCTGTTTTAAACGTAAAAATGTATTGATCCATGCGAAATTAATGTACTAATACATAAGAAAAAATATATAATGCATTTACACTTACTAAGAAAAAAATTGTTTAACTTTTTTTTTTTTTTTTTTTCTTTTCAATTCTGTTTTAAAAGATTTATACTGTGTAGCATTTTTAAGACTTTAATACATAGAATATGGATTAAAAATATTAATGATAACTGAAAAATTTACAAAAAAGAAACATAAATTTATTTAAAAAAAATAAATATCGCAGCCTACAGCAATTCTATAAAAATAAAAATTGTAAAACATGAAAAGCATTTTAAAATAGTTTATTTAAGACATTTAAGATAAATATTTTTGGTCAGAACGCCTCGTATAAAACAAATTTTTAATCAAATCGACATAAAATTCAACGTTTTGGAGAAATTTACTCGGGCCGTGCTGGGGCCAAGATTTTAATTTTTTACAGGCCGAGCCGAATGTTTATTTTTTGTATCGGGCCGGGGAGGTCCGTATTTTTTTCTATGAACTAGGTTGGGCCTTTCTTTGCCTGAAAAAAATCGACCAGTGCAGATCTCTACAATACATATATAACGCTGTCGGGTTTACTGGATATCGTTAAATATATTGGGGGGGAGGGGGGAATGTTTTTTGACACCGTTAACATTTTTGATCGAACAAAATGACGTCATTTCTATCCGCTCTGAAATTAGAAGTCAAATCTTGAAAGAACGAAAATCTTTTGGCAAATAATGTTATATAAAATATGTACACTTTTATATGAAAAGCTTTCAATTTAATTATAAATATATTGTGTATTATTTGAAATATTGTATTTAATAAAATTAATACTATAACTGCCTTCTAATTATACAACAATGTTAGATTCAATTTTCCCCCAATGAATCAAATGATATCATATAATTTAAAAGCAATACATCGGGTTGTTCCGCAACTAGTAATGGCAAAATCGGGAAATCTGTCTCTAACTAAAACGTGTCTTAAGCGTAAATGTTTTATATTTCCATGGAAAGATTACCGTACAGTTGTACATGCTATGACAAATACTTGACTAGAATTAAATATATTCTTCGCTAGTTATTCCTGTTACATAGGTTTTGTTGATTATAGTTTTTTAAAAAAGGAAAAGAGTCCCAAATTTACTAACCACATCCTGTGTTTTTGCCAAGTCTAAAGAAAGTTATGAACTCGGTCATTGAGAGCGGGAGCCTCTCCAGAGATTTTCTGAGAAATCCTCAAATAACGTCGACTTTAAAAATGGGGGAGGGGGGGAGGGAAAGCAATGTTACCGACAAATGGGAAATATTTATTTCAGGATATCCGAATTATTTTCTGTATTCATATGAAAATGTCTTAACCATCTGTTGTTCGACATATCGATTCATCAGTCTTTATACAGCTGCAATATGTCGTTGACTCTTCTGTCGTTTTTGATTCGGCACAATATACCACAATTCTGAAACGAATACACGTACTATGAGGAAATAACCTACCGTTACTTTTTTCCTACATAATCAAAATGGAAAAGAATTACAGGAAGAAATATTTTAATGAGGCTGGAGATATCTTTGATGTGTAATTTGTGTTGCTAGATCTACTGTCACAAAAGACTATACGAAAAGGCAAAAAAAAAAAAAAAAGAGTTGAGTGACTTTTAAATCGGAACATAAAAATACAGTAAACTCTGTGACAACTGAACCTGTCTATAACGGAATCCTGACTTAAACGTAAAAATTTCATAGTTTCTACGGCAAGAATACCAAACAGTTATATTTGTTGACACAAAAGCCTATTTAACAGGAATTTTCTCTTGTCCCTTGCAATTTCGTCTCGGTAAATTTTATTATACGAAATAAACACAGCAATCTTATTCAGTAAAACTATTGTTGAACACAAATTGAGATACAGCTTTCAGAAAAATTGAAAAAAGGCTGAAACAAAATCTCACGGAAATTAAATTTATCTCGTACTTCTTTATGACAAAGCACAGCCAAATAATTCCAATAACATTTTCTAAGGTTTCACGAATGCTTGTTTTAACAATAATTATAAATACCTGCGACTTTCATTTGCGCAGCAGAATGGATTATTATTAATGGATGTTTTTAATTTATGTATATTTAAAGGATCCGTAATATTTATTATTAATGGATATTTTTAATAAATAATAATGAGCGAGACGTAGCTGGGGTCGTTCGGTAGCTTCATCGCTCCGGGCCCACCTTTCCTGTTTTTCAGTGTATTTAATTTATGTAATTTTGCTTTTAAATGTGTCCGGTATCAATTTTTTTTTCCATTCCTCTAGAGAGTCGAATTATTTGGGTCGAAGGTAGGGTCGCGGACGAAATTCGGACGATATTCATGATATCGATCGTTTATTGTTATTTATTAATTACTATTTATTAAAAGTTATTAATAATTCGAGTATTATTATGCAACATTTTATATTATATTAATTTTATGTCCTTCGTTAATGCAATAATATGTTAAAAAATAACCTTAATATAAAAAGTTTATTAAATCCAATAGATTTTTTAAATCGCAAGATTTTAAAAGATTCACCTTTTATATAAACATTTTAATAATAATAAAAAAAAATCTTGTTCTATTTTAATTTTTTTTTTTTTTTTATAATAGAGCGCATGGTTTTTTGTTGTTTATATCTCATCGTCACGTGTCATTTGTATTGACCGTGAAATGATTTGAATTTTATTTTTATTTTTATTATGATTATGGATCTTATTAGACGGATCCCAAACATGTCAATGTCATTTATTTTTAATTTTTATAACACCTTTCTTAAGTAAAATAAATTTTTTATTAAAAAATAACTTTTGATAAAAATGTATAAATTGATAATGAATTTTGATAAAAAATATTAAAAAATAATATATTTTGATAATCTAGAATTTTTTAAACAATAATGTTGTAACAAAATTTCGTTGAAATTAAGGTTTATCTCAGACTTCTTTTACCACAAAGAATTGCTAAAAATTCCTATAACTTTTTCCAAGGTTTCATGGAAGCTTCCACAGTCATGTTTAACAGTATTAAATACCTGAGACTTTCATTTACGTAATAAAAAAAGAGATAAGAACAAGTACGGTGACAACGAATATAATATTACTTCCGGGATTGTGATTTAAGACGATGCCTATTATAATACTGTCCTTTTGGAATATATTTTCATTGAAATATTTTCACAGAGAGATGAAATAACGCATTATAATTAATCTCACTTGTAAGTGACTGCATAAAGCTGATTAAAATAATGACTCATTGCTTAAGAAGGCAGATTAGCGGCAATACAATGCTTTTTATCAATGTCGGCAATGTTATAAAAGGAATTAAAAAATATTTCTAGATTAATAAATATGTTATTTTCAGAAAACAAATCTCTGTCTGTTTATCATAACGGCGTTATTCATATTTTAGAAGCAACTTAGAATCGGTAATTTTTATCGAAATGGAATGATTTGGTATTTAAAAGGCCTTTTGTAAGTAGCGAAATCTTTGGTGATTTCTTTGACTAGTAATTTCTGGCATGTGGGGCTAATACAGAAAAATCGTGAATAATAATTTCAAAACTTTATTTGAAGACATAGTTGATATTTTTTGTATAAAAATACTTTTGATGTTGTTAGTAGGCAATGTAATAAGTAAATAAAAACAAAAAATCAATTGGAATTTTAAATAAAAAATAAAAACAGATTTTTACCTGTATCAATATATTATTTTTAGAAACTCCTACTTGTAATATCTTACTTGGTAATGTTATAAAAGGAATAAAAATATTTCTAGGTTATCAGGGTATCATTTTCAGAAAATAAATCTGTTTGTTTATCATAACGGTGTTATTGAATTTTAGAAACATCTCCGAATTAGTAGTTTTTATCGAAATGGAATGATTCAGTGTCTAAAAAGCTTTTGTATGTAGCGAAATCTTTGGTGATTTCTTTGGCTGTTAATTTCTGGCATACGGCTAATACAGAAAAATCACCAATAATAATTTCAAAACTTTATTTGAATACATAATTGCTATTTTTTGTATAAAAAAGCTTTTTGATGTTGTTGTTAGTGTGCAATGCAAAAAATAAGTAAATAAATAAATAAATAAAAAAATCTATGGTAATTTTAAATTAAAATGAAAACCAAAAATTGGATTTCCCTGTATTAATGTACTATGTTTAGAAAATACAGCTCTCTTTATTTATCATAACAACGCTATCGATTTTTTAGAAACATTCTTGAATTAGTCAGTCTTTATCGAAATTGGACGTTTTGGGTGTCATCTAATTTGTTGCGTAATGAAAAAGACAAGAACAAGTACGGCGACATCGAATATAATATTACTTCCCGGATTGTGATTTAATAAGATGCCTATTATAATACTGTAATTTGGGAATATATTTTAATTGAAATATTTTCACAGAGAGATGAAATAACGCATTATAATTAATCTTACTTGTAAGTGACTGCATAAAGCTGATTAAAATAATGATTCATTGCTTAAACAGGCAGAATAGCGGCAACACAATGCTTTTTATCAATGTCGGCAATGTTATAAAAAGAATAAAAAAATTTCTAGATTGTCAGTGTATTATTTCAGAAAATAAATCTCCTGTTTGTTTAACATAACGGCGTTATTGATATTTTGGAAACATCTGCGAATTTATCGAAATGGAATGATATGGTGTCTAAAAGGCTTCTGTAACTTAGCTTTTGTGATTTCTTCGGCTATTAATTTCTGGTATACGGTTAAATATAGAGGAATCACGAATAACAATGTGAAAACTTTATCTGAATACATAATTTCTATTTTTTGTATAAAAATGCTTTTTTATGTTGTTATTGGACAATGTAAATAAATAAGTAAATAAATAAATAGAAATAGAAAATCTATTGGAATTTTAAATAAAAATAAAAAATGGTTTTCACCTATCGATGTAGACTCTTACATATAATATCATACTTGTTTTCTTATTAATCTCACTTGTAAGTGACTACATAAAGCTGATTAAAATAATGATTCATGGATTAAGCAGACATATTAGCGGCAACACAATGCTTTTTATCAATGTCGGCAATATTATAAAAGGTATAAAAAATATTTCTAGATTATCAGTGTATTAGATTCAGAAAATAAATTTCTGTTTGTTTATCGTAATGGCATTATTGATATTTTAAAAACATCTTCGAATTAGTCATTTTTATCGAAATGGAAGGATTTGGTGTCTAAAAGGCTTCTGTAAGAAGCGAAATCTTTGGTGATATTTTCAGTTAATAATTTCTGGCATACGGCTAATACAGAAGAATTACGAATAATAAATTTCAAAACTTTATTTGAATACATAATTTGAATTTTTTGTATAAAAATGTTTTTTGATATTGTTAGTGGGCAATGTAATATAAAAATAAATAAAAAATCAATTGGAAATTTTTATTAAAAATAAAAACTGGTTTTCACCTGTATCGGTGTACTATTTTTAGAAAATAAAGCTCTGTTTATTTATCATAACGACGTTATCGACTTTTTAGAAACATTTTTGAATTAGCCAGTCTTTATCGAAATTGGACGGTTTGGTGTTATATAAAAAAATCTTCTAGAATTTTAAAATTTAAAATACTGGTTTTCTCTTGCATCAGTATACTATTTTTAGAAAATAAAGTTGTTTGTTTATATTAACTACATTATAGATTTTTTAGAAACATTTTTGAATTACCCAGTTTTTATCAAAGTTAAGAGATTTGGTAAAAATTTGATTTTTCATTAAAAAAAACTATAAAAGTTTAAGAAAAAAAAAAGGTTTTGACGATTTATTTATCAAATTGATCTATTTTTTTGGTCTAATTTTATGCCTAATAATTATCTATTATTTTTTTTCTTAGAATCTTATTTGAAATATCCCGGTTTCACCGAAACTGGATGATTTGATATCATCTAAAAAATCTATTAAAATGTCAAAATTTGAGATTTTTATGGGGGTATTTGGTTATAAGAAAATGGCAATATTTATCAGGAAAGTTTTACTAATGATACACATATTAGGAGTCTATGCTAGTAACGTGAAGACGCTTTCAAACTAATGTTAAACCAATGCTAATGTTTTGCGTTTTAATATTTTTAATATTTTTTTCTTTCTTTTTCTTTTTACTTCGCATAACTACGGCATTATACTTTTCATGACATCTTCATACTTTTTTCATTTTGGCTGTAGTTTTTCTCCATTATTATTATGATGAAGACATTTTCAGTTTCAAAACGAAGCCCAAATTTGAAAGTTTGTCGGAAAGTATCGAAAAAGTACGAATATACCCAGTTACACATTGACCTCATACCCTTTGCTCACAGTATAAAGAAATGAAAGTACAAAAATTGAAAACAATGCTGCCATTAGTTTTGCAATAAAATGTGAAATTAGAGATACCTTTTGTGACGGTGACATCCACAAAACAAGAATTTTGAAGAATATTTAGCATAAAAATAATAAAAGATAAATAGTTTCCATTAACCCAATTCCCTGATTGCACATCAAAAAAGGCAAAATTGCAATGTTTGCTTTCTCTGTATTTTTTAAAAATCTTAGAAAAGAAAGAATTTTTCTAACGTGTTACATAAATATAAATAATGCTTCCATACAGTAAAACCAACAGCTTAGTGAGGGGATATGTCGGTGAGAAGGTCGTCGTGCCCGATACATTCACGGGCAAATTGCCCATGAATTATATATTTCGAATGTAATTACATAAAATCTGAAAAGAAAGCATTTTTCCCCGCTTCTTCATATAATAAAACACAGTGTAACGCTGTCCTACTCCTGCTTATTCGTATGACGTCAGCCGCTTATACAGAGCTGAAAAACACCAATAGGAGCGAAGAAAATTTTAACAATTCCTTCCATTCGTTTAATAAAATCTTTTTCAGAGTTCTTTGGTGGTCATTTTCAAAGTTAAAATGGCATTTGTGATTCGTTAATAAATCTAGGGTTGTTTATGAAAGAATGTAAAAAAGGAAGTGATAAACGATTATCTTTGTTTGATACATTAAAACATTAAGTACAAAAGTTTTGTACAACTTTAAAAATGAGCATTAACTATGTTTTATTCTTCTTTTCATTGCAATTGCAATAATTTGAAAACTACAAAATATAAAAAAAAATAAGGTTACGAAACTCTAAAAAGCATTTATAAAACTTATCCTTGAATAAAAATAGCTTTCGTCCTTTACTTAGAAATTTTAGTCCAGTTTAAAACACACTGAGACTGTTTTATTTCTTTAAAACTTATCCTATTTATTAATCAATACATATTTTGTGTGTGTCGAGAAGGAGGGGGGGGGGAGGTAAACGATAAAAATACAATTCCAAAGCATTATAAAAAATTGATATTAATTATTAGTATTATTTCAATAGTTAACAGCATTAGTTAACATTAGTTAACATTTTTAATTACGCAGTACAACATTGATGTTGAAAAGAAAATTCTTTAAAAATTAAATCTGATATTTTTTGTGGCTAAAACACTACTGAAATTTGTATATAACATTATATATCTTTATAGACGCTTCCGCAATCATGTTTAACATTATTAAATACCCGTGACTTTCATTCTCGAAAGAGATATGATTATGCACAATGACATTCGAGTATCATTTCCGGGATTGTGATTTAAGATGACCATATTTATAACAGTGAATTTTTTTTTGCACTAATGTATTCTCACCGAGGGATGAAATAACGCATTACAGTTAATCTTACTTGTAAGTGACTACATAAAGCTGATTAAAATAATGATTCACAGCCTTATGCAGGCAGATTAGCGGCAACACAATGCTTCGATCTTTTTTATTTGGACATTCTCATGGTCGTAATCCCTAATTAAATATCGGAAAGAGACGTGTTTTCATGTTGTTTCATTGGCAGCTAGTATCTTAGTCAAATAAAATTGTATCATGTGTATTTATTTCATGATATAACATCATCCAGTTTTACATTTTGTTTTTATATTGCGTTCAACAGGGTTATACTCCAGGTAAACATAAGGGTTGTAATGTTGTAAATGTATGCAATAGAGTTAAAGTTTTTGGCCTTTATCGATGATTTGGCGGTTTATAAAAATAAATATATATATTTGTGAGAAAATAGTTAACAAATAATTGTTGCAACAATCTTTTTTTTCTGTCTTTTTCTTTATGACAGTAAGACCCACGAAGCAAGAATTTTGAAGAATATTTAGCATAAAAATAACAAAAAAATATAGATTCCATTAACCGAACCTCCTGACTGACTCTCAAAAGCAAAACTGTAATGTTGTTTTCTCCTTGTTTTTTAAAAAATGGCTAAAAAAAGAGATGAGTTTTCTAAAATGTTATGAAAAACTTAATTATATGCATGCATGAATATAATCCTTGAGATTATTAATCATTACTGAGTGTTTAAATACTGCATTATAACTGTACAATTATATTAATTTAATTAATTCTTCTATTGCAGTAACACCTACAGTTTAGTGAACGCATACTTCAGTTCAAGGCGATGAAAAGGTCATTGCGCCCGACACATTTGCGTGCAAATTTCCCGTGAATTATCTATTTCGAACGTGACTACATAAAATTTGAAAATAAAGCATTCCCCCCCGCCCCTTCAATAATATGTAAGAAATATTCTGTATCTTGTAATCATTAATAACATTAACGTTGAAAAGAAATTTCACTAAAATTTGAAAATATCTGATATTTTTTATGGCTAAAACACTAGTGAAATTTTTCTATAATATTATATATCTTTACAGACGCTTCCGCAATCATGTTTAACATTATTAAATACCCGTGACTTTCATTTTCGAAAGAGGTAAGAGTATACACGATGACAATATACATTTTTCTGATAAAATAGCTTAAAAAATAATTGTTGCAACGATCTTTTTTTTTTTTTTTCTTTTAAGGCGATTTTGTTCATTATATACGAAAAAAATATCGTTATGTCGTAGGTATAACTTATTTAAATAAATATTTTTTAATTCAATATATATGATCGTAATAAATTTTGCATTTATGCAACTTTGAATAAGAGCACTCAGGGTCCGACTAAGGCTCAGGGGAACCCCGTATTATTGCATAGATTTTTGTGAATTACGTGGAAGTTATTAGCACTAAACTTCATAGGTATTGTACGCATAAACTTTGTACTTGGTACAGTCCATATCTGTATATAGAATATCACAAAAAGATAGTCACAACTTTAGGAAAAAGTAATAGGATAGTTGTAGAAAAAATGATGGATTGAGCGACAGAAGTATCTCTTTGCAAACCTTTGCTTTGCTTTTCTACACACATTACATGATGTCTAAAAAAAAAATGTCTAATATTGGTCATAATTGTCCAAAATTGGTATTAACTTGCCAAGTTAAGAAACGTTGCTAAAAGTTTCTTTTAAAAACAATAGGATACAAAATTTTTGTAATAAAACTTTAATCATTAGTTTTCTAATGATGTAGTTTATTTTTGAATAAATTGTTGGGATACTGGAAACAAAGAGGAGTAGGAGGACCGCACTAGTTCCTAAATGTTTAAAAATGTATGAATTTTGGCTAATTTTAATCATTTAACACCTTATAATGAAGATTCTTTCTTATTAGTCTCATACGGAGGGGGGGCTAAAAAGGGGAGCCCTGGGAAATTGCCCCGCATGCCCCTGCGTAAGCCAGGCCCTGAGAGCTCTGAACCAAGATCTGAATATTTATAAAACTAATTACACTATGAATGACGTACAGTTTCCGATTTGTTTTTTAATTGATTTAGCACTTATTTAAACGTAATAAACCGGATAAAACAGACGTTATACACCTTCTATATGGACTCTCTCTCTCTCTCTCTTTCTTTTTTTTTTTCTTTTTTTTTTTTTTTTTTTTTTCCGAAATTTGGTCTACCATGGTTTTTAGCCCCTCATATATCATATCAGTTTCTCCTTTGCAATAAAATCGATGCCGGATTCCATTGTAAATCCGGTTTGATAAATTACTTCGCGCTTACCTACTGCCGTGCACATCTTAAGTATTTATATCTCAGGTAATTCATTCTATCTATTGCTGAATCCGTATTTCATGGAACACAAGATAATTTTGCCTTTTCTGTAATGCCGATGTATTTCTCAACAGAGCATTTCCGCTATCGGAACTGTCTATCTTACTCCAAAATTCGATAACTAATGTTGCAAGTTTCCGAATCCGCTTGCATGATTAGGATCCGATGAATTCTTTTAAACCGCAAATAGTGTTGCTAGGTGTCCTTATTTTTTGTTGGATGTTTCAAGCCCCGTTGTTTTCATAATGCACATATCTATATCAGAGCTTAACTTCCAACAAAAAAAGTGCCGGAGCCCTGATATTCTGTTGTACTGGTACTAACAACTTTAATTTCCCCCTTCCCCTTTACTTCAATCTGCATATTTATACATTCATGTATTATTAGCAAAAATTAAAACATTTTTTTCTTTAGAAAAACAAAACAAAAATAAATAAATAAAATAAAATAGGATAAATACATATTTATCATCATATACTTAGCTGTCAATTTCCGAACTATTATAAGCATTTCGATAAAAAACAGAATCCATAACCTTGGAGATGGGTAGGAAAGGCAAAAGTACTTTATATTGTACTAGTGTTTAATATTGTATTAGTTATACTTCGAATTTTTGCATCATCATATTCTTTTCTTATCATAAAATGAAGTTATTAAAATAGTTTAATAAGAAACATAGTATCTACAGTGTGACTATGCACTAATTTATCTTTCTGCGTCAGAGAAAGGGAGATAGATAGAGAGATAAAGTATAACGGCCCCTCCCTACATTTTCTTGACCCCCCCCCCCCCTATTATTAAACTCTAGCTTCATTATTAACGTCTGCCCTGTCGGGTGTCCTAAAATAAACTGGCTGATTTTAAAAATCAATAACTTGCAAACGTTGATAGCTTTTAAAATAATTCTTGCAGAAAGGTGATCTAAGAGAAGTTTTTTTACTCTGATTCTCGGAGGAGTGATAGAAGTTAGTGCGAAGGAAGAAAATTAAATATATTAAAGTGTGTTCCTGGTCTTTATGAAAAAAGACTGCATTGTTGACTGACACCCACTCTATATACCGGACCCGCGCAGACTTTACTTTAAATCAAGGATTATATGACAGAAAAACGAAATATTTTGCAAAGTACCTTTTACATATCAAAGTGGTGACATACTAACATTATACTTTCGTTCGTCGAGAGAATCATGGACAGGAACAGACATGATAAACCGAATGTTGTCGCCAAATTACTGCCATTTACTCTCCTGAGCGAATTCATGCAAGCAGTCGCTCAGTAGCGTGGTCAGTAGCGACAGCTGCTGCCACGGTGAGGGCTCGGGTTCGTATCCTCACATGGGTGTGTTTATGAACATTCGTTTGTAGTTATATAAATATGTAAAGAAAAACAGAAATAAAAATTGCTGTGACTTGCTGTTACTGTTTGTTGTGATTTGTTGTTTCTATGTGTAATAAGGATCATTCGAGGCGATGACAGTCATAGTTGCTATTATAAACCTCAAAGCAACTTCCACTTCGGTGGACATCAAATTTTAGGCAAGTGGTATCATTCAGATTGCGTTTATATTAACTAACTGTATATTTACTTCCACAGCAGTTGAGTAATACAACACAGATTTTCGTCATTTTTAAAACTTATAAATTACATATTCTGGAAAGTTTTCAAGTATTTCTTCTTCCCGGGCGATTTTTTTTCCTTTACTAGCCTCTTCATTTTACATGTTTAAGGAAGAGGGGTAGTCTAGATTCTCGAGTAGTTCTTCTCCAAAGCGGTTCTTTGTTCTTGTCAAGAGCTATTGGGGTATTTTTTCCCTGGAAAGCCCCATGAGAAAGAAGCTGCATAGCATCAAATCCTCCCCCCCCCCTCTCTATCTCCTGAAAGCATGGATCGGTTACGCGAAATATTTTAGCAGTATGTGTTGACATTATGGATTAAATGTCTTCTCTCAAGCAACTTTTTTTGGTATATGTTAAGGATAAGTACAATCTTATTAACTGCGAATTCGTCAAAACGCAGTGGTGATAAAATAAGAGCATAAAGAGATGGAACAGACATTTTGGATTTAGAAATTTAATAATTTAATCATCCAAATTTTCTTTACCATCCTCTGATCATGCAAAATTTGTAAAATTTATTCATCCGAAGTGTAGGATGCAACTAGATGGATGTAGGCAGTGCAACTTCAATTCGTCAAAACGCAGTGATGATAAAATTTCAGCATAAAGTGATGAAAAAGACATTTTGGATTTAGAAATTTAATAATTTAATCATCCAAATTTTCTTTACTTTTCTCTGATCATTTAAAATTTGTAACATTTATTCATCTGAAGTATAGTAAATAAAATGAGAAAAAATAAGAATTCAAGCGCCAAACTTTGAGCAGCAAGTTTTAATTCTTTTTTTAGACTTACATGTGAAAAACAAAATTTGAACAGATGTGCAATGAATCAGAGCCTTCTTATGAAAAAAGTACGATATAATAAAATTTATATTCATCAATTGTTAAATTTTGTGAAGATTAGAAATTCCTCAGAAACTGAAGCTAAAAATTACAGTCACGTCTATTTCAAAATCTTGCTTTTTCAAAATGCATGGGCGACTTTCTACTAACGTCGCCCATGATATTAATGTCTAAATATATTTGTTTGGGCTGCGCAACATATGCCATGATCAGGCGGCAAATGGACACAACAGTGGCGAAATATTCGCGCTTCTCATCATATCGAGGTCTAGAAGATTTATCATATTAATCAGGATTTATTTTTGAAAAATCAAGTCAATCTAAACCCGACCCGCAAGAGTCAGAATTTAACCTGAGACTGACCCAACCCGAAACCTTGATCCTAACTTCGATAAAATCAACCACCCCGAACCCAACCCGCAAAGGAAATTAACTTCAACACGACCCAACTCTAACTAAGATCGAGATGGACTTGAGTAAAATTGGATTACCCAATCCGATGCAAGGTTTTTACCCATGTGTGGATACCTCAAAATTAGCCATGCCTCCTGAACGTAGCAGTCTTCTGTTAATTTTACTTTTTATAAAAATTAACAAGGAAAGGACAATGTTCCATAATCTTTAGAGTTTTATTTCATTTAGTGTAAGTTAACTGTGATAACTGATAAACTGTTTAAAAAGCAGTTTGGGACATTTGTTGAGATGAAGGGAACGAGAACTGATGACTTAAAAGGCTGTCTGTGTTTTATTAGCACCAAGTCCAAATAACATGCTGCACTAAGCAAATTTAATGGATAAATACGCATAATCACGTCTGATTAGCCGTAAAAATTTAAACTCCGGATATGATTTTAATAACTCCTGCGGCACTACACTTTTTAAACTTTTAGCTCAACAAACATTGCAATAAAATTCAATTAATGACGAAGAAGAAATTGTTCCGTAGTCAATATTTATGCAAGAAGCCTGCAAAAGTTAGAAATTAAGAACGTAAAAATAAGAAAAATTGGGGGAGGGCAAGAAAAAAAAAAAAAAAAAAAAATTAGACGTTTAAACGATTTTTTCTCTTTTTCTTAAATTGTTCCAGCAAATGAAACATGACATATCCATTTATTCTCTCACCCGAAAGGTGTTCTTCCGCACACTCAATCGATCGTGGCTCAACGTCCTTGCGACAACCTCATTCTGGCGCCCGTCGACTTTATTCCGACACATTTTCGGTGCGGTGGGTTTTCGATTGCTTCTTCATTTATTGCTTTGCCAAGCGAACGCAAGTGATTTTAGTTAATTATGGATGGACCCGCCTGTCTTCAGCGATTGGTGAGGAATAAGTAGAGAAGTGCATATGTTCTAGAACAGCGGTTCCCAACCTTTTATTACTACACAACCTACCATTAACCAAAAAAAAAAAAAAAAAAAAGCAATTGATTTAATATAAGAGAGTATTTAATATCAATATGGAATTTTTGTGTGGTCCCTATAAAGCTTATTGGCTATCGCTATTTTATCCAATTAAAGAAGTAATTTTTCGTTCGAAGGATGCAGTATCATCAAAAACAAGAATTGGTAATTTCCAAGTATGTAAGTTTAATAATAAATTACACAACATCAAATATAACGAGAAACACGTTTAATTACTATCAAAACACAACTTTACAACCAGTGAGATTTTTGTAGTAATGTTTACCGATGAGGACATCTATATCACAGTTAAAACTGTTTAATTTTAAACTTATCTTTCTTTCTACACGCAGTTTGTTTCTGTACGTGTTTTTCAAAAACAGCAAAATAAAAAAGGAGCATGTTCACACAAGTGTATAGTGTTTAACCTCATCAAGGACCTCAAAGCTGACTTAGATATTTCTGGATATTTTCATCCATAAAGAAATTGAGGATTTTTCCACAGTCGTTATAACCATTGCGCGGCAACTGATGTATCTCACAACGAGGTCATAACATAATACCGACCGACTGTTTAAGAAGACACTGTCTTCTCTCCAAGAACAAGTTTAAGTTAGTAGCTTTCATGATTATTGCGGCTGTAAAATACCGTATTTGTTACATTTTTTCAAATAGATGAAGTGGATTTTGGGGCAAACCTCGATTGCTCCACTATCCACCAAAAAACCCACCCTGAATCACCAGTGGGTCGCGACCCATAGGTAGGGAACGTCTGTTCTAGAGGTTTTTATTGATTTATCAATTAAGAATAAAAATGTCCCACAAGACCCCAGAAGCCTAAGAATATAAGTGTCAAAATAACAATAAAAAAAAAATGAATGAAGTATGCAGAAGACCTGGAAATATGCTTCATTCTTATCAGGTAATGAAATATAAGTAATTTTCTAATTATTTGCTGCGTTATAGAGATAAACCTCTTCTGCTAAACAATTATAAATGTTGATTAATTATAAATTTAAAGCAAATTGTACTCTTTTTTTTTTTCACAGTTAATGAAATAAGAGTTTAAAGACCACAATGAAACAAGCGGCAGCTTTTTTTATTTCAATTCAGTTAGATTCAATCAGTTATTGATGTTCAAATTTAACATTAATTATCTTTGAACTCAATTTATTCCTAATAGAATTTTCGTCACTTTATTCCTTGGCTTTTGAGGGGCGCAATTATCTATACTGGCGATAACAACAGAAATATTTTATAAATGTAATAAGGTATTTCACTGTGCATTATGGTAAAACGTCTTGCAGTGAAAATATTGCCAACAAAACAAAATACAACCTTCAAATTTCGGTGCATAGAAACAAAACTTTCTTGCGAATAAGCGATTTTATTTATTTATTTTTACATTGACATTGCGAGTGAATTCTTCCTCAGATCTGCTTTTCTCCAGGGGCGTACTTGGTATCGATGTTAAAAGATAGATAGATATTTAAAGATGTGAATTTCCTATAAGAAAGTTCTAAGTTTGAAAATGAATGCATGTACCAAATTGAGTTTTTTGACTGTGGTTGATCGGTACCTTTAACCTTACAAGACTGACCTGTATTATGCTTTGGTCACTAAGTAATTGCAATATTAAAGACGAGGTTAGTAAGTATTTGACTGCAGTAATTGTTGGAAGTATTTTCAATGAATATAGAACTAATAAGGAAGGACATACGTGGATCAGGTTAAAGGTAGCTGAGTAAAAGGTAGTGGAGCTTCAGTATTTTTGCCTTAGTTCCAGTGCGACTAACGGCATACAAGACCAATTCATGACTTTTTAAACATTACATTGAGTGAATCCTCTTTAGACAGAGATTGAAATCTCGAGTTAAATTCTTTAAATAGTTAGTCTTTTGCACCAGCACTTGAATAAAATTCTAGTATTTGGATTTTGTGTGGCAACGATATAATAGAATATAATTGGTGATAAAAGTTTTAAAAAATTTAAAGTGAAGCGGTTTAATTCAATCGAGCTTTTCGGCTTTATTTCAATAGATTTAATTAATTATATTTTAGTTACTTCGCAGAGAATTTAGTTGTGTACCCGGTCTCCAGTGATTGGAAGCAAGCAGGGATAAGATTATGTTCTAAGGAAGTCTCCAGGTTGCCATGGTGATTATTCTATTAAATTCTACCATATGTAATTAATTCAATGCTATGCCATAATAGGCAATGATTAGGGATTGCCCTTGAACTAGGCTATTATGGTGGTTATACGTCCCATTTAAAATGAAGTTCTATTATTTCGTATTACCGAATTCAATACAGAGAATCGTAATAAATTTTTTATTCATGTAATTTTGCACAAGAGTGTAACAGCTATTGCACCAACTTCTGAATATTAAAACTAACAATACGAACTCACTTCATTTGCCTCATTTAACGTACAACTTCATACTATCATAATAACAAATCTCCAAAATTGATTTTAATCGATTTAAATTGATTAATTCATTTAAATTGATAACGATTGTTTTAATTCTGTTCATTTGATTGCTAATTGATTCAAATCAATGTAAATTGATAAATTGATCATTTATCACACTATTTAAGTAATGAGAGCTTCAAAGTTTGTAGAACATTATTTCTTCACTATCATTTTCTAGAATTTGTGGCACTGAGTTAAGGATGGATAGAGAATTTTGAGATTTCCATATATGAATAAAAACTGCTTTATCGTCAAGTGAATTGGTAATGAGGATGATATCGTACTTAACCTAATTTTGATTGTTTCATTGGCTTCTGTTTGCTCATTTCCCTAATCTGTTGAAAACTTTTCTGTACTCTCTGCAACAATTCAGTATAATAGAACATCTCGTCTAGTGTAAAAATTGAGGTCTTGCAGTTTCATGATTAATTCTGCAATACAAAGATGCTGATTATCCTTCGATATTCTTTGCATTTTTTATTGTCACACAAGCACAACACATGTGTTACGTGTTGAGTTTTCAGAATAGCGTTTAAGAGTTCTAAAAAATGCAATAAAGTCAAAAGGAGATACAGTAGAGTCTCTCTATAACGAAACTCCATACATCGAATTTCTCTATATAACGAATTTTTAGTAGGAACGGTTCCCTTTTCGCATGATTACATTAAAAACAGTCTCTATATAGCGAAATATCGATCTCCATATAACGAATTTTTTTCATAAATTGGTGTTAATTTATTTAGTTTTAAAAAAGCTTCGAAATCATATGGTATCAATTTTCCATCACTTATTTTTGATTTATCGTCAGTGCTGAGTTTTTTTTTTTTATATTACTTCTCTCCTCGTTCTTTAAATCCAACGAATTCATCCCATCTCCCACACACCTTTCCACATCCTTCTCAAAATAGAGTCAATTGGAATGGCACACATGTAGGAGAGGAATCAATGAGAGGCACAAAAGAGAGGCTTTCAAATGGAGGAAAATGTTAACTACAATTTTTATTCCTTGCTAAAATTTGAGCATTTTTTTTAGAGCGTAACAATTTTAAAATCTAAACAACAAAAAACCACAGATTTCTTCACTTGAAATTAATGCAAGTCTTCCTTATTTGATTTTCACTGAGCTTTCATACAAATATCTGCTCTCGTTTTTGAAACAGCTTAAATAATTAAGAAATAAAATGTTAGGTTAATATTTACTTTTAAACATTTCAAATTATTAATTCAATAGATCAAAAATAATATTTGTTCAAATTTCACAGATTAAATACGATTTTTAACATCATTCTCTATACACCGAATTTCTCTATATAACGAATTTTTTACTGGAACGGTGGATTTCGTTATATAGAGATTCGACTGTATATAGATTTTTATGGAACCAATTGATTAGAAATATTTGTCCTGTTGTGCTTTATGGCTCATCTATCATATTCTTCATACTGAGCTTCTAAATCTCGATTACACTTTTAAGAATAAGTGAAAACTGAATCGAAAACTGTTAGGCTTTATGAATTTATTTATGAAGGGATGAGACGGTGTATCCTCTTCAGACCCCAGGGTTTATTTATGTACTTTTCTTAATTTCAGTTATGGATTTATATTATCAAACCGATACCTAAAAAAGATTGATCAGCAAAAAAAATTAGAATTTATTTTTTGTTGATAAAAATTGATGATAAATCAGGATTCAAAAAAGACATTTTTTGACAATTTCTTTGGATTTTTTAATTTTATTATACATTTTTGCATTGTAAAAACACTGAAAAACATGAAATAAATATATATTTGGTAATTTTTCATTACTAATGGACTCTACAAATGATATCTTAACGCACAATAAAATTACTTAATTTTTCATTTTTGCTCATTTCGTACATTTTTGCTTCAAGCCAATTTTATATAACACATAGCTTACTAAAAAAGAGCTATAACAAACAAATTACTATTTTGTTTAATTCTTCTATCTGTTAGGCCTCCATTTACACCAATTTCTCTTTTTTTTTACATTATTTATATACGTGAAAAAAAATTGTAAAAATATGTATCCTATAAGATACATCAGGTCTGAAGAGGGTATACAATTATTGCAAAAAGAATAAGAAATATATTATCATTATTATTATTATGTCAAATACTAGGTTACCACTGACAACTTTATTTAACAATTCATAAAATAGTATTTATAAAAGATATTGGTATGAAAATTTTTATTTGACAAACTTACATATTTATTTATCTTATTCACTTCAAAAAATTAATTTTAATATTGATTTTGTGTTAAATCAGCTATTGTTTCTAAAAGTTACATGACGGAAAAACCCGGTTAGGCCGCTAAAAGGGTTAATTCTATTCGCACCGCTATTTAAAATAAATAAATTTTGTAATATATTTCTCTTGGATGTGTTGTTAAAAAGAAAATGAACGTTTCTTGTTTTGAAAATGTGGTTAGAGATATAATTAAAAAATAGTCCCCAGTGGCAGTCCTACGAACATAATCAAAAGAGTTTTACTCGTATCAGATTCCAAATCTCTGATACATTAAGGGCTTGCTTTCACGTTTTCTCCTGTGGTAAATCTTTATGTTATGGTATAGACCAATAAATATTGCTTGCATCGGGTCGAGTAACCTGATTTTTACCCGAGCCCGACGCGGTTCAAATCGTTGACTTCTTTTTTTTTTTTTTTTTTTTTTTTTTTCCGGTTGCGGGTGGAGATAAATTTAAATTTTTTGTATTTGAGTCTATGTTGGGTTGAGTTTTGACTCGAGTTCGAATTGATCCGATTTTTCAAAAGAGAGTCCTGAATATTTTTCAAATGAAAAATACTACATATTATAATACTTATGACTGTATAAGTTTTCCTTTTTATACAAAAAACACATAATTGATTTTAGAGAAACAATTGAAAACTATTTTTCCATAATTGTATTAAAATATGCATTAATTTTCTTTCACTTCTGGTACAATATTGCCAGTAGGCTACTTTTAATACAGATTTCTTTATTGGCACCGCTTTTTTGAAACTGTAAATTTCCCCTTGTTTTTGCCTTAGTTAAAATGTCATTAAAAAAGGCGATTTTACCATTTTAAAAAAGTGGTACCATGCCAATCAAAGAGTTCTGATTTTTTTTAAAAAAAAGTAGCCAACTGGCAACACTGTTCTGGTTCGGGTTGGTTTTCAGATTGACGTCATATTTTTGTCTTGTTAAGGTTTACTTTAACCGGAAATTTCCGGTTTGTGTCGACTTTCATCTTCTGACGACATGCCTCAGTTATTGGCAATTTCAAGCTCTGATATGCTGTGAGCTAAAAAACAGTTTTACATATTCTTTCGACATCCTTATTTAATTAAAAAAAAGTTTTCAATAGATCTTTACAAATAACATATGACGCATTACATGTTAAAAACTGCTGTTAACCAAAATGCAGCAGCTTTTTTTTTTTTTTTTTTTAATTTTCTTCTTCCAATCCTTTTTTATACTGCTGTCAAAAGTCAGGCGTCGTCGAGTCACAACCACAACCAGAGGTCGCAAATGTTCAGGAACATTTGCAATTCTAAGTTTGAATTCTTGAATGGAAAGGTAGTGTAGCAATCGTCCTTGATTCGGAGAGTGAGGATTTACTACAGAAGCTTTCCTTGCCGTTGGGAAATGTGTTTACACTCGCAACTCTTTCTTTTTTCGCCCACTCGAATTTTCAAAAGGAGGTGTGTAGGTAACAGCCAAACCAGCCAACTTTCGCGGTAAAAAACTTGCTTCCGGCTTAATGGTGCAACCTATATCAGTCTTTTGACAAATGGTGATGTCTTTAGGATTAGTAAGTTTTGCTCAAGCTGAAGAAAATGTAACTTATCAGAATTTTCGGGAAATTTCCAATTTGTATGTTATCTACATTCATCATTCATTGCAAGAAGAGGGCAATTGGCAGTGTAATTGATCTTTCTTGCATTTTGACATTTAAAATTAATTATTTTTCGCTTAGCTTTGATGATTTTGAAAAAGATAAAACATTGCATTCTTCTGAATTGACTTGCACTAATTAAATACTCAGATAAAAATGAACTAAGAAATTTTCGTCAAGGAATAATGATGAGACACTGCCTCATCCTCGCCCCCTTGTTTAAGAAAATTTTGAAATACACAAAATAAATATACCTTAGTCGGGTTAAATTCAGAAACCCCTCTCGAACAAAAAAAAAAAAAAAAAAAAAAAAAGTTGGTGGTAAGCAGTTTTAAAATTTATTAATTGTTGAACTTCTGTATTATTTCTGCTTACATTGACATGCTAAAAAAATGTTTTGTACGGTGGTTCTGACAAAATATTTTAAATTTAGCTTATTTTATGTTTGTAATCTCCATTTAAAAAACGCGACTTAGGGTGCGGATCATAAGCTGTTCACAAATCTTGTCTCTTACTTGAATTTCCTTCTGTCGGTAACAGATATTTGCAATATAGATTTTTGGGATTTTTGAAATTTTATTTTCTATTATAACTCAGTGGTTCCCAAACTGTTAGTTGCGAGTCAGTGTTCGATCTTGGTCGATGTTTTGTTGAGTCATTGAACGATCGATTTGATTTCCAAAAATATAGTAAAATTAATTTTATATGTTGCAATAATAAACTAAAAACAATTTGTTACAACTTTAAACTAAAATATCGTAAAATGATGTTGATATTAACTTTGTGTAAAGACAACATTTTATTAAACTTCGTGTAGAAGAGCGGCTTTAAACTTTTTTTAAAAAACAGTTTCGACCCCTCACGGTAAATCCCCACACGGACGTCAAACCAGTGACCGAGAGGTTGTGCTCTCAAAACTGGTAGACGGGAAGTGCTGGTTTCGAACCCAGTCGCGGCCATCGGCCTGATCGTTCAGAGTTTTCCATTGTTATTTTTGAACTTTGGATATCCTTGCATAAATATGGGTTAGGTTCCCTCAGAAAGACCTACACGGAGGGTACTCCATCTCCGGCCTATATCTTTCATACAGAAAATCGATCGTTATAAAACAATAACAACCCAACTCAAACTTTGGTACAAAATAATGCTATAAATCGTTTTAACTATTTTTTTTTCTAATACATCCATTAATATATATTTTTGTTTTGCGTTATAAAAGGGTTCGATAACTTCACTTTTCCAATACTTTTGCCGTTAACTGTTGTCCTATGTATATTTTGTGCAAAGTTCGTTTTTTCTTTGGACAATATTATACAAAAGGCTTTATATACCTTTATGTGCTTCACGTAAACATAAAATTTGGAAATCACTGGTTCTACAGTGTCATGATTCGAAAATTAGAAGTACATAAACTAAGAATCGCTTTCCTTTTAAATTGAATATTCATTTTAAATATTCATTTTCCCCATTTATACAGAGTGTTGCCAAATTCGACTGACAAATTCAAATGGGTGATAGGGAAACTTTTTAACAATCCTCAGCTGTACTGTATATCGGGTTGCATTATTAAACGTGCGCGTATCTCAATGAAAAGATTCTCAGAGTGTGGTTTATTTAATGGAACAATCACCACGGTGTTTTAATTTGTTTTATAAATCTTCTTAATATTATCTTTCATTGTTACTAATTAATATTATCTATTATCTATCTCTTAACACTATCTAACTTTAGTAGTTATAAGGTTTTGATAAGATGAACGTACAAATGGATAATATTACTAAAAAATATTCTCAAGAAATGAAAAAAAAGAGGTTGAAGAAAACAATTATCATACTAACATGATTCTGATAAAACCAGGCCTTACATAAAAATTAAATTAAGAACTCGTCAAAAGTGGCCAAATGAAATTGTGAAATTGGATTTATCTGTGATATTGATTTAGTTTTTGTTCATGAAATTAGTCCTCAACTTCTAAATCTATTTGCATTTCTAGGCTGAGCCGACAGAGATTTTTAATTTGTAAACGATTTCTATTTAAAAAAATTTCCCTCATATTTAAAAAATGGACAACTCTCAGTTGAGTGGTACATGTTACATTAATTTTAGTAATAAACATTTGATCTGTTGCGGTTTTTTGCTATGTTTGTACGTAAATACTTAAAATAGTGGATTTTTTTTTAAAACAATTCACAATAATTTGTTAACCTGAATTAAATGTAAAAATAGTATGTAATTAATATGTAAAAGGAAATTCGAAGCTGATTTGATTTGACCTAGTTGTGAAATGTACCCGCGCTTGTAATTCAAGCCGGCAGGGATTTCTAATTATTATCCCGAATTTATCCACCTAAACATCGAACAGTATTCAGACGAAAAAACATTGTCTTTTTATTCTGAAAAAGTTTTAAAAATTCATGGCGAGAGAGAGAATTGATGAGAAAGCAGACGTGTCTGGGGATCCAGCCATCTGATTTTAGGAGAGAGAGAGTTTATTTTGGATCAGCTCTTAACTCGCTTCGGCATATTTATCGGGGGGGTAGTCTGCTATTTTTGAGGACCTTGCACTGGAATGTGCAACTATAAGTTTCCCTTTTCTCTCGAAATTTGGGGATGGCAGGACACGCGTCTTAATGACAAGATCTTTCGTGGAATTTTAGAAGGATGCTTCGTTTTTAACACCAATAACAACTTACATTCTTGGAACATATAATAGTTTTGAGCATCTCTGATTTTTTTTTCCTTCGAACCATTGCTTTTTTTTTTTTTTTTTCTTTTTTAAGAAAGAAAAAAAAATATGGCATTTTTAATATTTAGAGCAGGGATTCCCGAACTACGGGACGCGGAACAATCGAGGTTTATTACAAAATGTATATTTTATTTCAGCTGTTTCAAAAGTATAACAATTTGAACTGCAAGGAAAATCCTGAATTTCCTTCTGTATGAATATATGAGTAGAACATCCATAAATATGTAAACCAGCTTTGAATTATTTAATATGGTTCATCACGACATACTTTTGTGAACATGCTTTTTCTACATTGCTGTTAAAACAGCAGCTGCATGTAGAAAGTAACTTAAGGTTAAAATTACTTATTTTTATCCTGATATAAATGTCCTCATCTATAAATACTATTACCAGAAATCTCACCGGTTATAAAGCTATGTTTTGGTAATAATTAAACGATTGTTGTTCTAATTGGTATTCCACTCACACACTCACTGGGATTGCAAATTCCTTTTTTTTTTTTTTTTTTTTTTTTTTTTTTTTTTTTTAGTGTGTTGTTCTTCGTACGAAAATTGGCCTTTTTCGCAGGGAAATATCCGATAGTTTATAGAGGTCATACAATTTGCATACCGATATAATGCCTTATATTAGGTGGGTCACGAAAACCTTTTTTACTTAAAGGTGGGTCACTTACCAATAAAGATTGGGAACCGCTGGTTTAGAGGTTTATTTTAGAAATGTGAATTAAAAAATTATGATATACTAGGAGTAGAACGTGCAAATATTCGATTCCATATTCGCTTAAGATGCCCCGAAATTAAATTTTAGCCAATATTCGAAATTTGGATAATATTGAATCATTATCGGATATTCGAATATTCCAAATAGTAACTGTCTTAATTTCGGCTTCTCGAATTATCTTTAAAAAATATATCTATATTTATTGATTGTAATTTTTTAATGTGAAATTGGAAATAAAGTAAAATGAAAATGATATTACACTATTGGTATGTTTAAAAATGTTGACGACTAGATGCGGTTTTTTTATGTTTAGAACGCCTAATGTTACTTAATAAAACATCACTTTTTCTAAATTTAAATTACTAACAGTATAATTTTATCTTTAGATGCATTTAAATTCATATAAAATATAGATAAAATAGAAAATTATTGTTATTACTGTCAAATGTATCAATATTTTTGATTTATTCTTATTTTAAAATCTTTTTTTTGTTATATTACTAGGGGGGCTCCTCCCCCCCCCCCTGCTCGCTACGCTCGCCAAGCCCCCGCGTAATCGCTTCGCGATTACAAGTTGTAGGCTACCCCTGCTTGCTGTTCTCGCCAATACCTCATGGAATCGCTTCGCGATACTTTATTTTCCATACACTGTTAAAAATCTGCTGCATTTTGTTGCAACGCACTCCCCTGCTTGTATAGAAAACGGTTACTTGGCCGTGAAATGGAGCTTTCTCATTGGTTGGAATAGAGATATTATATACAAGCGGTGGAGTGCGTTGCAACAAAATGCAGCAGATTTTTTACAGTGTACACTCAATTTTGGAATTCATCCCTCTCCTCATTGGTCGAAGCGTAGACGGAGTCCTTTCCTGATTGGTCTATTCGACTCATGGAAGGTGCAGTCCACCCGGACGCGTTATTTCCGGAAACCTTACACATCAGCATCATTCCAGGAGTCATTCCTGGAGATTTGTTTAAGGCTAGTTTTTTTTTACTATAGAAGGATATTTTCTTGTCATCTATAAAATACCAGAAATATCAAAAGATGAGTAGTGCATAGCTTGATTTGTTTGGACGAAAAAAAGTTCCATTAAAACTTTTTTGACGAATCTGTATTGTTTAAAAATTAACAGAGCTTTTAAAGAAAGGAAAAAATAACGCTACCCTCCCATTAGTGGTCACTCCGTGTCCGGCCGGAAACCTAAATGTTCTATTTAAAAAGATTCCAGTCGTTCTTCTAAATGGAAACCAATCATTATTATCGTCTGCTGAACTAGCCAGCAGACCAATCGACTAAGGTAAGAAAGCCGGAAGAACCTTTTAAAAGTCTTGGCAGATTGCCAAGAGAAGTTTTCACCCTCCCTACTTTCTTCCTATCTCTTGCGTCTGCCAGTCCATAACGGAGGATGAGGATGAGGTAAGCAAAAAGCTAGACAGAGAAAAAAGAAGAGAAAAATGACCTTTTTCTCGACGATGAAAGGAAGAGAGGATGGATAGTAATGGGTCATTAAGATAAACTCAGATGCGTTTAGAATTTTACCTGCCGCAGGAGTTGTTTTTTTTATTGTTGTGCGCAGGTATGGGTTGGAGAATGGCGGAAATATATTTATACTGGGGAAATATTTATTTTTTTTAAGAAAGTTTCATTCACTTCTTCTTAATATTCAGACTGTGCTATATTATTTAAATCAGACGATTCAACCCGAGCTATGTTGGTTAAAGACTCCCACAACTAGAGATCGACCAAAAATTCGTTTTCGTTTTCATTTTCGAGTGCAAAAAACAGAATTTCGCCGCAAATTTATGTATACAAGGAAAACATTCATTTTCTTTAGAAAGCTTTATTCACTTTCTTTTTTACAAAGAAAATTATTAAGACTATTTAAATCAGACGATTCAACCCGAGCTATCTTGATTAAAGATACCCACAACTAGATATCGACCGAAAATTCTGTTTTCAGCCCCAAAAATCAGAGTTTAACCGAAAATTCGTTTTCGGAGAAAATGCGGCTGAAAATTGCTCCTAACCGAAACTATATCGAAACTATTAGTATTCCAAAAGTTTCGTATCTTCTTTCAGAAATTCTCAACATTACTCATCCATTTTAGCTTTATCGGCTCAAATGAGACCATTTATTGCTACGAACATCGTTGTTTATAATTATCAGTCATGACTGATTCAAGACATAAACGCAAATTATGAAGTAAGCTATGCATATGTATCTCAACTTTTTTCACATGCCCATTAAAAGCTGCAAACATAACAGTAATAGAAAAATTCCGGTAGTTTGAAACTGCAGAAGTGCTTCGAATGCTCTTTGAGAAAATTCTAGTATAACAGACGATCATTTAAAAAAATCATTATAAAAGATAAATCGAGATGTGCATGCATAAGAACAAAACATTTTTCAGTCAAATTCGTACAATTAGAAAATTTTATCTGTATTGTTTATGAATTAATAAAGTTTTATTTTAGATGAAATTAAAAAGTTTTGGGTCTAAGGCACAAAGAGAAAGCTCAGATCACACTTATAATTAATTAATAATAATATGTATTTAATAAATACGCATATTTAATTAATAATTATGCATATCTAATAAATACATATAATTAATTAATAATTATGTATGTTTGTATATGTATTAATTACTTTGATAGGTAGCGCTGCTATACTGCATTTTTTACTTTTGACACAACATCTGTATTTCAATAACTAATGCATGAATTTCCATCAAACTTCAGATTCAGTTAGTATTTGTCATGAATTGATGCTGTTTACATATTGTAAATCGCTCAACAGGTGGCGCTGCAATGCTGCATTTTTCACGATTTTTGCAATTGCTCTATCTCAAGAACTAATGCCGAGAATTTAATAAAAATTTATATTCAGATAGTCCCTGGTATAGATGTTGATTAACTTTTGGTGTAAATCACTCAACAGAGGACGGTGCTATGTTGCATTTTTTTACGATTTACTCAACAGCTATATCTCAATAACTAATGCACTGATTAACATCAAACTTTAGATTTACTTAGTCAATAACATGACAGGACATTTTCTACATTTTAGTGTATATAGCGAAACAGATGGCATTGCTCTGTTGCATATTTCATGATTTTCGCAATAATTCTATCTCGAGAACTAATGCACGGAATTTAATAAAAAAAATATAAGCGGTTAGTCTCTGATATAAATTGATGCTGGTTAGCTTTTAGTGTAAATTTCCCAACAAGTAGTGCTTCTATGACGCATTTTTCCGATTTCCGCGATAGCACTACCGCAAGAACTAATGCACAGATTTTCATCAAACTTCAGATTCAGTTACATGTTGATAAAAATTGCTGCAGATTAGATTTTGGCTT
Source organism: Maratus speculifer (assembly GCA_964019185.1). Classification (NCBI taxonomy): domain Eukaryota; kingdom Metazoa; phylum Arthropoda; class Arachnida; order Araneae; family Salticidae; genus Maratus; species Maratus speculifer. The sequence goes on from OZ025300.1 coordinate 158,433,717, forward strand.
AAATCACCCAACAAGTGGCGGGACTATGCTGGATTTTGCATGATTTTTTATTTTAGTGATAGTCATAGCTCAAGAACTAATGCACGGAATTCTATATCATTAGAATCCTCTGATTGATATAGATCGCCATTTAATTTTGGCAGTATGATAGCTAATTTTGAAGCATTCATCTGTATCAGATGGAAGAAAATTTTGGGATTGTTACATCCGATTAGTTGTCGTTGTAAAATTTCTTTAATGAACTTTTTTGACCGAATTCAACATTAAATAGCTCTTTAAATAATTGTTCGATTTATAAACTGTCTACTCCGACATGTTTATCAAACATTTCTCTATGGAAATATTTTCACATTTTTTATATGCAATAACGTTCTAAATATAGACTATAAATACCTACGATCACAAAAAATTCTCTTTACGACAGCGACAACAGTAATTACTATTGTTTAGAATTAGAATCGAGAGATATCTACCAGGATTTCAGGATAGTAATTTTCACTTTATTTAATCCTAACGGCTGAAATAGATAGTTGAAATTGTAATATATAGATTTTAATATATATTTTTCCAGCAGGTAAAATTAACCATGCCTATTTGAAAAAGTGATCGATTTTTCCATGATCGAGCAAAACATTGTTCATGACCTACAACTGGATCTCGACCCAGAGTTCATCAAGTGGTGTATTTCCCCCAGAAATAGTCCGGAAAACCCCATGAAATGCCGACTATTTGGACTAATATATTCTGTAAGTGGTACACCCATAAAGAAGAAAGTTATGTTTGGAAATATAAAGAGTCCAGGGGTCAAAAGTTCTTGAAATTTAAGTGACATATACAAACAACAACAATAATAATAATAATTGTTATAATTTTTTTAAATATATTAAGATATCTACCAACTGAACATGTTTAACCACTTAATGATCGCATTAAATTACCGTTTAAAAATTCAAATTCATTATTGCCACCACTTTTTTGAAAAAGAAATATTCATCTTATTTAATGACAAGTAAAAGGATACCAGAATAAAACCAATTATAACACTATTTTATAAAAACTGGTGGGAATTAAACAATTCTGAATAAAAGCCGTGAAGCTTGCAGCCCGTGAATGTCTCGGGCGCGACGATTAAGTGGTAAAGGGGTTTATTGTTTTGAAATAGACCTTAAATACAGACTTAGAATTGTCCAAATATATATTTACTGGCTTACAATGTAATTTTAGCGCTGTACTAGTACTTTAATTTCGGTAAAATTATGTTTTTACGAATGAATACATAAAGTTAGCATGTCAATAAAGAAAATCAATGTAAGCATGATATGCAGCATGCATTTAATAAAACTGTTGCAGAATAGTGTGCTAAACTTTATTTAATCTTCTCTAATCTTTTTTTTTTTTTTTTTTTTTTTTTCCGTAGGGATTTTAAAAAGTTTTGAAAATACCTTTTTTAAAAAATGATTTTTGACAAGCATTTTAAATTGCATGTTATCTTATATTTTGTGAGGATGTGAAAAAAATATCGCTGTTTATTTATTACAAAAACCTTAAAATTTTCAGCGGCTGCATTTTTCTCCCTTTTTGGAAAAAGAAAAAATTAAAAAGATGAGGAAGAAAAAAAGGAGCGCATTAAAAATGAGCATTCAATTTAAAAGGAAAGCGATCCCTAACTTTAAAAAGAATCATTCCGGCGTGAATTATTGATGTACTGCTTAATTGCTAATTAAGATACTCTAGAAGATATATTTCATTCATAAATGGCCCGAAAATGAAGTTTATTAATACCTTTTACTCTTTTACCCTCCCTCTTTACGAGCAAGCATCCTTCAAAACAAAATACAAAGAGAGAAGAAAAAGATGAGAAAGGCGCTTCTTGGCAATATGCCAGCAAATGATGTCATTCGTGAAGCGGGTCTCGTGTGCAGAGAGAAAAATATTTTAATTCTGGTGTAGTTCATTGAACAGATTTGATACAGAAAAGGTATATTTTCTGTGAGAAATGATAGTTGGAGGATAGTAACTTTAATGAGGGCAAATTGTAGGAGATTGAGTAGAATGCAAAAGTGATGTGATCTCTTCAAAATTTAATTAGAACCAATCTTGCTCTCGAATTGACTAAAATTAAATTGTTCTTAAATCTATTGATAAAGTTTAATATTTAGAATGATTAAATGAACCTTATTATTATCTTTTTGTTGCTGTTGTTTCTTTTTTCAAATTCTAAGCAAAAAATCTTCTAAGAATGGTTCAATATCGCGATAGTTATAATTTTATGAAATTCATTCAGCAGATTTGAAGCAGAAAACGTATATTTTCCTTACGAAATGATAGTTGGAGGATAGTAACTTTAATTAGAGCAAATTGCATGAGAAAGCATAGACTGTAAAAGTTATGTGGTCTCTTTAAAATTTAATTAGAATCTATTTTGCTCACGAAATATGACCAAAATTAAATTGTCTTAAACTCTATTCATTAAATTTAATATTTGAAGTTACTAAAGGAACTTTATTATTTTTTCATTATGTGAAAGGAAAAAAAAAAAAAAAAAAAAAAAAAAGAAAAAAAAAAGAAACGAATGCAAAGTTTTTCATGTAATTCTTGAACCGGCTATCGTATATAGAGAGAAAATATTTTAATTCTCATGCAGTTCATTGAACAGATTTAGAACATAAAAATTATATTTTCTGCTCAAAATGATCGTTCGGGGATTTTAATTTTAATTAGGTCGAATTGCAGAAGATTGCATAGATTATAAAAGTGATGTAGTCTTTTAAAATTTTAATTAGAACCAATTTTGCTCTCGAAACGTGACTAAAACTAAATTGTACTTGAATCCGTCGATAAATTTTAATATTTGAAGTTATTAAATAATCTTATTACTTTTTTCGTATTTTCATTTTCTAAAAATAAATTCTTCAAAGAAGTATTCACTATCACGGTCTCAAAAATTATGTGAAAGGAAAAATAAGAAAAGAATGCAAAGTTTTTCATGTAATTCTTGAAACGGCGATTGTATACATGCAGAGAGAAAATATTTTAATTCTGGTGCAGTTCGTTGAACAGATTTGAAACATAAAAAATACTTTTTCATCAAAATGATAGTTGGAGGACAATAACTTTAATTAGAACAAATTGCAGGAGGAGGCATAGATTGTAAAAGGGTTGTGGTCTTTTCAAAATTTAATTAAAATAAATTTTACTCTCGAAACATGACTAAAATTAAATTATCTTAATATTTATTGATAAAATTTAATATTTGAAATTATTAAAGGAATCTTATAATTTATTTCCTTTTATCATATTCTAAAAACAAATTATTCAATAAAGTGTTCACTAATACTGTTTCAAAAATTATGTGAAAGGAAAAAGAGGAAAAGAATACAAACTTTTTCTTATCATTCTTGAAGCTGATTTTATATACAAAGAGAAAAAATTTTAATTTTGGTCTAATTTGTTGAACAGATTTGAAACAGTAAATGTATTTTTTAATCGAAACGCTAATTAGAGGACGGTAACTTTAATTCGAGCAAATTACAGTAGGAGGCATTGATTGTAAAAATGATGTGGTTGGTCTCTTCAAAATTTAATTAGAGCCAACTTTGTTCTCGAAATGCGACTAAAATTAAATTATTTTAAAATCTATTGATGAAATTAAATATTTGAAGTTATTAAAGGAACCATATTATTACTTTTTTTTTTCGTTTTTTCATATTCTAAACTAAAATATTTCAAAGAAGTGTTCATTATCACGGTTACAATAACCATATGAAAAGAAAAAAAAGAATACAGAGTTTTTCATATAATTGCCTCTTGTGCAGAGAGAAAATAGCTTAATTCTGGTGTAATTGAGCAGATTTAAAACAGAAAGGTATTTTCTTTGCGAAATGCTAGTTGGAGGTTAGTAACTTTAATTAGTACGAATTCCAGGAGGAAACATATTATAAATCTGATGGAACAACTGTCTCTTCAAAATTTAATTAGAATCAGTTTTGCTCTCGAAACGTGACTAAAATTAAACTGTCTTGAAATCTGTTGATAAAATTTAATATTTGAATTTATTGAAGGAACCTTATTATTATTGTTTCTGTTTTTTCATATATTCTAAACAAAAATTCTTCAAAGAAGTGTTCAATATCACGATTTTAATAATTATGTGAAAGAAAAAGGAAAAAAAGAAAACAATTTACTGAACATACAATGATTTTTAAAGCTATTAATTAATTAAAAAAATTAATGAAAGGATTTTAAATTAGAATGAAAGGAAAAAATAATGGAAATATTAAGACATTCGTGTTTTTCGCTCTATTTTAGCATAAGTGAAGACGTTTAATTTTTTCCCTTATTAAACTAATGAGTTCATGTATACTCAAGACACCAGGGGTTAATTATGTACTTTTTTCTTTTCACTTATAAATTTATATTAACAAACTTATAACTAAGAAAGATTGAACAGCAAAAATAATTAAAATTCATCTTTTGCACATAACATTTGATGATATAGGGGATTTAAAAAGTAAATTTTAACAATTTTTTAGGATGTTTTTTTTTTCTTTTTCGCATTCTAAAAAATTGAAAAACTTAAGTTAATAAATATTTAATATTTTTTTATTAGTAATGCACTCTACAAATGGTATCTTAACGCACAGTAAAATTATTACGTTTTCATTTATATACATTTCGTACATTTCTGTTGCAAATACGTAGCTCGCTAAAAGAGGTTTATAAGAAATACATTGTTTTTTTTTTTTTTTTTTGTTTTTTTTTTTCATTTAGGTCTGCTATCTATCAGATTCCATTCGCACAATTTCTCTTTTTCTTTAACTTTATTTATATACATGAAAAAAAAAAATTGTAAATTTGTTCATCCTATAAAATACATCAGACCTGACGATCAGATATACAAAAGAAAATAATAAATTCTTAAAATTATGAAGGATAATCCTGTTAATATAAGAAAAACCATGTAAAAATATTAAAAACTGAAAAAGTTTAAATTTTCTTCTTTTTTTCTTTAATTTCTAAAATTTAATCTTGTTATATTTTTTGTCGATAAAATCACTTTATTTGACTATTTTGTTTTATGATATGTAAAGAATGCATAAAAAAGCCCTATTTAAGGTGGATCAAAACATAAAAATCCTCGAATTATTAATTTTTTTTTTCATTGAAAAATTTTCTAGTTTTTTGTGCTTAAAAAAGGCGTTTGAATCATGTTTGTATCTTAATTAAAAGAGTAAATTTCGCCTTGGTTTCTTTTGAAAATTCAGCTCTCAAGGAATGGTTGCCATAAAAATTCTTCTCGTAGAAATGAGGTTTTTTTTTTTTTTTTTTTTCATAATTTTATCTTAATCAAGTTATTATAACTTAAGAGTATTTAAAGATAAATGCTTCAAACTTTTAATGTCTTTTTTTTATTGTTTGACTTTAATTTTGATTTAGGAAATTTGAAAAAAAAAATATTTACTTATGAAAATATGATTTTTTTAAATAAAAGTTGCATCTTTTTTTTTTCAAACTTTTACTTTAAATATATTTAATCTATTAAAAAATTAATATTCTTAAAGATTCTGAGTTAAAATTAAAATTTAGATATTTGTATTTATTTAAATGTGAAAAATAAATAAATAAATAAATAAATAAATAAAAAATCTACAAACACTATTTTGAGTTTTAACGATTTTAAACTACCCCACTTTTTCAATATAATTTAAATTAAAAAATATAAGAATTTTTATCATGTTATTTTGTTTACAAATGATATAGTTAAACATCACAAAAAAATTCAAAATTGTAACTCAATAAATAAAAATTATTTTAAATTGTGTCCAGGACCCTCTTAAAAATATATAAAGGGTACTGACTTCATTTAATTTTATCAAGGTGCATTAAATACAACATGATAAAGTGTTGCTAAAATTTATTGAATCACATAAATGAAATAAACGTCTCCTAACAAATTAATTAGACAAAAGTTTTCATTTTTACTCATTCCTTGAAGAACTTTACTCAAAGACAACATAATGAAGGATTTATACATTTTTCTGTAACTTGTAAACATGTTCAATAAATCAGTCAATAATCTACTTGAAACACTGTAGAAAAGTTGTTTAAAAACAAGATTGATAATGATAACATCTTAGGCGCCAAATAAAGCGTTTTGACCTGCACATAACCTTTATTAGGAATAATATAACCTTTTATCAAAACGATAAAAATAAAATTTCAAGGGCCCTATCGTTCAAAGTTTTATTTATTTATAGTGTAATGTTTCACTGATCTCTTAATTTACTCTATGTGTAATTGTAGACAGTGCTGACACAATAACTTAAAGCCAAATCAAAGTTTATTTCGTTTTTAAAACAAAGCTATAATCAGTGACTTGATAAGTATTAAGCATTTTTCTTACTAAGTCTTTTAGAATCTATTCAAATAATTATTTTAACTCAATTTCACACAAACCTTCTTCCTTTAAAAGGATTTCTGGTACTTTTATATTAGCTATACGCATGAGTAGTAGGAAAACAACAGTTTAAGCTCAGGAGCAGGTGGCACTGTGGCACCGTGCCTCCTGCTCCTCCGGCTGCCCGCTGTCCCGCCTGCTCCTCCGGCTGCCCCGCCTGCTCCTCCGGCTGCCCCGCCTGCTCCTCCGGCTGCCCCGCCTGCTCCTCCGGCTGCCCCGCCTGGCCCCTCCTGTGGTGCCTCCTGCACCCACCGTGCCACCACCGTCCCTCCTACCCCCCCACTATGCATCCCCCTCCACGAACGCCCCCTAGTGGAAAAAAGGAACATTCTATTATAACAGAGAGGTGATCAACCTTCCCTAATTAAAAATATTATCAATCACATCTCAACTCGGAATCATACTATATGATGAAGATTAAATTTATATTTGAATTTTGAACAACCATAATTTTAATGAGTATTATTAATTAAGCGAAACACTGGAAAAATCTCAGTTTTTAGCCATTTTATTTAGATTTCTTCAACTACATGATGAGATTATCAATTTAACACAAGAAAGTTAAACATATATTTGAATTTTGCTTGATAGACATCTTAATGAGTATCGTTAATTAAGTAAAAACAATAGAAAATATCCAGTTTTATAGAAAAAAGACTGATTTCTTACGATTTTTATCAACTATATGATCAACGTAACGACTTAAAAGTTGAAAGTTAAAGGTAAATCCTAGTTTTTCAACAGCTATAATCTTAATGAGTTTCGTTAATTAAGTAAAAAACAATGGAAAATATCAAGTTTTATAGAAAAAGACTGATTTCTTACGATTTTTTCAACTCAAACTTCAGAATATCAATTTGATAGAAGGAAATTTAAGCATGCATTCCAGTTTTGGACAACCATTTCCTTCATGAACATTAATAATTAAGCAAAAACAACGGAAAATATTAAATTTTTAACTGATTTCTTCATATTTTTTTATTTATTTATTTATTTATTTTTTTTTATATATATAAAATCAGAATACACAACTTAAAATAGAAATTTAATCATATTTTTTAGTTTTTGAACAGTCGTTACCTCAAAGAATTTCAATAATTGAACAATTAACAAAGGAAACTAATGATTTTTTAACGAAAAAAGACGAATTAAACGAATTTGATTAACTTTTACTCTAATTGGAAATTTCATCGTACTTTATATATATCAACTAAGTAGAATTTTAATGCATAAACGAATAATTTAAAGAAATCCCCAACACACAAATGTGAACCTGCAGAGCATTTCTTATTACGTCATATCTAAACTAAAACTTTTTTCTGCAATCCCTCCATGCATGCATTCCAGGTAGGGGAACATAACAAAGAATTTTGACGTCACAACTTACAAAGGAATACAACAAAATGTTTACGATCACATAGAGAGAAAAAAAGAAGAGATTTAAGTTATTTATCCATTCTAGTTTTATAACAGTTACTACATCTCCAAATTAAAATTTGGAAGTCATAATGAGTATAATTAATTAAGCAAAATAATAGAAATATTAGTTTTTCAGAGGGGAAAAGACGAATTTAAACAAATTTTATTAGTTTTACACTAGTTTAATAATAATTTTAAGGAGGAAAAAGACGAATTTAAACTTTTTAGTTTTACACTATTTTTTCTCATCTCCAACATGGATATATCAATTTTAACAGAAGAATTAAACGTATATTATAGTTTTTAACAACAAAATCTTAACAAGTATCATTAATTAAACAAAAATAAATATCAGTTTAAAAGAAAAGATGAATTTGAATAATTTTACACTAGTATTTTCAAAAGCAACATGGAAATATCAATACTTATTCACATATTTCACTTATTCACTGTATTCAATACTATATTTAATAAATTTGGATACACTTTAAGAATTTCCTAATCTATAATTAAATATTAGCTGTATATTTAATGTTACCCATGTTTTCAACATTAGTTCATAATCGTGAATTTTGTATTTTAAATACCATGTATTCAGGTTCAGATTATTTTCACTTGAAATCATACAGAATTTTTTAACAGAGTTTGTTTTTGAAATCATTGAAGCAACTGTATTTAATATTTTTAACACCAATTTTCTAAGATTTTCTAACATTTTCCGATTATACATTCTTCAGAAGTACATTTCTAAATGCTACATTCACTTTACATATCGAAAAGATATCATTGAAGCAACTGTATTTAATATTTTTAATACCAATTTTCTAAGATTTTTTAACATTTTCCAGTTATACATTCCTCAAAAGTTATTATTACGTATTCTAAATAATAGAAAATATTAATTTTAAGAATAAAAAGACGAATTTAAACAAATTTTATTAGTTTTATACTATTTTTTCTCACCTCCAACACGGATATATCAATTTTAACAGAAGAATTAAACGTATATTTTAGTTTTTAACAACAAAAATGTAATAAGTATCATTAATTAAACAAAAATAAATATCAATTTTCAAGAAAAGACAATTTTTTACACAAATTTTCAACTTTGAAATACATTTGCTTACATATATTGTTACAGTATATTACTAAACTTAAACTTTTTAAAAAGTTTGAATGTCTTTACAAAGGGTTCATACTTATATTTTTCACGTCTTGACTGCATTCGAAATCTTACAACAAAAGTATACTTTTATTATTATTATTATTATTATTATTATTCTAGAAAACCTAAAAAATCGTTTCTTGCTGCTTTAGACACTTGACATATTAAAACTACTCTACCCATATAATTAATCAAATTAGGACATGATTCATCTTACACTTCAAAATTTCTGAATTTTTACAATACTTATTTTCATCAAACTTTATTCTTGATCCTATATATTTTAATAGCACAGAATTTTCACATCTGTCTTTATCTACTTATCAGAAAATTATTAAAACACCCAACAACATTTTTCAAATATGAATATTATCTTTACAATTTAATGATGCAAAACATACACGAATACAAAGTTTAATTTTTACAAACATTTCATATTTCTTCAAACCAAACTATTCGAAATTTTCACAACATAAGAGCAATCATTAGACGAACTTTTTAACATTAATATTGCTTAGATCTTTTCATCATAACTTTTAACTATGATAATTATCCACTTTTAGGTTGATTGTCGAAAAACTGTAACTGAAATTACATAAACTTAATGTTAAAAAACATGTCCTCACACAATTTCTTGAAATTCAACAAAAAATTGACTATTACTCCCATACTTATCTACTTCAATCTCGACTCTCGATAGTATATAGATATTACATCATTACATACTTACAACTCTTTTCAAACGTTTATCAGAAAATCAAGTCAATCAAAGTCTAGTAGTTATCACACCTGTTCCTCAGAAATATTACTATCATATGAAACAGTAAAGAAAATTAATAGATATTTAATATTTAATAACTTCATACGTGAAATTACTGCCGAATGAGAATACTAATAATCAATAAAATCAACTGTTGGACAAAAAAATAGTACAGATTACCGAAAATTCAAATCATTTTTTCTACAAAAATTAACAAATGAATGACCAGTTAGAGAAATAATTAAAAAAATAATGAACATATTTACAAATTTATTAAAATCACACCTTTTTCTGGATTACAAACCACAATTTCTTGAAAAATTTAACACCGAATTTGTAAGATTTTAATCCTAGTATTACATACACTCAATAAATATTCAAAATTAACAAAAAAAATAATTTTTTAGTCTCATCAATACGCAGAAATTCTACATTAAAAGAATATTTTCATAGTAGTACTTATAAAAATGAGAGTTTACAAACTGATTTTCATAATTTTATCACATTTAAACTTAATTTTTATACATAAAACATTATTTAATCAAATTTTATACTTTCTAATTCAGTAAAATTCAATATTTTTTTGTTTTTAAACCAATACCACAATATTTATTTACATCAAACTTGATTCTTTACCTTTTATATTTCCACATTACACAAGTGAGTTAAATACTAACTTGGAACGGGAGTTGAAGTCAATTGATTCAATTCGATTTTCATCGTATACGCATTTCCCCTACACGAAATTTCTTACTTCTATAATCATCTAATGTATTAAAACTAATCTACTCATATTTTTAATCAATTCATCAGATGTTTCATCTCACACTTCTGAATTATCATCCACCAAGTTGCTTAAAATATAAATACTATCTTTATAGTTTTAATGTAGTACACATGACTAATCTTGAGTTTCCATCTATACTATTAATCAAATTATCATATGTTTCATCTTACAGTTCAACGATTTCTGAATTATCGTCCATCTAGTTGTTTAAAATATTAATAAAATGTTTATAGTTTTTGATTATACATAGTATGTATGAATACAATCTTTAATTTTTAACAGTTCATATTTCAAATAACCTATTTTCGAAACCAAACTATGTGAATTTTACCACAATACTTATCATCATACAGAGATTTGTTTCATACTTTTTCTAAAAATTATCAGATATGTACTCCTCAGAGGAATTTCTATCATATGAATAAATGAAAAAAAATTAATTTATATTAAACGTACAGCGAAATTTGATTGCAATATATATGTATTTAATAAAAATAAATAAGCGATTATTTATACATTAAACCTTTACTAAATATATATTTCTTGCGTTATAAAGATGTTTCAACAAGATGAACCAAAACAGCAGCAAACTTCAGAAATTAATGATCTGAATGATTCATCTCTAGCACATGTAGCGTTAATGAATAATACATATGTAAGTACTTATATGAAAAATACTAGAATTCGTATATGAATCGTAATTAGAGTAAATATAAAATGATTTGTCTTACTGCCTACACTTTAACAAATGCCTTTTTACCTATATTGTTGAAAAGAATCCCAATTGTTTGCATTTATTTCTATTACAGATGTGTTCTATTTGCTACAAACACTTCTTAAGTAAATGGAATTTAACAGAACATACAAAAATCCATACAGGTGAAAAACCTTACACTTGGGAAGATTACCAAATGCTGTTTTCAAGAAGGCTTGAATCAAAAGTGCACACATCATCATATAAAGCATCGTCAGTTATATGTAAACTTAGTGAGGATATTCAAAAATTATTCAGACGTTTGAAGAATTTAGACATAAAAGGAAGATATTTAGGCTATATATCCATCATATTTTCATAACACTTACCACAATATCTCAAACTTAAAATTTGGAAGACATACACACTGCTGAAAAGTAATTTTGTTACCCGTGATTCTTCTAACCAGCATGAATGTATAGATATTATTTTGCAATGTATTCTTTAAATGCCCACAATAAATATTCTTTTATATGCATATATCGTTGTGTTTATTTTTTTAAAACCTATTACATTAATAAAATAGGTTACACATACATACACATAACATTTTAAGTGAAACAACACTCTCACAACTTAAAAAATGCATAAGAACATACAAAAATAAGCAGATGTATGAAAAAATATACAAGTTTACAGAATAATTTCAAAGTTTTCTAGAAATACAAACAAAAAATATTTACAATATTAAAAAATTACAAAAGTGAAAAGAAAAAACACAAATGTAAAACAAAAACATCAAAAAGTGAAAAACTCAAAACAAAGTTTTTGAAAAAAAAAATTTACAACAAAATTTTTTTTTTCAAAAACCAAAACTTCAAAAAATATTTTTTCAAAAAAATTTTTTTTTCAAAAACATTTTTTACAAAAATTTTTTTTTTCAAAATAGGTTTTTACAAAAGTAAAAAAAAGAAAATCACAACGTTAAAAAAATGAAAATTTTTTGTTAAAAAAAGTAAAAAAATTGCAAAAAAAGTTGCAAAAATTTCAAAAAAAGTTATGAAAAAAGCTTCAAAAATTTCGTTGGTTTTAATGCAGTATGCAATGGCAAAACCATTGCATTTGCTATTAAAAACAACAAAATTTTTGAGACTTTTTTCATAACTTTTTTTGAAATTTTTGCAACTTTTTTTGCAATTTTTTTACACTTTTTTTAACAAAAAATTTTCATTTTTTTAACGTTGTGATTTTCTTTTTTTTACTTTTGTAAAAACTTATTTTGAAAAAAAAAATTTTTGTAAAAAATGTTTTTGAAAAAAAAATTTTTTTGAAAAAATATTTTTTGAAGTTTTGGTTTTTGAAAAAAAAAATTTTGTTGTAAATTTTTTTTTTCAAAAACTTTGTTTTGAGTTTTTCACTTTTTGATGTTTTTGTTTTACATTTGTGTTTTTTCTTTTCACTTTTGTAATTTTTTAATATTGTAAATATTTTTTGTTTGTATTTCTAGAAAACTTTGAAATTATTCTGTAAACTTGTATATTTTTTCATACATCTGCTTATTTTTGTATGTTCTTATGCATTTTTTAAGTTGTGAGAGTGTTGTTTCACTTAAAATGTTATGTGTATGTATGTGTAACCTATTTTATTAATGTAATAGGTTTTAAAAAAATAAACACAACGATATATGCATATAAAAGAATATTTATTGTGGGCATTTAAAGAATACATTGCAAAATAATATCTATACATTCATGCTGGTTAGAAGAATCACGGGTAACAAAATTACTTTTCAGCAGTGTGTATGTCTTCCAAATTTTAAGTTTGAGATATTGTGGTAAGTGTTATGAAAATATGATGGATATATAGCCTAAATATCTTCCTTTTATGTCTAAATTCTTCAAACGTCTGAATAATTTTTGAATATCCTCACTAAGTTTACATATAACTGACGATGCTTTATATGATGATGTGTGCACTTTTGATTCAAGCCTTCTTGAAAACAGCATTTGGTAATCTTCCCAAGTGTAAGGTTTTTCACCTGTATGGATTTTTGTATGTTCTGTTAAATTCCATTTACTTAAGAAGTGTTTGTAGCAAATAGAACACATCTGTAATAGAAATAAATGCAAACAATTGGGATTCTTTTCAACAATATAGGTAAAAAGGCATTTGTTAAAGTGTAGGCAGTAAGACAAATCATTTTATATTTACTCTAATTACGATTCATATACGAATTCTAGTATTTTTCATATAAGTACTTACATATGTATTATTCATTAACGCTACATGTGCTAGAGATGAATCATTCAGATCATTAATTTCTGAAGTTTGCTGCTGTTTTGGTTCATCTTGTTGAAACATCTTTATAACGCAAGAAATATATATTTAGTAAAGGTTTAATGTATAAATAATCGCTTATTTATTTTTATTAAATACATATATATTGCAATCAAATTTCGCTGTACGTTTAATATAAATTAATTTTTTTTCATTTATTCATATGATAGAAATTCCTCTGAGGAGTACATATCTGATAATTTTTAGAAAAAGTATGAAACAAATCTCTGTATGATGATAAGTATTGTGGTAAAATTCACATAGTTTGGTTTCGAAAATAGGTTATTTGAAATATGAACTGTTAAAAATTAAAGATTGTATTCATACATACTATGTATAATCAAAAACTATAAACATTTTATTAATATTTTAAACAACTAGATGGACGATAATTCAGAAATCGTTGAACTGTAAGATGAAACATATGATAATTTGATTAATAGTATAGATGGAAACTCAAGATTAGTCATGTGTACTACATTAAAACTATAAAGATAGTATTTATATTTTAAGCAACTTGGTGGATGATAATTCAGAAGTGTGAGATGAAACATCTGATGAATTGATTAAAAATATGAGTAGATTAGTTTTAATACATTAGATGATTATAGAAGTAAGAAATTTCGTGTAGGGGAAATGCGTATACGATGAAAATCGAATTGAATCAATTGACTTCAACTCCCGTTCCAAGTTAGTATTTAACTCACTTGTGTAATGTGGAAATATAAAAGGTAAAGAATCAAGTTTGATGTAAATAAATATTGTGGTATTGGTTTAAAAACAAAAAAATATTGAATTTTACTGAATTAGAAAGTATAAAATTTGATTAAATAATGTTTTATGTATAAAAATTAAGTTTAAATGTGATAAAATTATGAAAATCAGTTTGTAAACTCTCATTTTTATAAGTACTACTATGAAAATATTCTTTTAATGTAGAATTTCTGCTTATTGATGAGACTAAAAAATTATTTTTTTTGTTAATTTTGAATATTTATTGAGTGTATGTAATACTAGGATTAAAATCTTACAAATTCGGTGTTAAATTTTTCAAGAAATTGTGGTTTGTAATCCAGAAAAAGGTGTGATTTTAATAAATTTGTAAATATGTTCATTATTTTTTTAATTATTTCTCTAACTGGTCATTCATTTGTTAATTTTTGTAGAAAAAATGATTTGAATTTTCGGTAATCTGTACTATTTTTTTGTCCAACAGTTGATTTTATTGATTATTAGTATTCTCATTCGGCAGTAATTTCACGTATGAAGTTATTAAATATTAAATATCTATTAATTTTCTTTACTGTTTCATATGATAGTAATATTTCTGAGGAACAGGTGTGATAACTACTAGACTTTGATTGACTTGATTTTCTGATAAACGTTTGAAAAGAGTTGTAAGTATGTAATGATGTAATATCTATATACTATCGAGAGTCGAGATTGAAGTAGATAAGTATGGGAGTAATAGTCAATTTTTTGTTGAATTTCAAGAAATTGTGTGAGGACATGTTTTTTAACATTAAGTTTATGTAATTTCAGTTACAGTTTTTCGACAATCAACCTAAAAGTGGATAATTATCATAGTTAAAAGTTATGATGAAAAGATCTAAGCAATATTAATGTTAAAAAGTTCGTCTAATGATTGCTCTTATGTTGTGAAAATTTCGAATAGTTTGGTTTGAAGAAATATGAAATGTTTGTAAAAATTAAACTTTGTATTCGTGTATGTTTTGCATCATTAAATTGTAAAGATAATATTCATATTTGAAAAATGTTGTTGGGTGTTTTAATAATTTTCTGATAAGTAGATAAAGACAGATGTGAAAATTCTGTGCTATTAAAATATATAGGATCAAGAATAAAGTTTGATGAAAATAAGTATTGTA
Organism: Maratus speculifer; assembly: GCA_964019185.1. Classification (NCBI taxonomy): domain Eukaryota; kingdom Metazoa; phylum Arthropoda; class Arachnida; order Araneae; family Salticidae; genus Maratus; species Maratus speculifer. The sequence continues at coordinate 158,449,225 of OZ025300.1, forward strand.
AAAATTCAGAAATTTTGAAGTGTAAGATGAATCATGTCCTAATTTGATTAATTATATGGGTAGAGTAGTTTTAATATGTCAAGTGTCTAAAGCAGCAAGAAACGATTTTTTAGGTTTTCTAGAATAATAATAATAATAATAATAATAATAAAAGTATACTTTTGTTGTAAGATTTCGAATGCAGTCAAGACGTGAAAAATATAAGTATGAACCCTTTGTAAAGACATTCAAACTTTTTAAAAAGTTTAAGTTTAGTAATATACTGTAACAATATATGTAAGCAAATGTATTTCAAAGTTGAAAATTTGTGTAAAAAATTGTCTTTTCTTGAAAATTGATATTTATTTTTGTTTAATTAATGATACTTATTACATTTTTGTTGTTAAAAACTAAAATATACGTTTAATTCTTCTGTTAAAATTGATATATCCGTGTTGGAGGTGAGAAAAAATAGTATAAAACTAATAAAATTTGTTTAAATTCGTCTTTTTATTCTTAAAATTAATATTTTCTATTATTTAGAATCCGTAATAATAACTTTTGAGGAATGTATAACTGGAAAATGTTAAAAAATCTTAGAAAATTGGTATTAAAAATATTAAATACAGTTGCTTCAATGATATCTTTTCGATATGTAAAGTGATTGTAGCATTTAGAAATTGTACTTCTGAAGAATGTATAATCGGAAAATGTTAGAAAATCTTAGAAAATTGGTGTTAAAAATATTAAATACAGTTGCTTCAATGATTTCAAAAACAAACTCTGTTAAAAAATTCTGTATGATTTCAAGTGAAAATAATCTGAACCTGAATACATGGTATTTAAAATACAAAATTCACGATTATGAACTAATGTTGAAAACATGGGTAACATTAAATATACAGCTAATATTTAATTATAGATTAGGAAATTCTTAAAGTGTATCCAAATTTATTAAATATAGTATTGAATACAGTGAATAAGTGAAATATGTGAATAAGTATTGATATTTCCATGTTGCTTTTGAAAATACTAGTGTAAAATTATTCAAATTCATCTTTTCTTTTAAACTGATATTTATTTTTGTTTAATTAATGATACTTGTTAAGATTTTGTTGTTAAAAACTATAATATACGTTTAATTCTTCTGTTAAAATTGATATATCCATGTTGGAGATGAGAAAAAATAGTGTAAAACTAAAAAGTTTAAATTCGTCTTTTTCCTCCTTAAAATTATTATTAAACTAGTGTAAAACTAATAAAATTTGTTTAAATTCGTCTTTTCCCCTCTGAAAAACTAATATTTCTATTATTTTGCTTAATTAATTATACTCATTATGACTTCCAAATTTTAATTTGGAGATGTTGTAGTAACTGTTATAAAACTAGAATGGATAAATAACTTAAATCTCTTCTTTTTTTCTCTCTATGTGATCGTAAACATTTTGTTGTATTCCTTTGTAAGTTGTGACGTCAAAATTCTTTGTTATGTTCCCCTACCTGGAATGCATGCATGGAGGGATTGCAGAAAAAAGTTTTAGTTTAGATATGACGTAATAAGAAATGCTCTGCAGGTTCACATTTGTGTGTTGGGGATTTCTTTAAATTATTCGTTTATGCATTAAAATTCTACTTAGTTGATATATATAAAGTACGATGAAATTTCCAATTAGAGTAAAAGTTAATCAAATTCGTTTAATTCGTCTTTTTTCGTTAAAAAATCATTAGTTTCCTTTGTTAATTGTTCAATTATTGAAATTCTTTGAGGTAACGACTGTTCAAAAACTAAAAAATATGATTAAATTTCTATTTTAAGTTGTGTATTCTGATTTTATATATATAAAAAAAAATAAATAAATAAATAAATAAAAAAATATGAAGAAATCAGTTAAAAATTTAATATTTTCCGTTGTTTTTGCTTAATTATTAATGTTCATGAAGGAAATGGTTGTCCAAAACTGGAATGCATGCTTAAATTTCCTTCTATCAAATTGATATTCTGAAGTTTGAGTTGAAAAAATCGTAAGAAATCAGTCTTTTTCTATAAAACTTGATATTTTCCATTGTTTTTTACTTAATTAACGAAACTCATTAAGATTATAGCTGTTGAAAAACTAGGATGTACCTTTAACTTTCAACTTTTAAGTCGTTACGTTGATCATATAGTTGATAAAAATCGTAAGAAATCAGTCTTTTTTCTATAAAACTGGATATTTTCTATTGTTTTTACTTAATTAACGATACTCATTAAGATGTCTATCAAGCAAAATTCAAATATATGTTTAACTTTCTTGTGTTAAATTGATAATCTCATCATGTAGTTGAAGAAATCTAAATAAAATGGCTAAAAACTGAGATTTTTCCAGTGTTTCGCTTAATTAATAATACTCATTAAAATTATGGTTGTTCAAAATTCAAATATAAATTTAATCTTCATCATATAGTATGATTCCGAGTTGAGATGTGATTGATAATATTTTTAATTAGGGAAGGTTGATCACCTCTCTGTTATAATAGAATGTTCCTTTTTTCCACTAGGGGGCGTTCGTGGAGGGGGATGCATAGTGGGGGGGTAGGAGGGACGGTGGTGGCACGGTGGGTGCAGGAGGCACCACAGGAGGGGCCAGGCGGGGCAGCCGGAGGAGCAGGCGGGGCAGCCGGAGGAGCAGGCGGGACAGCGGGCAGCCGGAGGAGCAGGAGGCACGGTGCCACAGTGCCACCTGCTCCTGAGCTTAAACTGTTGTTTTCCTACTACTCGCATGGTTATAAATTGCCAAATATTATTCCCATTGCATAATTAATGTTGCATAATTTCATTTAAAATGTAAATGTTTAATTCATTTTATTTTAAAAGCATCCATTTCACCTATATTCTTTAAAATACATGCTTATAATAATAATAATAATAATAATAAATGCCATTCGATTACATAGTTTGTGAATAAAAACACTTGCTAATCTAATGCATTTCCGAAAAGAAATGAATTCAAAAATGTATCAGAAAGCATCAGCTCCTTTGGATTTGAGAAAATCTTTAAGGTGATACAGAAATATTTTCATAAATCTACTTTTTATTATAGTTTCAAAAGTTACGATTATTTAACATAACATAACTTAAATGAAATCATAATAAAAAATGCATAAACATATATTGTCATTACTACATGTAGATATAGTAAGGAAAATAAATGCTAAGGCAGAATAATATTTAGTGAAAATACATGTACGCCAAACCCGAACGGGTTAAGTTTAGAATGTCAGCTTTGAGAAAACTTTCATTGTATGCTTAATGTCTTTGTAGAAAAATTTCGATATGTTTATTTTGCATTAATACTAACTTTCTTTTTTTATTTCTTTCCAGGTAAGGATTGAATCTTTGGATATTTAAATTTGACATGTGATGTATAAAGAAAACACGAAGGTCAGCTAATCTGTTTTTCTAGAAGATAAGGTGAAATGATTGAATAACTTACTAGTGATTCATTGACATGCTTTCATTACATATCTATCTGATGTCAGTTCAGACAAAGTTTCTCTTATGTAACCTGCTTCAATAACTAAAAGTAATAACTATTATTTGTCTTTCTATTAATCATTTGTAGTTTTTCTCCTATTAAGGAAATGCCTGTTCTTGAAATCTTGTTGCGAAAACAGGTTTTCACATCCATTCTAAGTTGTAATATCACCGTTTGGTAATAGCTTTTGTGAATGATGGATCTCTTAAAATATTTTGTTTGTTTCCCTTAAGACATAATAGATATTTATTTAAATAACGTGTTACAGCAACATAGTTATTCCTTAGTATTGTGTTGACAGTGACAGTTTTAATTTATACTTTTAATTAATATTTAACTTAAAGTGACTTATTAATTATAATGCGAACTAAAAGCTATTGTTTTATCTCCATAGTCTTTTGCATAAATCATTATAACAACTAATGAGAGCTTTGTAAATGAAATAATGTTGCGTGTTTTCACCTTATTGTGGCAAAATTGAAGCACATTTGACTTGATGTATTTATTTGGCTTTTTAAATTTGTAGTTTTAACGCTAAATTAAATGCTAATTAAGTTAAAACTACTTATTATAAAGCAAACGCGAGTTGCTCTCTTTCCATATTCTGTAGAATCGTGTAAAGAAGTCGGAAATTGCATGTCAAACGTAGCAAACGAGGTGCGTTCGTACTAAAACGAAGTTTTAAAAATATTCACATCTTGGTGAAATATTATGCAATTCTTCGGATACAGTATAGCTCATAGTGCAATATAGTATCCGAAACCTTTTGTGTGTCCCTTTAAATACTATTAATTACTAAAATTACTTTAAATACTATTATAATCTGCTTTCCATTATGCAGGAAGTTACTTGGAGTGAACCTCAGCAACACATATCAATTTCGTAAAATGTGAAACAGTTTAATATAATTAAAACGCGCAACCAAAAAAAGTTTCCCCCTGTACCATTATTCTTGGCACCACATATTGTATATTATAGTATATACTTTATTGGTGCATATAAATTTTATTATGTTCAAAAGAGTGCAACATCTCTTAAAATGCACTTTAAACTGTTTTATTACCCATTGACTGTAACGTTACGGAATACTTTTGATTGTCCCTGTAAATAAACTATACATCCGATTTTCCTAAAGTTTGAAATGACTCAACAAAATTATGCAACAATTATACATTTTAATTCAAATGATTCGGTTGGATAATTTTTTATTTGTTATATGCGGACAGATGGACGGATTGAACAAAGACTAGCTTCTATAGGTATTTACATAATTACGAACACGTCTAATGAGCTTTATAAATGAAATAGTGTTGCATGTTTTCACCTTATTGTGGCGAAATTGACACACATTTGTCTTGATGTATTTATTTGGCTTTTTAATTTCCTACTTTTAACGTATAAATTAAATGTTAAACTATTTATTATAAAGCAAACAAGAGTTGCTTTGTTTCCATATTCTGTTGTATCGTGAATAGCCGTCACATACAGCTAATAATCTTTATTAATTTGTAAAAAATGAAATAATGCTTTTTTTTAAACTTAAAATTATGTTTGTGTTTGGTAGTCAAATCTCATGATTTATTTTTAACCCACTTGCTGTTGACATAGAGCTTTGAAATCTGGAATATATATCTATTCATGAGGGCAATACAGGATTTAAACATTGATTTTTTATTTATTTATTTTTAATTAGATCTCTAAAAAGGATTAACGTAGCCAAATTTGAAATTTTAAAAAATCGCCGTATCTCTATAAATCAATAGAATTAAAATTTTGAAACTTGATATGCCTGTATTTTAACTAAAATTAGTAAACATATGTTTTGGAATTTTTCAAAATTCGACCACAAAGTGGGTTTTTGCGTCCAATCGCCCTCCATTTTCGAAAAAACATCGTGAAAATACTACTTGAACTTAATGGTTACTGAATTATAATTTGATTTCCCATTGGTAAATGAGTATTTGTCGAAAAGTACTGACGGCAATGTTGCCACAATAGCGCCGAATTTTGATTAACTTTGTGAATATAAAAAAAAATCTGGCTGTAAATTTTAAAAATATTTTTTTTCTACATTATAGAGAATTTTAATGAAAACGCTTTTATAAAAATACATTTATATTATTATTTTAAATTTATTGTTGCGAAATTGAAATACATTTAACTTGAAAGCGTGTAATCTATAAGTGGACTAAAGCAAATTTTTCATTGTTGTATATTTGTATAGCCAAAATTCTGTTTATTCAAAGCCCGGTTATAAAATTAGAAATCTAGGTTATAAGCGAAATACTTTGGAGAAGGCGGACTGCATTTTCAAACGCTTGTAATTGTTCAAAACCATATAAATCCTAAAACAGAATTTTAATTAATTTAACATATTAAAAAAAAAAATTCCGTAATTTTAATTACAAAAGATTTAAAAAAAAAAAACAATATTTCTTACGAATCGGCTCATTTTTGGGTGCATTCGTAATTATGTAAATACGTATCTCCTATAGTCTTCATACAATCCGTAGGTCTGTCCGTATGTTTGTCTATTCGCATATAACAACGCAAAAACTACCCAGACGAATCGTTTGAAATTTAAAATACATAATTGTTGTATAATTATGTTCATTCGTATCAAATTTTATGAAAATCGGATGTATAGTTTAATTACAGGGACAATCGAAAGTATTGTTACATTACGGTCAATGGGAAAAAATAGTTTCAAATGTATTTTAATAATACTATTACACTGTTTCGAATATAATGCAATTCATAAGCATCTAAGAAATATGTACTAAAATATACACCCTGTGTAATTTTTGGTGCAAATAATATATTTATTAATATAAAGGACCATACAAAAGAATTCTGTTACATAATTTCATAGGGGGGGATATTGTTTGGGGCGCGTTTTAATTATATTAAACTATTTCTCATTTTATGAAATTGATATATGTTGCTGAGGTTTACTACCAGTTAATTCCTGTATAATAAAAATACTTACAAAAGATTTCGGATATTGTATTGTATCCGAAGTATTGTATATTTTAACAACTCCGTTATAGTACGAACGCACCTCATTTGCTACGCCTGACGTGTAATTTCCGACTTGTTTCATTAAATAAAAGTGATTTATTTTCTAACGCGTATCCGACATATATCCTTTATAATTAGAGATCGTTATATAAACCTTACGATCTCTCTTCCAATAGGCTGTTTATTTTTTTAGCAAATCATTTCGGGATTTGTCCACCGTTTCGTTTCTGCGAAAAGCGGTGATCTCAAATGTCCCTCCTCCATGCAGAAGCCCTTAAAATTTCCATCCGATAAGGGAAAAGCTTTCGCCCCTGATTGAGTGAGAAGCCCCGCTAAGATAAGTGCGTGCGCCCCCATGCCCCATTCTAGGAATAGAGTCCCTTTTATCTGCAAGTAACGCACTTATTCAGCTATTTTTTAAAAAAATCTTTTTTTCACTATGCATTTTCTATTCCATTATTTTCTGTTTACTGTTTTAATTTTGGTAATATTCGCCTGAAATTTGTTTTTTGAAAACAATTTTACTTTCAAAAGTAAATAATTCATATGTCCTATGCACAAAAATTAAAATTATTATTATTATTTTGTTATTGTTATTTAGGTATGGAAGTTATTTTAGCAAAGACAACACCTGATTAACTCTTTCTCACCCAAGGTTAAAAGGAAAACTCTTTAAATCCAACCCGGACCCAAAGTTAAAGAAAATTATTTCATATTGTAACACAATTAAAGAAAAATGGTGTACTATTATATTATTAGAATCAAGATTATCTTTTTTGTATAAAAGGAAGTACATATACACTCAATAATATTCAATTATATAGTTCTGTTTTTTCTCTCATTTGAAAAATAGTTTAAATATTCTTTTGAAAAATCGGATGAACCTGTTCGGACCCGAATCTTACCGCAACAATCCAATAACAAATAGCGTCAACCCGACCCGATGGAGGCCAAGGATATGTTTTATCCTTGTTGATTCATTTAATTTTTGATTAAATTAAAAACAGATAGTTAATCAACTTTTTTGTACTAGACATTTTCCATTCGAAAATATCGAACACAAATTGTTGGAAGTGTTTTCCTTAAAAATTTTAATTAAAATTTTAATATGATGTTGTGAAAAATAATTTTATCTTACTGTAGCATTTGTGACCTATTTTTCAAGGACTTATTTTAAAATGCTTAGCCTAAAATAAAATAGGAATGGGAGTTGTTTTAGCAACACCTGCCTTCCTGTTTCTCTCTTCCAAGGTTAAAAGGAAAAACTCTTTATACTATTAATATAACCAAACTAAGCATCCACCTGCTCTAAAATTGTTTCGAAATGCAGAAGACAGGAAAAGAGGGAAACAGGAATTTACAAATGCTAATATATTCAAAATAATGAAAATATACCTGAAAATATTTAAACGAGATTCTCGATTCCTTTCGAAACGCAGTTAGGGGCTGTGCGATATATTACGATATCATTTTAGGGGGAATGGGTGTTTGGCACATTATACCGAAAGATATCTAGGGTGAGGGGGGGGGTGTCTTTTTATATCGATATCATTTTTCCTCCATTCAAAATTTTCTATTTTTATTTACAACATGGTCTTGGGTTCAAAGTAGTATGTTGTCTTTTTTTAGTCGGTTATCTATTTTTATGAAAATACAAAGTTTTTATTAAAATCACTAAATTTCTATAAAATTATTTAATTCTAAAGTATATAATACTTAACGTTTGACATTCCTATTCTTCTTCATATATGTATGCATATATAATCACAATTTGAGAAACCATATTTGAAATGAAGCTTGTGTTTATAAATAAATTAAAGAGAAAGAGAAAAAATATCATTCGCTTGCTTTGTAGGTGAAAATTTCAATCTATCCCCCCCCCCCCCCTTCCTCTATTAGGGGCAAGTGCAATAAGACTTTATAACTGTTGAATGCATTACTTAAAAAAATTATTATAAAATATTTTTTAAAAGTTACTATATTTTTCAAGTTTTATTTGATATAAAATGGCATTTTATTGACTTTTCTTCATTTGAATCAATAAATTATGCGAGAAAAATGTAACCGGTTTTGTGTATCCCTCGAAATGAATTCTAAAATTTAAAAAAAAAAATTGCTCTTTGATAACGATATCATTACCGAGGGGTGGGGAGGGGGATCGAGGGATCATAACGTATGATATCAGAAGCAGGGGAGGAGGTTCAAAATTATCAAAATGTTGATAACATTATATTTGCAAATCCTCTAAGAGGCTGTACTTATATAACAATGTGAAATTTTTGATAATTTTGGACTTCCTCTCCCTCCTCCTTTGCGATATCATATGTTATCATCCATCGAAGCCCTTTCCGATATAATGATATTGTTATTAATATCTAAAAATTCTTTTTGAGTTTTGGAATATTTCTCTTTCATTTAGAGTGATATACAAGCATGGTTACATTTGATGTCTGCATACTTTATTGTTTCAAAATGAAGTCAATAAAATATCACTTTGCATATGAAATAACTTCATATCAAATAACATTTAAAAGAAATATTTACTGTTTAAAAGGGAGGACAAACAGAACTTTTTATCGACAAGGCAGATGAACAACATTATTTTTCTTATATTTACTAATAAACACTAGTATCATTTCAAACATATTTCGCATATGGTTTCTCGAACAGCGGATTATAGGATAATACATCCATGCACAATTAATATAAGAATAGAAATAGTAAATCTTGGGGTATCCACATTTTGGAATTAAATAATTTTACAATCATTTAAAGATTTTAATAATAACTTTGTATGTTCATGAAAATAGATAATAGACTAAAAAAAGATAGCATACTATTTTGATGAAAAGATCAAATTACAAATAGAAAAAAAAAACATTCTGGCTGGTTCAAAAATGTTAAAGATATCAAAAGACAAATCCCTCCTCCCTCTAATAATATTTTACGATATCATATACCAGACAGCTCCTCCCCTCTAAAATGATAACGTTATGTATGCACTGCTCCTAAAAGTTCCAATTAATTTTAAAAGTGTTTATGAATTCGGTTGTCTACTTATTAGTCCGTTCTCCTCTCATATTGTCATGTAGTGATGGGCGATTTCGATTTTTTAAATCGATTTAATCGATACTACGGCCAACTCGATTTAATCGATACTTTAAAATTTTTAACCGATTTCTCTGAAGGTAATATAATTTTCATTTTCCTTCAAAAGTCGAAGATAAAATAGACGGATGTGCCAATTCCAAAATTTCAATGTATTAGTTTCTAAGATAGAAGAATTAAAGAAACCTCAGAACCCGCCCCCCCCCCCTTGCAAAATAGCGTTTTTTTTTTTTTAGTGATGTACACCAAAAATTGATCGGGATCAATTTTTATTAAGTACCAGGTGAATCTGAATTTTGATGAAAATCCATGAAAGCGCGAGATACAGCTATTGCGAAATCATAATAAAAAGAATATTGCCCAGTTAAACTGATGGCATTGAGCTCACAGGCTACGCATACTAATTGTACATTACAGCCTTGTATTTTCGTTAATTCAGTTCGAAAAAAAAAATTAAGAAGGGGAAACAGCTCTCCCCTTTCTCCTTTTTTATACTTAATCATTGAACTTCTAAACTATCAAGTACATGCTTTATCATATTAAAAAATCTATATCCAAAATTCAGAGCAAATCGGATAATTCTTAATAAAAACCCATTTAGCATTTATATAATTTAAGAGGAGTTATTCCTCTCTTTTATACTTAACCATTAAACTTCCAAAACTATTCAGAGATTTGAACGAAATCTGACAATTCTGATTGAAAAATCCATTTATGCAAGTTAAGGGGAGGGGCATTAGAACCCCCGTTCCCCCTGTTTATACTTATTCAATGAACACCTAATAACAGCCACGGACTCGCCTCATCAGAATGATCCTATATCTAAATTTTGAACGAAAACTGTTAATTCTGCATGAAAATCCCGTTTATATCAATTAAGGGGGGGGGCATGACCCCCCCGTTCCCCCTATTTATACTTATTCAATGAACACATAATAACAGTCACGGAATCGCCTCATCAGAATGATAATATATCTAAATTTTGGACAAAAACTGTTAATTCTGCATGAAACACCCGTTTATATCAATTAAGGGGAGGGGCGTGAGCCCCCCGTTCCCCCTGTTTATACTTATTCAATGAACTCCTAATAACAGCCACGGTATCGCCTCATCCGAATGATCTTATATCTAAATTTTGAACGAAAACTGTTAATTCTGCATGAAAATCCCGTTTATATCAATTAAAGAAGGGGGCATGAGCCCCCCGTTCCCCCTGTTTATACTTATTCAATGAAAACATAATAATAATCACGGAATCGCCTCATCAGAATGATCCTATATCTAAATTTTGGACAAAATCTGTTAATTCTGCATGAAAAACCCATTTATATCCATTAAGGGGAGGGGCGTGAGACCCCCGTTCCCCCTTATACATATCGAATGAACTCCAAAAACTAATCAGGGAAGCGCCTTATCAGGATATACCTATATACAAAATTTCAAGTGGATCCGATATTTTTATCATGAGTTATCGCGTTACGCACGAACATACAGAACGGACGGGCACATAAGTTCTCAGGCTATGATAGCCTGTGAGCTAAAAAATGCAGCATATCAGCGTCACCTGCTGGGCAATTTACACCAAGAACTAAATAACACTAATCTATGTCAGAGATTTACTGAATCTGAATTTTGATGAAAATTCGTTCTTGAGATAGCGCTATTGCGTTAATCATGAATAATGCAGTATAGCAGCGCCATCTCTTAAGCGATTTCCACCAAAATGTAATTAGCATCAAATAATATCAAGGACTAATTGAATCTAAATTTTTATGAAAGTCCGTGCATTAGTTCTTGAGATAAAGCTAAAATGGAAACAGGGGCGTGCGAAAAGAGAACTGCGCCCGGTTCAAAGTTCCAATTTAGCCCTCCCCCCCCCCCCATTAACTTTTTCTTGTGATAGGCTAGAAGTGATGTTAGTAGTAAAAATTTGGCGCCCCCTAAATTTCCGTGCTCGGAACGACCGCTTCCTTTCGCCTCCCCCCCCCCCTTTCATATGGCGCTGAGTGGAAATTGTGAAAAATTCAGTATAGCAGCGCCATCTGAGAAGCTATATACATCAAAATGCAGAAAACATAAATTCATGTCAAGGACTAACTGGATCTAAAATGTGATGAAAATCCGTTCATTCGTTTATCAGATATAGCTGTTGCGCAAATCGCAAAAAATGCAGTATAGCAGCGCCACCTGTTAGGCTATATGCACCAAAAATTAATTAGATTCAGTTTATATCAAGGTCAAACTAAATCTAAAGTTTTGTGGAATTCCGTGCATTTGTTCTTCAGATAGAACGGTCAGAAATTTTTGTCGTATACAGACGCACAGAGTGACAGACACACACAGACAGATATTTCTTAAAAAACATGAAATCGTGTTAAAAACCTTCTAAAATATATAAATCCATCAAAAACGGGAAGTCAAAATTTTTCACGAATCTAATACTCTCTTCTTGTAAAGTTACAAAAGAAAGTAAAACTGTAAAATCGATTCTGCCCGTAAGATCGGTCTTTAGATTCGATGTCGATCTTTAGATTCGATGTCGATCTTAGATTCGATTTCGATCTTTAGATTCGATGTCGATCTTTAGATTCGATTTCGATTTTTTTTTCTTTCTAGGCTAAATCAGTGTTGAATGCAAGTATTTTTCTGCGACTCCGGAGAAAGGCATCATGTTTTAGAGCTCTGTAAGAGAGGGGGAATCGCAATTTGTGCACGGGTGCCCAGAGAGGGGTTTGGTGACGCAAGATGCGTCATACAATTTAGTTTTTTTTTTTGGGGGGGGGGAATTTGAGAAAAAGTACTTTTTTTTGGGGGGGGGGAGATTTTTAATTTTTTAATATTTCAAAATTTAATTCCAGAAATGTTCCTATGTTTTCTTTCTTTAAATTCTAGATAAGGGCAATATTAGCTCATTCTGCTATTCTCATTTCGCTATCTCTTGAATGTGCAGTAGATTATAGGTAGAATATAATTTACAATTTGTATTATGTTTGGGGGGGGGGAATGTTAAAGTATGAAGGGTTTTTTTGCGGCGGGGGGGGGGGATTTGCGTCATTAGGTTTGGAGGGGGATGGTCACCACTGGGGAATCGCAATTTGTGCATTAAAAAGCATAAAATCTCATAACTTCTGGGGGGGGGGGATAATCCCCTGCGGGCCACCCCATTAATTCGACACTAGGTTAAATCGTTATATTTATTTTTAGATGTCCAGTTATTTGAAGTATTAGTTTATTATGTTTTATTTTTTACGTTTGTCTCTTCTAATCCCCCCTTTCACGTCAGTTTTAACTTACAGGGCCGTTCGAAATATGCATAGTTTTAAAAATGTCCAATTCTCGGTCTATTTTATTTTAGATCCACATTTTAAATCCTTGACAAAAGATAAATAAAAAGTCGCCTTTCCGCCCGTTTGGGGTTTATCTGCGCCCCGCCGGAGGGCATATTTTTTTGTTTCTTCAAAAGAAACAAAAAAAAATTTGAGGGGGGTGGGCTTGCACCCTCCCCCAATATACACCTTAAAATTTCGCTCATTTAATTTTCTACCATTTTTAACTTAAAAGTTTAAGCTACATGGCACCCCCAGAGCTGTGGATTCTCTCCCCCCCCCCCCCTGTCGATCACTCACCTAATTTTGCTTATTTCTTCACTTCATTTCAATCTTTAAAAGGCTATAACTTTGCTTCTATAGGAATTACAGTGATGAGAAAAATTCTAGTATAGCTAACCATTTCTCGCCGTTCTTTTTGCTTTTCCATTTTCCCGGTTTTCCCTATAGGACCTTTTTTTTTGGGGGGGGGGGGGGGCAGAGGGGTTTTTTGTTGATACAATATGTCCATTGAAAGCTTATGCTTCATACATTACAAATCTAGCAAAAGAAATTTTCTCCCATCATTTCAGGTCACATTACGGACCCATAATGTATTAAAATTTTAATTTTTCAAACTTCTTCTTCAAAAAAAAAAAAACATTGATACATATCAGCGAAACTGGGGTACGAACCCGCAATCGTTTGATTGCACACATAATCCCTAAGCTTTTTGGCCACCGAGTACTCAGCAGCGCTATTATTTCTTTAGATTGTCATCTTTAAATTCGTAATATCTTTTGAATGGAATGTCCGATTTGAATAATTCAAAAAGTAATCTGCAGATATTGTAACAGGCATTAAAACAAAATGATTTATTTGGATAAGGATTGAGGTATCGATAGTATGGTCTAAATTTGGTTGGTGTATTTATCGCGTTTTAAAATGTATGAAAGTAGTTATAGTGAGTTAACTACAATAGCTGGACATATGGTATCGCGTTTTTTTTTTTTTTTTTTTTTTTTTTTTTTTAGACACTAATATTTTTTTTAATATTATAGAACCTTTTTTTATTCATTTAAAAGTATTTCCTGGCGATTCAAAATTATACATCCTAACGATTCAAAAATGCACACGTAATTGTTCAAGGTTTCACTTCTATCGGCACTGTCAGAGTGCCACTATTTTTTTTTTTCATGTTCGCCCGTTCTACTCCCCCCCCCCCTTCCTCACCAATGTTAACTTACAGGTTCGTTCAAATTATGACTGCGATTTAAAAAAAGTCTAATCCTCGTTCTATTTTGTTATAAATCCATATTTTGAAACCTCAACAAAAGATACATTTGGTCCGGGGTCGCCCTTCTGTCCGTTTGGGATTCACCTTGCCCCCCTGGGTGGGGGGCATATTTTTTGTTTCTTCCACACCATCTCATGTAACATATCTTTATAAAGCTTTTATCTCCTCGTTTTTTTCTGTTACTACCCCTCTCTCCACCTAGTTACATGCTCTTGGCACTTTTTATAGTTTCAAAGAGTGCATGTTCCCCGCGGGCCACCCCAAGAATTCAACACTAAGTTAAACACTATATTTTTGTTTAGAAGCTCAGTTATTTGGGTTATTAGTTAATTATTTTTTTTTTTCAAGTTCGTTCGTTCTAATCCCTCGCCCCCCTCCCCTTCCTCGCTAATCTTTACTAAATGGGCCGTTCAAAGTATGCATGCAATTTTTAAAATGTACAATTCTCGTTCTGTTTTATTGTAAATCCTAATTTTGAAAATTCGACAAAAGATACATTTGGGCTATGGTCGCCTTTCCGTCAAGAGTGGGGGTTACCTGACCCCTTGGGAATGGGGCATATTTTATGTTCTTCCAAACTATCTCGTGTAACATTTGGTTGGCATTAGAAAAAAAAAAAGTTTTTTTTTTTTTTTGTCTATTCTCTTTGTTCCCCATCCTAGTTACACGCTCTTGGCACTCTTTATGCTCGGTTTAATGCCAAGTTACTCAGTGTTGTTATTAGTTGAGTTATGTCTCTTAAATTTGTCAAAGTTTTTGCGTAACTGAAAACCATAAGTGACAATCATTTTAAATTTTGGGCTAAAATTCTTTTAAAATTCTTATTATCCGACTCTAAAATCTGCAATAGCTTAATTCTATGCCTCCCTAAATGGGGATGGGGTGGTGGGAGGCGGTAATTACGGTCCTGCTGATTGTCTAAGTTTTGGAATTAGTAATTTGGATCTTCTCTGTGTGAACCTAAATATCGAAATATCGATTCTAGTATCGATTCTAGAACTGTGAAATCGATTCTTATTATGATCGATGTTGTTTTATACGATATCGATTTTAATCGATTCTCAAAATTTCCAGAATCGCCCATCACTATTGTCATGTATTTTTTTTTACATGTTATTGAGTTTTGCTATAAAATATTGAAAATCTAGATTGTAGCATTTATAGTTCGTTTTCATGGACACTAAAAAAAAAAAAAACCGTTTATTATTATAATCTATGGGGGGCGGGGGGGATAATTTGAAGAACATTTTTATGTTTTGATGTTTCAAACATAATAAAATTTAAAAGGATCACAAAATTTATTTTTTCTTACCGCGATATTACATACAGTACGAAATGTCGCTAGTTATTCGACGTTTTCCATCATTTTTATTTATCTTAGCGGGTAGTCCTGAGTCCTATAATAAAAGGTGAGAGCAAGTTCAATTGGAATCGAACTTTCATTCTCTTTACCTTACACCAATGATAATTTATTTACGTCCGGTCCAGAGGCCGAGAGGTTATTTAGATCCGCATTTTATTGAAACAGGCCACATGAATATGGTGGGTACGATTTCCTTACGTTGAAGTGTGTTTCGTTGAATTATACGTTGAATTATAATTCTGATTTTTCCTAGTAGAAGGCGAACATTTCAAAATAGGAGGAATCTACTTTTAATCGATTAATTTTAACTTTTAATCGACTTAAAAGTTATCCAGGTCTGTGACGCACCTGTGTTTTAATTGAAACCTAATCGCAAGTAAAGGAGAATTGCATTAAGTTCAGCATTTTTAATCTTAAAGTAACGTGAATGAAGTTAACGTGTCTTGAGAGTAATATTTGTCGGTCTGCTAAAAAAAAAAACTTCACATGAATAAATTTTGTTTTAAAGTATTAAATTGCGAAGTTAAGAAAAAAGAAACTGAGTATGTTAATAAGGTTTTAATTTTTTATTCTTTGATATTTCTATCTATTTATCTGTATAAGTCAAGAACTTGGAAGGAATTGTAAAAAACTCAAATGATCAGTTTCAGCCAAGTTGATTGAATTTGTGACGAATTTTATTATCTGTTATTTATTGACACTACTTCCTGTATAGATATCTTAATTATTTTAAGTTGCCAAAGGGGTGAGCCAGATTTTGCTTAAGAATTCATTTAAAGTCTAAAAAAAGATATACGCTCGCTCAGTTTTGGGCGTCATTTAATTAAGATTTTGCTTAAACATCTTAAATATGATAATTTGTCCCGACCCTTGAAGCAATTCAATTTGTGGCCTTTTTGCAATAAATCAGAAGAGTCAAACTGTAGTAATTGGGGAAGTCTATTTCCCAAAAACTTTTTCATTAAAAATAAAACAAGCAAGCAGTTCTTTCAACAAGTAACATTCTCATTCGGTATTGTTGCGCGATGAGCGTCAATCGTTAATATTTTAGCACCAGTATTTCAAAAAAAAAAAATCTTTAGCTCATTTAATTTCAGAAATTTTGTAACTAATTAAAGCGAAAATTATTATTTGTAAATATTTTAATTGGGGACTGTACACACCGTATATCATATACCTACGGAATGTAAGTAGGTATTGACAGCATGAAGTATAATTTGAGATAATAGAAATAATTAGACATCGGATACCTCTTCGTTGACCGAGCCATTTTATTAGTCCAAATAGATGATACAAACGCAGTCTTGTGGACGGTTTTTCTGAAATTCTAAAGCTTATTTGATGTCTATCTTGTGACATCTGTAACGAGGGAGAGAGCGGCAAACCTCACAATATTTTCTCTAAACTATTAGCGGTATGCAAAAAGCTAGAGACTGGGCAACTCTGGAAAAACAATGCACCTCCACTGTGACGCCACTACCTCCTGTACCATATCATTTCTGAATGAAATCCATGATTCGGATAAGTGTAAACTGGAGCCGTTATTATGAACAATGCAACCTATAAGGACACTCATAAGTTTTGTAGGCAATCTCTAAACAATAAATTCTGACCTTTTCCCCACGAGGTCTCGCATTTTGTAAACAACCTGCAATATTTTCCATCAGGGGGCGAACGTGTCAAACTGAGAGGATACTAAACTTCAACTGGATAATTAGATTTTGATTGATGTGTTATTAAGATCTTCACATTTCCCGGGTCGAAGCTTCTCCAGGTCTTAACTACAATCAACTGCAAACAACTTAGCCAGCTTCAGAATTAGACATTAAAAGTTAGAAAGTATGTAATTGAAAATTAATTTAAATTTAAAATGGGGTTTAAATTTGTTTTAGTACTTTTCATTCATATATAATAGATATGTTTATAAAGTATTTGCGACGCTCATTGCAAAGATGTTAAAGTTGCTAGATTTATTTTCACCATATATATATATTAAATATCTGCAATAAAAGTATAAAACAACTGAAGTTGAACATTGTCTTAAATATATGATAGTATTAAAGCTACAATAAGATTTAAGTCGCAACATAGTCGTGATAAAATATAACTGAAAAATTTAGGATTTCGTTCTTTTGTACGAGGTACGTTTTACGCGTAATACACTTTCTACTCCCGGGATTAATAACATGAAATAAATAAAAGAGGTTGATAAGATCTGAAAGTAATAGGAACTGATGACACTGCAAAAACAACCAGCACTCTTCTGCTAAACAAAGATAGCTTTTGAAATATGCTTTTTTTATGCAGAGGAACTCAGCAATGAATTTCCAAGAAATTGCGAAAAAAGGGACACTTGAAACATGGCGCATATCCTCTACGGAATTCATACCACACCGCATTGTTTGACGGTCGTTCCGAAACACCCGTTCTTTTCAAAAACTTTTATGGGTAAAAAAACGCGGTAACAACGAAAAACGAGCGTTCAGCAAGCTTTAAAGAAAGAGTATCGCATAAAAAGGACATTCGCCCAAGCTTGTCGTATCGTATATCATTACCCAGCCCTGAAGATGCATTCATTATGGCATCAGCGCCGGTAGAACGAAATCCAGGGACATGCTAGATTTATATATACAGATGTGCCTGTAGTCAATTTTTTCCTTTTTTTTCCCTTTCTTTTCTTTTCTTGGCACTTTCCAACAAAGTTGAAAAATGTTTGTGCATTCAGTTTGTCTATCCGTCTGTCCACGCTCTAACTTCAATAAATATACTCGGATTTTCATGCAATTGATAAAGCTTATTTAGGGTTACCAAAAGATGTTTGATATTGCATATGAATGGTACGATTAATGGTTTATTTACAGGGACACATAAAAGAATTTGATTACATTATAGTATAGGTGGGAAAATCGTTTGGAGAGTAATTTAATGACATATGAATACGATTAGACTATTTTGGAAAATGTATGAATATATACGTACATAAAAATTTTGGAGTAGTCAATATCAAGAACTAATCCACGAAATTTCCTAAAACTTCATATTCTGTTAGATCTTTGATATAAATTAGTGCCAAAGAGTAATTATTAATCCCTTCGCCCCGAGCTCCCGTAAACTTTTTTTTAGTACCGCTTTTTCTAATAGTAATTTTACATTATTTAAAGGTGTAATCAAAAGCATTTTCCCACCCATCAACAGCTCAAGATCTTCTGATATATTTTCAGATTCATGTTTAAAAGTAAAAATATGAAACTTGCTGACGCGATTTTTTGAAGAGATCTATAAGCGATCGTGTGTTTTCATATTTAGCGCAATTAATTAGAACTTGACTTATAAACAATTATTTTCTCAGTATGGCAATTCTTTTCGTTCCCAGCTCTCACACTTCGGGAAATTCGATTCAAATCGCCAACTTCTACGGCATTTTTTGCAATACTTTCTGCTTTTATCGAAAAATCGACAAGCACGATACATTATATTGTTTTAGTTTCTGAATAAGAAATTCTACCAATTTGATGTGTTTCAGAATGAAAATTAATCAGAAAACAAGCAGTTTGGATTTAAATTCACCCTTAAGTGTTGGAATTGTTTGGTTAAATAAGGTGAAAATTGCTCTTTAGGAATAGAAGTATTCAAATTCAAGGATTTTCGTACTTAACGGGACATGTATACGGCTCTTTGCGAAAGAGTTTAAAATGACTAAGAATCAGAAAAATATTTCATGCTTATGTATAAAGGCATATTTTTTCTATTAGTAGATTTTTAATTTTTTATGTATGTATTTATTTATTTTTGATAATGGTAAAGATACATGAATAATTTTACAAAATAAACTTTTTCCATGTACTGAAAGTCAATTTATTCACATGAATCGTTTGCGCGAGCATGCGATTTAATAGATTTGTACAGATAATTTCTAATTGCATATATGACTGTTTTTATAGCAAAAAGACTATAAAACAAATTTCACTAAGAATTGCAGAAAATTACCAATTTGTACTTGTTTAAGTCAAATCTTAATTAAATGACGCCCAAACCTGAATTAGGGTGTATCTTTTTTGCCTTTGAATTAAACTCTTTTGCAAAGTCTGGCTCACCTTTTGTCAAATTCAAATAACCGTGAAAAAAGGTGGATTGTTTTTCACCAGTGACTAGAATTTGTTTTCTGTGATTTATACCAACATGATTGCAAAACGAATTGCCTTAATGGTCAAGGAAAATTAACGGCTTAGGATGTAATCGTTTGAGTCAAACCTTAATTAAATGACGCCCAAAATCAAGTTCAAGACCATAGTTTAATCGCTGAATGAGGTTCTTTAAAAAACTTGTCTCGCCCTTTAGTAAATTCAAATAGTCATTAGACATCCAAGCAGGCAGCTGCAGATTTATTTAGTTCATAGCTATACTACTTATGTTCAATTTAAAAAAAAAAAAAAAAAAAAAAAAAAAAAAAAAAAAAAACTTTTGTTCTTTTTAATATTGCGTTTGATTCAGTGAAAAATCAATTACTTCATCCTCGGATATTTAGGTAAAAAAAGAGCACACTTACTCGCAATCACGAATAACACAAATAATCCAAGGTATTTTATTTTTGTTTTTAAGGGATGTCCTTCATGATCAGTATGCATTGTGTCATTTGGAAAATTCTGTGGTATATTTCTGTTGATAAAATGTTAAAATGATTGACTGACATTGGAAATTATGAACAAATTTATTACAAAAAGAAGCAAAGGTTTTTTGTATACGTAAACAAACTTTTATACCAAAAACTCAAAGGTTTACGAACAAATACGATTTTCATCCAAGCTTCGTACCCCCCCCCCCCCCCGTTCCCCAATTTCGTAAAAGGATTGCTATAAAAATCTGAATCTTGTCCAAGAATCGCAGAAAAAATGCAATTTTCTGGAAAGAATCATGGAAAAAACATTATTTTCGTCAAAGGATTTCGGAAAACGTGATTTTCGTCAGAAAATCGCGAAAAAAGCACTTTTTGTTAAATGATCGCAAAAAAACCCGCGAAATTCGTCAAAGTATAGCGACTTAGATGCCAAAAAGTAGCCACCAAATTAAAAAAATTAGTCGCCACGTGATGACTGCGGCAAGCATGAATCTGCACATATACAGTAAAGTGTTCGTATCCTACTCGAGATCGAATCGCGGAAGGCCGAACAAAATATAAATCTTGTAAAAATTAAATGGTACACTAGTTCAAATTCCCTAGAAAAAATTACAATTGTCAAAAAACTCGACAATTTCGAAAAATAAAATTTTCATTAAAAACAAATAAACTGAATAAATTTACAAAGTCTTGTGTCTTTTTATCGATGTAAATTTACAGAGTCCACTGTAAATTTGCCAAATTATTTCTGTGCTATTTAACAGAATCACTGCTTTTATAACATCTGTAATTTTGCATAAGACTTAAGATGATAGATTACCAATAAATTGTCTATAATTTTACATTTTTTAACACTATGCATAAAATTATTTGTTAGATTAGTAAGAGATATTTGGTGTAGAAATATGTTAGCTCATTTTACGCATTGAAAATATGTATCTATACTAGACTCTTGTAACGTCACAGCCCAATCCAACCTAAGTGAATGAAAATTAGTCTAATGCAATTATGGAAAAGTAGTCTACAATTATATCTCATTATCAATTTTATCTCTAAAAAATAAAAGAAAAAGAAAGGGAAAAATTACAAAAGAAATTCATACATATAGTCATGACTCATGGCTATTAGCTTATTACTATTCACATAATATAGTTTTTTATTAAAAATATTTCGGACTTTTTCTTGAAAAGCCAAACAAATCCGAATGTGATCTGAACTCGCATTGAAGGAAATCACCGTCAACTTGACCCAATATAGGACTCTAATGTACACTAATTAGAGAGAGAGAGAGAGAGAGAGAAAGCATTAATCATATAAATGTTAAAATTTCCTAAAGATAACTCTTCTGGTTTGAATTTGGTAGCAGATGTAGCCTCTTTCTATTTTAATATCTTATTTTTCCAAATGATACTAATAGTATTTTGGACTTCTGAACACGAATACGAATCCGAATACGAAACCTTTACAGCCAACACTACCTAAACTCGCAACTCGCAATCTATATATATAAAAGGAATTCTGAGGATAATTGAGGCACAGGCGAAAGCAAATCTTGGCAATGCGCCAACTCGGTCCAGAGGAAGCAAATCTTGGCAATGCGCCAACTCGGTCCAGAGGTATAAAAGCAAGATAGAAAAAAACGCGCAGGTCTGTGCATTCAAGTACAACCACCCATATGTATATGCTGAAAGTTTGTTCTGACGCTCACCCGACGCACGTGGAGTGCCGATGGTCCGGGGAGAGTCACCGGGGGATCCGTCGCGAGCTGAGAGAGAAGCGTACCATACACATAAATTATTAAATAAACCTTCAAATTAAGCCCGGCGAAGCGGGCTGGGTATGCTAGTAATAATAAAAAGATAATACAGCATTAACTTTACCCGGAGGACGATTTCGGGTAAATTCGGGTTATCCTATCTGAATTTGATTTCTCTTACAATAATTTTAAGTATCTCATTTAAAAAAAGAAAAAAAAAATTAAGAAAAAAGGAAACTTTCCAATAAATATTTAACAACTTTTTTTAAAGATACTGAGAAAAAAGAGTGAGGTAATACATAGTTGACACATTTTAGAAACTTCTTTCCCTTTCTGTAGGCCTTTTCAACATGTTTAGAATGGGAGAGAAGAGAGAGGGAGGATTTCAGCTTGGTTGGCTGGGAATCGAACCACCGATACACAGCGAGTGGCGCAGGGCTTGGTACACAGCGGCGTACCACGGGAGTAGTGTAGCGTGGAAAGGCGTTCTCTCGGTCTGTGGAACACAACCTATTATCATAGTCTGCATAACAAAAGAAAGAGGCAATGACATATTTTCACTTTACTGAATTCTGCCTGAATATGGCTGTCAGTGCGATTTCACTGGGAGTGTTTCATTTTGAATGCGCATAATTTTGATACCCTTTGTAAACTGCATGTGTATATGCACCTTATTAAAGAGTAATTCGTGTTCAGGGTGCTGCGACGTTTGTGGTGACAAAAAAAAAGTTGGGATTTCAGGCTGTTCTTTTAAAACATGTTTTGTTGAAATATGTGTACATCATTTTGTTTATTTTATCCTAGTTTATTAAGAACTGTATAAATATTTTAAGACAAAAAAAATTGCTATTAAAGATAAAGCAACAAACTTCGTGAAAGTTTTAAGATAATCGCTTTAGCATACTTTTAAAAAATAATTAAAATAAAAAAATAAAAAATTTTTTTACTTTGAAATCTTATGTGATGATCAAAAAGTAGTTTATTTTGTATACTGAACCCATTTTAATCTTTATTACATATTCTGAAAATAATAATTATTATATTTTATTAAAATCAGAAATCTGCATACTTCTGACATACATATGCATTCTCCATTAACAAAAAATATAGTAAGTTTTTAGAAAAACAAGATAACAATAATAGGTTCACAAGATGAAGTTATACTTACTCTGTCATCTTTTTAAATTTAGATATGTATTTGGAACAGATATCGTACTATTACATGAAAAAAAATCGCATTTTGAGAAAAATGCAAAACATACATACTTCTTTAAATGGGATTTAAATGTTTGTTTACATTTTTAAGCTGGTAATAATCAGTATTAGAGTGTTAAATGGTACACAAATTATACTTTAAATACAATCTACAAAATCTGCTCTATTTTTTAAGTCTTTATTTGAAAAATTAATTTGTCGAGAGTATTCTACATCTCAGCCGCTTTAATTCAACTAACGATGAATAGAAATCTTAAGATTCCATTCTTAAGAGTAATCCTAGTAAAGTAAAAGAGCAATCCGAAAAGATTACTCTTGTAACGAAATAACTAATGTAATTATGGAAGATATATGGAAATTTTATTCTTTCACATAAAAATTATATTATGGATGTAGCACAAATTATGTACAAAAATCTTTGCATAATGTTTATAGAACTACGTAATAAGATAATTTATATTTCAAGGTACAATGAGAAAATAAATTTGTCCATAAATATATATATATTATTTATGGTGTAGCAAAAATTACCTGCAAGAAACTTTCGATACTGTTAACGGAATTATTTAATGCTGTATTCGAAAAAATGATTTTCCACCTTCAACAGCTCGAAATTTTCAGATACAATTTTGGACACATTTTTAAAAGTGGAAGCATGAAACTTGCTGAGGGGATTTTTGAAGTGACGTACAAGGTGCCGTGTGATGTAATGTTTCGCTGATTTAATTAGAATTTGATTTATAAGCAATTATTTTCTCAGCGTGACCCTTTTTTTTCGTTCGCAGACCTCCCGCTTCGGAAAATTTGGTCCAAAACGCCGTTTTTGACAGCATTTTTGGCAACATTTTCTGCATTTATCAAGGAATTGATAATCACGGCACCTTGTATAGTTTCTAAATAAGAGAATTCGAAAGTTTCGTGCATTTGAGAGCAAAAATGAATCTAAAAATAAATCTTGAAAAAAGGCAGTTTGGATCGGAATACACCCTTAATATGATAATTTATATTTTAACATGTTCGCTGCCGTTCCGCGAAAGCGCGTGACATGGCGCCAACGTTAAGGGGCTACTCACGCGCCAGTGCGTGATGCGGGATGATGTCCAATAGCCAGTCACGCGCTGACGCGGGAAAATCTTTTACTGATTCTTTGTTATAAAAAGTAAATCGGCTTCTGGGAAAAACCCACTTCTACAGTGCGGCATTAACTATCATCACATCTTCATGTAAACGGCAGCGAACGTGTTAAGATACAATGAGAAAATAAATTTGGTCTGTAATTTATGTATGTATGTATCATTTAAGATGACTTAAATGATTAGGGCAATCTTCAAATTAATTTACTCTAATGTATGATGAAAGGTGATACGCAAAATATTAATTTAATGAAGTATTCAAATAATAACTGAATGATGAAATCTTACGAACATTGATTTAATTCCTTTAAGACAATTTTACGATCCTTTATAACTAGTTTCTTCAAACATACTAGGATTAGCAATCAAAACATATCTGTAAAATATTCTATATAGGCCTAATATAGCCAACAGCTTTATTGACATATCAGAGTCAATGCTACAGTTAGTTCATCACACACAACATAAGTGAAATAAAATCGAGTTTTTAGGTGTGTTATGCTAATCTAATGCTTTTGAGTTTTAACTAATTTTGAAATTTCAGCTTGCAACTCGATGAGGTGATTGTCTGTGCTGATGTTTCCCGGTCTATTAGCTACAAATAGTTTTAAAATTTTGCATTTTAAGGGTACATGTTTATTTGGGAGTTGGAACATACAAAGCTACTTCCAGAATGTCTGATACTATCAATTAAAAACATCTGTTTCTGTTCAAAAGAGATTCTAAAGTTGAATGTAACATTTATTTTCAGTTGAGTCTTAATATTTTTCTTCAAATTTTAACACTATTTCTTTATGAAGTGCAAACAAATACAGTATTCTCTGAATTTCGATGCTTCATGGTTTAAAAAATTAATTTTGTAACCGAAACTGTTGTTTCAGTTTTCGCCTTCTGCTATGATTACCTTTTATTTTTCTGTTATTCACATCTGAATAATATAGATGCTTCAATACTCCTATAATCAGTCAATATATCTGTCAAGAGGGACCCGTACCCACGTTCTCAATGCAGCATGACGGGGAAATTGTGGGATCAGAAAAAAAAAAGAAGAAATAAAGAAAAAATATCAAGAGAATGCGGGGTTAGCAACCGCCCAATAAACTCCGACATCAAAGTTGGTTGTCGAAAAGCGTATCTAAACTCATCTAGCTTTAAATGGGAATCGTGTTTTTCCCATAGTTTCATTAGAATCTTACAAAAAAAAATCACTGCTTCAATGTTCCTAAAATATGCAAATTATCTCTTTCTTAAATCACCAGCTTATAATGCCTATAATTCCTTAATCTTTATGGATCTCAATGTTTCTATGGAGTTTTATACTGGAAAAATTCCTTTATATGCATATGTATTTTTTTTCTTTTTGCGTTTATGTGTACAACTCTGGGTGGTGGGTAAAGTCAACATCCCCTTATTTAACACCCCAAATAGTAGTGGGAAAATGAAACTGCTAATACCATTTGCTATTTGGGATCTAATATTATTTGTACATAATAAAACTAAAGGGTTCTCCGGTAAATTATTTTAAACTAGCTGTGAACCATAAACGACGTTCACGTAACATTAAAAGAAATATAAATGCATTAATAAAACATGTCACTCCCACTAATTAAAAACATATGATGAAATTAACCAAATCTTTATCTTACATTTTATAGGTGACAATACGGTGTTTCTTATTCACAGGGGGCTTGACATAACGTAGTCATTAAAAAGTGAAATTTTGTGCCAAATAATATAAACAGTCACGAAAATAAAACTGCAACTGGTGACTAAAATAGGAACTAGTAAAATCTTAGATATTGACTATTTTTTCTTCACAAAACAATGCACTAAAGCTGGGAGAATTCTGCTTCAACAGTGCATTTTGGGTATTATTTGGTGAGAAATTTGTATAGTATTCATTGCATTCTATAAGACTTTATAAAAATCTATTATAAAAAATAATAGGATTCGTACGGGGTCCTGAAATTCCCAGATTATGAAATTCTTTGGTACCAGTATTTTCTTATAGAAAATCTCTCCTTAAATAAAGCGAAATTTTCATCGTTTAAGCTAGATTTATTTTTCTAGTGGGAAATATGACAACAGATTTTTACTCTTTAGGTAAAAGAAATGTGAAATTGAAATTCGGTAGCCATGCTACGCTTTAGAAATGTCTCCAATATATTTCGAACTCTCGAACATTAATTTCGATATTGGCAGAGGGAAAATGACGTTACTTTGATGCAATCTTATTAAAACTTTATATTTTATGAACAAAAATAAAACTTTCTTTTAAAAATAGATTTTTTCTGAAATGAATCTTTTCTCTTCCAAGCATTCGAATTCATTTTCTTAGAATTGTTTTCTGCTAATTATGACGTCATTTTATACATGAATAATTTTGCGGTGCACATTATTGACATATAAGATCCATTTTCTTTTCAAATATTTTTTTTTAAATTTAATTAAAGGTTAAATCGTTGCCGTGCGAAAACTATAAAACGTTAAGTATTGATAATAACTTTCTTTAAATAATAAGAATTAATACTATAATGAAAGACCATTTTATTTCAACTTCAAAGTACACTGCTCAAAACAATTAAAGGATATTGCAGTTTTAGGTGGATTTTGTATCTGGGAAACTTTTTAGCTGATTGATACATGGTCGACAGACATAGTAGGTTATATGAGAATAAATTACACATGTTTGGTAGAAAAAACTGCATTTTATTGCGCATTTGTGTACAAAAGGAAAAAAACACAATTTGTGCATATGAGAAAAAAAGAATAAGAAAAGATGTTTTCTTCAAAGAAAATCATTTTCAGTAGGGGGTATGGTTTCCACGGGCGGCCAGCAACGTTGAACACCTTTGAGGCATGGACTCAATGAGGCTATTAATGACGAGTTGGGGTATTCTGCCACACTCTTCCAGAAGAGCTCTTTCCAGTTCTTGGAGAGTTTGTGGGGGTTGTTGGCAGCCAGAAACTCATCTTCCTAGAACGTCCCAAACGTGCTCGATTGGATTCATGTCTGGAGAACACGCTGGCCATTCCATTCGAACGATTCCTTCCTGGAAAAGGAAATCCTCCACCAGGTTTGCACGATGTGGCCTGCAGTTATGGTCCATTAAAATGAAGTTATCTCCGATTGCTGCAGCGTAAGGGACTACAATAGGTCTGAGAATCTCATCCCTATATCGGCGACCAGTCAGAGCTCCATTTCGAATGATGTAGAGGTCAGTGCGCCCGTCAATGGAGATGCCACCATACACCAACACTCCTCCACCGCCAAATCTGACACTTTCGTGCACGAACGCAGGATTATTCCTACTGCCACGGTCCCTCCAGATGAAAATACGCCTATTATCCGGATGCACAGAAAAACGGGACTCGTCAGAAAACAGAATATTGCTCCATTCATTTCTCCTCCAGTTGACATTCTCGGTTGCCCACTCCCTGCGGTCGCGATGATGCCTTGATGTTAATCTAACACACACCATCGGTCGGCGAGCATACAGATCTACAGCATGGAGCCGGTTTCGGACAGTCTGAGTTGAAATCGTGGTGCCTGTAGCCGAGCGAAGGTGTTGTTGGAGAAGAGTAGCGTTCATGTTTCGGTGTCTCCGAGCTGTTAACGCTAAATACCGATCTTCATTGGGCGTTGTTGCCCGTCTACGGCCTTGCCCTGGTCTTCGGCCTGCACATCCACTCGCCAAAAAACGGTTCCAGATGCTGGAAATGGCACTTTGTGACACTCCAATGGCTTGCGCTACTTCGGCTTGAGTTTGGCCCCCTTCTAACCTACCAACAATTCTCCAAGCTTCTGAATCCGTCAAATGACTTCGCTGAGACATCGTACTCATCGAAACAAAGCAATCACTGAATGCCGATCATCCTTGTCTTCATTCTCTTTTATCCAGTTGAAAGTCAAATTTCATTCGCTGCCGCTGAAGCGACGTTTTTGACGTCGAACTCAAAATTTGCATACCCCACAGTTTGAAAACAGAAACATTTGCATTTGTGATTCTCTTCTTCTATTTTCGGCAAAAAAAATTTCGTTTATATCTTTATTTTATATAAAACTTCAAATATCCTTTAATTGTTTTGAGCAGTGTATATAAGTTTTATTTTCCTTATAGGACGTTATGTTGGCCTGCTTTCCGTACTTACTCCTATTAATGCATCTTATATTATTTTGGAATTGAAAATTTCCATTTTAATCTCAATATGGCGTCATATTCGTCTTTTTCTTTTACTAAAGCTTTTTATTTCATTTTTCTTTTTCACATGAAAATCTGTCAATTGCAAATAAATTGTTTAGCAGAAATTATTATGAAATGAAAAAGAAAGATTGTTAGATTTTATAGAAACAATAGCAATTAATCTGTGAAAATAATCAAATTTTGAAATAATAAGAATTTTTTTTAAATAAAATATATCCTATGTTCATTTCTGGGTTATAATTCATCTATATGAAAAGATACAAAGGTTATTAACTGACCCATTTAAACATTGATTTGATTCCAACATTCATACACACTTTCACATTTATAATATTACATTGGGATTCTTGAAGCATTTCTCCATATTAAAATAAACACAAACTTCGATTTTTTTTTTCTCCAGAAGTTATATTCCAAATCTGAATAATGTTTAGGGCTACTTCTGCATCTCTCCTGACGAAAAATCTGCTATCCCATTTTTATATTAATGATTAAAATCCTCCGTCTAAAATAGCAAGCTCTTCTATGTGTGTTATTGGAAAAGGGAGATGATTTTAATAGAAAAAAAAGGCCTTATGAAAATTGATTTTTAAAATTACAGAATTTCGAATTAGCATCTTTTGAGACAGATGTAGCAATAATTACGTTTTTAATGGTGTTTTCTTATTTTCAATTTACTTTCGGCATTTCATTTCGAAATTAGATATCTACATATACATCGTTATGTACCGTTTTCAAAAGATAAACATTAATCACCTGAAGTTCTAAAGATCTTTTTTCTATTTACATTCTAATGAGGAAAAGATTTTATTGTTATTTTTTGTTTTGAAAATCTTAGTTTAGAAGTTTGAATGCGTCCTTCCAATCTTCTTTAGCCCTTTTATTTATTTATTTATTTATTGTCATTTTATTTCTTTTGCTAGATAAATGAAAGGTTTTTTTTCTATTATTAAAATTATTTATTAACAACGTAATTATGTATTTTTTTTAAACTTGTCTTATCGTCTGTAGTTTACTTTCTGTTAATTGTTATTTTGTATATTTTTTTAATTAAAAAAATATTTAAATTGTGCTCTAATATTTTTTTTCCTTGACCTTTTTTTAATCTATTTTTTATTTGCTTTTGTTAAGAATATATTCATATCATAAATTTAACAACACGATTTTGTTAATATATATATTTTTTTAATTTTTGCTTTTATGTATAATACAAAAAGCGATAAAGAATGAACAAAATC
Source organism: Maratus speculifer (assembly GCA_964019185.1). NCBI lineage: Eukaryota > Metazoa > Arthropoda > Arachnida > Araneae > Salticidae > Maratus > Maratus speculifer. Next base: position 158,478,975 of record OZ025300.1, read on the forward strand.
CAAAAATAATTTGAGTCCCTTTTTTTCGCATATGGTAGCATTAAATGCATACATCGTGATATGCCATTTAGAAAAAAATAGTAATCACGAAAAGTTTTAATCAAATTTTTTACTATTTACAATCTAAGGAAAATACTTTACTATGCTTTTCTTTTGAAAATTTTGTTTTATTATTTATTTGTTCTTTTTATTTTTGAAGTTTGAATTACTGTTATTTTTTTTTCTCATTTAATTCCGTCACTGACATTTTTTTAACGTTATTTAATTAAGAGGAAAATTATGTATGTATTTTAATAAAGTATAAAGTTTATCATTTGCATTTGCATTTCTATTTTATTATTATTAATTTTTGTTCTTTTTTATTCTAGAAAATAATTGAATTTTTTCCGATATTTCTATATAATTTTGATAATTAATGTCTATTTTTTTACAAGCTTGCTTTGCATAATTAAAACGATAAACTATTAAGTAATCTGAGAAATATTTTTTCTTTCTAAGGATATAGAAACAACATCGTTATAATCTGCCGTTGCCTCTTAGAAATCATAAATATTATTCGCAAGAAATTTTAATTTGCATTTTTACAAGGAAAATACGTTGTTATTCCTTTTCCGTCTTGTTTTGAAAATATTATTCTTGAGATTTAAATCTCATGATTTTTTTTTTCTCATATTTAATTACGTAAATGATTTTTTGCGTCATTTTATTAAAAACGTACTTACGTATATATTTTTAAAAAGTTTATCATTTTCAGTTTAATTTCTTTATTATAATTTATATATATATATATATATATATATATATATATATATATATATATATATATATATAGATGAATAGATATTTTTCAATCTAAAAATATATATATAAATTGTGTCGTTGATCAATTTGTTAATTTCATTCAGAAAAACATTTGCTTAATTTTTCAGTGCCTGTATGAATTTTTTTCATACCTTATTTCATCAGGGATATATTTATATCAGAAATTTAATAAAGCTAATTTAAAAATCGATGTACATTTTTTTTAAATATTATACAATAAAAAAATATAAATTATGAACGAAAATGTCAAAATATATTTGACTTTTTTTAATCCCCAAGAAAACCACATGTATGTGGCACTAATAAAAACAATCATTTTCCGTTTGAAAATTTAATATAAACGTTAAAATTGATCCATTCATATTCATTTCGAAATGATTTATTTTCCTCCATTTTGCAAGATATATTTTCTTGCTTAAAGTTATTTATTAACAACATAATTACGTATTTTAATAAAGTTCATCGCTTGCAGCTGCATTGTTTCTCCAATCTAAAAAGTATTTAAATTAAGCTTATATTTCTTTATTTTTTAAAGAAAACTTTTCTTTTCTTTGTTAGTATTCTGATCGCATCTCTTCCCCCCCCCCCCCCCCGCCCGACTTTAGTTTGCTAGAATTTTTATATCATAAAGTTAATAAAATCATTTTGGTAATTGCTATCTATTTTCAAGTTTTTTTTTTACATAACTGGAAAAAAAATCCTTTTGGCCAGTGGCGGGATTAAGAGGTATCTTTCATATTTCTTGGTTTTAAAATTTTGCAATTTTTACTCGAAATTAGCTACTCGGTAATTTTATTCAAATTTTAAGAAGCTAAAATTTGGCGAATGTCATAAGAGAATGTTCTTCAATACTGAATTTGAATGAGAATATCGCTAAATTATTAAGCTATATCCAAGTTGGTATCATTTATATATATATATATATATATATATATAGGGTCGCCAAATTTGGCGGTATTTTGCCCAGTGTTACCAATCTTGGCCAGAATTTGAAGCTAACGGATATCAATAATATTTAACCATGGCGCGATAGTGCAGTGTGATAATGGATGCAATTTCGAAACAAGATGGCGGATGAAGCTGACCAACGAACTCGGTCCAGACATTGGTATGTACTATGCATACAATTAATATCATCCAAATCGGTTAATGAATACGAGAGTTACAGCTTGACGAAAATCAAATTGTTTCAAAATGTCAGTCGCATAAATATTCAAACTCAGCCATTTTTTAATATAAATACGAAACAAAATATGCTCCAGAATTCTTGCATTAAGGTAAAACTCTAAAGAAAAAAAAAAATATTTGACAGTTTTCAACTTATTCGTGCCGCTTTTTAAAATTTAAAATTTATTTAAATGGCCGCCATTTTGAAACAAGATGGCGATGAAGCTGGATAAGGAACTTTTCAAGCGTCAAAACATTGGTATGTACTATGCATAAAATTAATCTCATACAAATCGGTTAATAAATACGAGAGTTATCGCATGACAAAAATCAAATACATTTAAATCGCATTTTAATGGAAGGTGGTTTTGGGATCTGGGAGCCACGATCGGTGAAAGTATATCATAATTTTCCCGAAGTCATTGATCAGGGTTGGCAAGTTTCTTCCACAGTGGAAAAAACCGGCCGGAAGAAATAGGTTTCTTCCAAACGGAAGAAATGGAAGAAACTTTTTCTTTAAGAATTTACTATACACTTTAAATTTTGTAAGATCTATATATATATATATTACACTAAAGTATGTGGCACAAATCTCATGATTTTTTATTAATTGTTTAATGGCAACATCCAAATAAAACACATCTTATCAGTTACTATGCAAAAGTCCTTTGGTAAGATTTATACTGTAGTAAATTGGATTTATTTATGTTTTGTTCCTTCGCTGCAATTATGGAGCTTCACTATGTTGCACAGTTTAAAATAATGCATTTTCGTATGAAAAATAAACCATTTGTTGGTATTTTTTTCTTTTTACATAAATGGCATGATAATTAAAAAAAAAATCCCTTTACCTAGAGTAATAAAAATCCATCACCTAAAAAAGACTGCTGAACCTGAAGCTTGTTATTAACCAAAAAAAAAAAAAAAAAAACTTTGCAAAAATAATATTTTTAATAATTAAATTTTCTAGTTTAGATTTCATGTAATTATATTTTAACTCTTTTACATAGTTAATATACTTTAACTTTGAGCATTTGTTTTGGTTTCTGGTGGTTTCTTCCAGTTTTTTTCATTTCTTCCAGTTTCTTCCACTGTGCTGGAAGAAACCCAACTCTGTCATTGATACAATCAAACATCATACTTTAAAAAATTATCGTAAGCAGGAATTTAAAGGGTGGGAATGGGACTTTCCTGGTGAATAAAAGAAAGTGTTGTTTCAACTATTGCATTTTGAAAAACACTGGCTGGAACGTGTTTTATTCTCCTTCTAATAGAGCGTGATTTTGCGAAGTTGGAAGTGCATATCGACTTATATTCTGTCCAGATTTATTTCCGATAAGACATAATTCTCGTGGCAATCGCATCAAAATTGAGGGCGTATTCCGTTTTGGAGGAGATTAATCTCGGCATAAAAAAGACCTCCCCCTCTTTTTTCGATAAGGAATGCCTTTATTTATATCTTGGGAGGAGAAGAGAAGGCCAGAATAAATATCGTCTGACGTTCGAGAAAGTCAGCCGGAGAATGTCATTCATTGCTTTCTCCCTAGCCCCTGACCCCTTGGGTGTGGGAATCGAATATATTTTTTCTCCTCCTCCTTCTCCCTAAAATGGGTCAGATCCCTGTATCTCCACACCCTCCATTTGTGGTTCTGGAATAGATATAGGGGGTGGGGATGGATTTTTTCGGTTTTGTTCTGTTTTCTCTCTCACTTTTCCTGAGTTTCATAGAACTAAACAAATTTAGCCTCATAAGATGACTTTGATGAAACTTTGTATCCACTATAGCACTGTGAGACATTTGCTCTGGATGATATATGTAATTTTATTAATTAATCAAAAGTATTTATTTCTCAGACAATCAATTTAAAGATACATTCATTTTGACTTTGAGTAATTTTGATGTTTGTAATGTGTTGAAAGTAATTTTATAATATATCCTCTCTTGTTTCTTCAAAATCAATGAATGTAAAACGATAAATATAGCACAATTAAAAAAAAATAAATAAATAAAACTAAAATAAAATTTTATCCATTGCCAAATTAAGATTTGTGCTGTGTCTGTCGAATTGTAACAGTTAATGTGGAAAACACTATCAAAATTAAAGTGCAGTGTGCATGCTAAATGCATATCCAAATTTGTGTAGCTTAAAATGAACGCTAATAATGCACAATGTATAATAATACTTAATGCATGTGTAAAACCTGATAGAAATTCTGTTAAGTTAGGAATAAATAAATTTCACAAACTGTATATCTATATTATAAAGGCCAAACGTATCTGTGCGTAACGCATACGTCATTTTGCGAATGGCAACACTTTCACATGATATTTCGGTTTTGTAATTTCCGCTACTGCAAATTTTGCACTTCAAAATATCATACATTTTCAATTTTTACACCGTCATACAGAGAAAAAAATGTACTTTTAAATGCAATTTGTTTGAAAGCTGTATCTTAATTTATTTTGGAAATATTAATTTTTTGTAGCTTTTATTACCTTTTTCTAATCATGGCAACAGGAGTACTCGATTTCTATTAAAAGCAAGGGAAAAAAGGGGAAAAATTGATGACTGTATCTTTATGTTGTCATTTTCTTATAAAAAAGGGAAAAAAAGTTAAATTTAAATACGTGCGGTGTCGAAAATGTTAAAAAATTTGATTTACACTTTAGAATATCAACAGTTTAATATCTGTTTCAGCTAAAAGCATCGAGACTTCATGTTTTGAATGAAAATAATCAAATTAAAATACCAATTTTTTTGAAAAGGTGAATACAGATACGAACTGCGCATTTGTAAATTTTAAGATGGTGAAAATGATGGCGGGTTTAGATTTCGCATGGAAAAAATTCTATGATTGAGTCAAACTTGAATAAATTTTGCTTTTTTTTTTTTTTTTTTTTTTTTTTTTTTTTCATTTTGGAATACTAGCATAAGAGCCTTAATTGATAACTTTATTTAACAGATTTTTATTATTATTTACTGCTTACATGTACGATTAAAGTTTATTTTTAACAATTTATACAACTGGGTTTTACACAAATAGTATTTTGTTAACCTTAGGTTAAACATGATTTGTTTAAGAGTTAGATTTACTTATATAAAATGCATTTTTTACTATGATTACTATTGTAGGTTTATTACTAATCAATGAAACAGTTCCTTCTTAAACATTTTCTTTCGTCAAAATTTGACGGGTTCTACCTTGTTTATATAAATATCAATGCCATATTATACGATATGTATTTCACAATAATTACAATCAATCAGGGTAACTTTGGGTCAAGAGAGAAAAAACATTAAATGTGCTACATCACTTAAGTTAAAGGCAAAATTTTGGTCACAAAATATAGATAGCAGCACTAGTGTGCATATAATTCGTCAAGATTCCACCATGGCGAAATGGATCAAAGTTTAGTAAAGATTTAGCAAAGTTACATTGATTGACTGTAATAGTTTAATAATTAATAAATAAAAATGCGATTTTTAAAATTTTAATTTAATTTAATTTTTTATCTTAGTATTTTATACTGAAACATACGCTTGGAAAATATTGAATTTGAATTTTTAGATTTCATAATGCACCTTATGATGCTTGTTCAGACTCTTTGACAGTCGAAAGATTACTTTCTAAGTTCGATCTTTATAATCGATGGAATAATTTTAGCCTAAAACATCAACAATTGTTATTTGTAATTTTTTTTTTTTTTTTTGAGTTCTGAAATAATACGATTTTATAAAAATTTCTTTCATGTTTTGTATAAAATTAAATAGTAATGTAATTATAAAAAAATATTTTTTTTTTAATATTTACGATAATTGTTTATCTTTAGAAATTTTTGAGCTTTTAAATTTTATAGCAAAGAAAATAAAAATATGGTAGAGAGTAAAATATTTGCAAACATTTTTAAATCTTGTATTAATTATTGTTAAAATGTTAAAAATCCTTCAAAATATTGGATAAATAAATATTTACTTTTTAACAAAATAAATTTTAATTTCCTTGCCCTGTTAAAAAGATTTTTGACCACTGATGATCAAAGTATATTTTGATCTAAACGTTTAAAACCCTTACAACCCTGTTACAGTGTCTAAAAGTATATAGTGTGGAAATCGCTTATATCTGTAGTGCTTTCGAATGTATCCATAATATTACATTATTTTAGAGGACGCTGCCATCGAATTTATTGCTTGAAAGGTGTAAATATTATAATTAATTTCAGCGTCCAAAAATATGTGGTGTGAAATGAATTTAAAATATATTCCTGAATGAAATCAATGAAATCAAAATAATTTTCGTTCATTCCTAATGTTTCAAATATTACAACATAAATCTTTTTACTTCTGTGTTTCGCAAAATTTTTCTTTCAAAAATAAGTTTATCATAGTTTAAGTTACATCATAGATATCTAAAAACACACAGAATTTCTATTCATTCGGCGCAATAAACTCGATCATTGCCCCCTCTGATGAAAATCTAATTTTTTGAATACACCTCTAACTCAAGAACCCATAATTTTAACTACCGCACTTTGACTGTAAAACAAGTTACTCTGCCGAATCCTACGATTGCAGAGGAAACTTACGTCGCGTCGCGTACAAGTTGCGTACTCTTATATAGTGTTGTATTCCACATAGTGTTACTGACCATATAGTAAGGTATTCTACACTATATACTTCTAGACACTGTAACCCTGTCGTTGCGGCTATTTCGATTTCTACTATCGTACAATTTGCTACAATCAGTATAGATCAATAGGACCCAGCTAGAGAAAGTTTGTAAAAAAAGTGTAAAAAAAAAAGTGCATAAAAAGTGAGCGTATTTGGCACCTCTGCTTATACACAAAAAGTACAAACCGAATTGTTGACAAAAAGTGTATACGTAAATTGTTCACTTTTTGTACACAATCAGAGGTGCCAAATACGCTCACTTTTTGTGCACTTATTTTTTTATACTTTTTTTGTATACCTAAATTTTTCACTTTTTATGCACAATCAGAGGCGCCAAGTACGCTCACTTTTTGTGCACTTATTTTTTTATATTTTTTTTGTATACCTAAATTGTACACTTTTTATGCACAGAGGTGCCAAATACGCTCAGATTTTGTGCGCATTTTTTTGTACACTTCTTTGCATACTGAATAGCCCTAAATTGTATACATTATGTGAATAATCGGAAATGCCAAATACACTGATTTTGTGCACTTTTCCTTTTACACACCAAATAGTCTTACACTGTACACTTTTTATACATAATCAGAGGTGCAGAGAAAAAATATACACAGGTTTTTTTTCTGCTAATTAATTAAAATCTGCGGAGATTAAACTTATATCTATAAAAATGCATATAAATTTTAGATTGTGAACAAAAGCATACATTAAGTAAATAAACCTGCAATGAAAATTGAAATATCATAAAAAATGCTCAGTCAAAAAATTATTTCAAATCTACAGGGGGAAAAAAATCGTTTGGCAGAAAATTTTGAAAATGACGTGACAATTGATTTTTCTTTAGTTATCGAATGATAATTCTGTGTGTGCTTGTTAAAATGCAAAACATAGCAAAAAAAAAAAAAAAAAAAAAAAAAAGAAAGAAAAAAAATGCAAGTAAAAAATTTGTAAAGGATGATTTTATTTGTTTAACATTAGATTTTAAAAGTTGTCACATAACTAGTTGTAAGCTCATCAGGATAATTCCAAAAAATCCCCGCCAGAATCATCTAACAGCTGCAGGTAGATCTAGATTTCGAAGATACTAACTACTAATTTTATCAACAAAAACTAAATCAAGATTAGGCATAATCCTAGTTTAACAATTTTATCTGGTCATTTTCCTTTTTTTTTTTTTTTTTTTTTTTTTTTTTTTTTACAATAAAAGTTGGTTTTATTGAAATCATGTTAGTCCCCCCCCCCCAACTCTATTATTACTGTAAAATCCTGATTGTAATCCCTTAATACTTTGAAGCAGTGTTCTCGCTGTTGCTCGCCAATGTGTCGAATTGCGATTAAATTCTTAATTTGGCGAGTAAACAAGCGATTAGGTTCGTCAAATTGCTAGTGCTCAATTTTTGCTTTTTCTTTTTTTGTTTTTCATACATATGCATATACAGTAGACTCCCTCAAATCCGCAGAGCTTGGGACCAGGGGTTGTGCGAATTTTAGAATTTTGCAGATTTCTGGTCATTGCTTTGTTTACATTTTTTAAACAGTAATTTGAATGTAATTAATAGTGCATTCGCAACTATAATGAATGCTTACAATATAATAAAATATTAATATAGTAATGAACTAAAAATAATAAAAGTTTAGATAATTTTTTAAATGATTAAAGTTCTAATAGCAAAGGTCAAGTTAATAATCAATAGTGTATGATTAAATATTCATTATAAAGATTAATATTCTTCCAAAATTATTCAAGAAAACTTGCCTCATAAAAGTACATTACTAATTCACATAAAAATCATAAAATAAGGATTTTTTTTTTCAAGTTTAGCCAAGCTTAATAACCAAAATATCTTGATAATGCATAATATATTTGGTAAGAACATTGTAATTACCAGTAATATCAGCAATATCTTAAATTTTTTCAAAAAAATAAAAAATTTCTTTATGAAAAAAACATGAAAATAGAGTATTAAGAAAATTATAAATTAAAAAATATATGAAATTGATACAAAATTAAGAAAAAATCAAATTTTGTCCCAATATCTAAACTGAAATTTTCATTGTTTACATCCATAAAATATGTGCGAATTTTAGAGAGTTGCAGATTTCTGGTTTGTGGATTTCAGGAAGTCTACTGTATATATATATATATATATATATTTAATATATACATATTTTTTATATTTGTAGTGCATAGTTGAAATTAGATTAATAACAATCGCTGTCACAGTTTGAACTACACGGCGAATCCATTTTGCTAATACTTTTTTCATTTGGCGAATGTATTTTATTTTTAATTCGCCAAATTACTAATGTTGGTCAAATGTCAGCGAGAACACTGCTTTCAAGCAATTTTTATTTTCCACACTCACATATAAGCCCCCCTCCTACCACACACACACCTCTTTTGTGGTAAAAAAATATTTAAAAATCTAAGTGTTAAACTGTGTGTTTAACACTTAGTATAACACTTTCATAACAAGTACTCACTGGAAACTTTTTAAAATTATTTATTGCTACCAGATAGTAATATCATATTTGCTCATAGGCCATAATAAAAACCGTTGAATGTAAACATACAATTATTTCATTTATTTTACCTATTACATGTATATTCATAGAAACTTATCAAAATATTTAATCTACATTCAGTGACTTAATGAGAACTTGAGCTAGTTCATACACAGGGTGCATAAAAGTGCTTATTTTTTAGTACTCCTATTTCTGAATTTTGCTTATACTGTTAAAGGAATGAAAACCCTGTGCAAAAATGAAAAACAACGGTAAATACTGAATACAGCACTGAAGTGTAATAAATATTATTTTTAATGCATGTTGCTGATATTCAATTTCTGTTCTTGGAGATGCATACAATCCTCTCAAATATTAAACTTTTCTTTTAATGAAAAAAAAATCCCCAAAGGGACCTTTTTTTAAGAATGATCCATATGCATATATTTACAGTAGTACTCCGGTGATCCAAAAATTGACTTAACCAAAAGATCTTAAAATTCCAAGTCCTTTTTAAATGTAAAAAATTTTACTGTTAACACTATTTTTACCGATGTCAATTGACATCTTTCAACATATTTTGTTTTATGATTACTGTTTTATTTATAAGTTTTACACCAAAACAATTCCAAATCATTTTTAATACATTGAAATTTGTTTTAATTAGCTTTAAAAATTAGAAGCAAAAATCAGAACTTTGAAAGGTGCTTTTGGACACTAGTAGAAATAGTGTTAAAAAAAACAAAAACATGTTTTTTATTAAAAAAACAGAGTTAACTTACTTATTTGGTCCACTGCATAATTTTGAGATCTTTATTATATATATATGTAAAATACTTCATTATTTTACATAATATGTTGCGATTTTCTTTTGATTTTCAACTTTGCATGGTATCAATGCTGATTTATCACACCATCTTTTAAATAACAACACATTTGTTGTTGCATCTTCTTGTACTTCAATATCTCAAAGTGACACATTTTTTATCTCAGTAGCTTCACTGTGTGTAATCCTGTTCCACATCTACGACATAATCTGTAACACGTTACAACATTTTTATTACAGCACTGTACTAACTATCAAGCTTTTCACCATAAGCTTCTCAGTTATTAAAAAAATCCTATGGAACCCCGGTTAATCGAAAATGCTTTGGTCCCATACTTTTAAGATAAGAACCATGGGTGCAAGTTTGAAATTTTGTCAAGACTGAAAATATTTTGAATTGCCCTTCTACTAACTGGGTCTGAGTGAACATCTACACACACACGTAGCTTTCATTTTTACCCACGACCCTATGATGAAGTCCCCCCCCTCCCCCCCCCGATCTTTAGCCAAAATTTGGCATTTTTGTGCAATCTTTTGCCAAAATTTGCTACTTTTGACAAAAATCAGACTTTGTACAGCCTCAGGAAAAAAAAAGCTGAACTTTCAAGGACATTTGACAAAATTAGAACTTTTCTGTAATTTTTTAACAAAATTAGCCTTTTTTGCGAACTTCTTACAAAAATCGCACTTTTTTCCACTGTTTTTTCAATGACATTTGCATTTATCAATGATCCTTTAGAGATATTCGTAGTTTTTCTCACCCTTTTTTGACAAAATTCAGATATTTTCCACAATCTTTTGAGAAAATTTGCATATTTACTGCAATCCTTCATCAAAACTCGTGTATTTTCCATGATCTTTCGTCAAAATTTTCATATTTTCTGCTACCTTTTGTCAAAATACACTTTTTTCTGTGATCTTTTGAAAAAACTCTCGTATTTTCTATGATCCTTCTAGAAAATTCTCATTTTCTGTGATCTTTCAACAAAATTGCGATTTTTCTTCGATCTTTCGATAAAATTCGCGATTTTCCTCCGATCTTTCGTCAAAATTAGAGATTTTCTGCTCCTTTCTACAAAATAATTCTATTTACCTCAATCTTACAACAAATTACTCATATTTTTCGGCAAAATTTACATATTTTCTGTGATCTTTCGGAAAAATTCGGGTATTGTTCGTGATCTTGAGGAAAAATTTGGATATTTTCTGCGATCTTTTGGAAAAATTCACATATTTTCTGCAATTTTTCGGCAAAATTCGCATATTTCTCTTGATCTTTCGACAAACTCTACATATTTTCCTCAATTTTTTGACAAAATTAGAACACTTCTTCGATCTTTCAAGAAAATTAGAGTATTTTCCAGGATCTTTCCACAAAAAGTAGAGTATTTACCACGATCTTCGACAAAAAATAGAGTATTTTTCACGATTATCTTAGAAAATTAGAATATTTTCGTAATCCTTTAACAAAAGCCGCAACTTTTTACATAATCCTTTGACCGAAGTCACGCTTTTTCCAAAATCCTATGATGGAAAGAGTTACCTCCCACTTTTTTTGGAGAAAATAGTTTTTTTCCAGGATCGTTTGAAAAATTTATAGGTTTTTTGCACAGTTGCATTGGTTTAGAGGTATAAAAAATTTGAGAATTTTCTTGATTGCCTTTGTAAAAATTGCGAATTTTCTTGATTGCCTTTGTAAAAATCGATAATTTTGTCGACCAGACTCGAAAAATCAAATTTCATCGATTGGCTTCGTAAAAATCACGTATTTTGTCGATCCAATTCGTAAAAATCTAATTTTTGTTGTTAAACAAGAAAAAAAATCAATCATTTTGTTGATCGGCTGTGAAAAAGTTGCGAATTTTACCTATCGTGTGAAAAAAAATTGCAAATTTCATCGATTGGCTTTGTAAAAGTCACGAATTATGTCAATAGCTTTGTAAAACTTGCGATTTTCGTCAATCGGTTTCATAAAAATCATAAATTTTATTGATTAGATGCAGAAAAATTTTAAATTTTGGCAACTGTCTTTGTAAAAATCACAAATTTTGTTGATAAGTGCAGAAAAATTGCGAATTTTCTCAATTGGCTTTATAAAAGCGATATTTTTGTTCGAAACCGTTTTGTCGACTAAACTCGAAAGATCGCACATTTTGTCGATTCATTTTGTAAAAATCTTATTTTTGTTGTCAAACAAGAAAAAAATCGATAATTTTGTGGATCAGCTGTGGAAAAATTGCGAATTTTACTGATCACGTGAAAAAAAAAATGCAAATTTCGTTCATTGGCTTTTTCAAAATCACGAATTTTGTAGATTGCTTTGTAAAAATCGAGATTTCCGTCAATCGGTTTCATAAAAATCATAAATTTTATTGATTAGATGCAGAAAATTTTTTAATTTGGCAACTGTCTTTGTAAAAATCACGAATTTTGTTGATAAGTGCAGAAAAACTGTGAATTTTCTGAATTGGCTTTATAAAAGCGATATTTTTGTTCGAAACCGTTTTGTCGACCAAACTCGAAAGATCGCACATTTTGTCGATTCATTTTGTAAAAATCTTATTTTTGTTGTCAAACAAGAAAAAATCGATAATTTTGTTGATCAGCTGTGGAAAAATTGTGAAATGTGTAAAACTTGCGATTGTGAGCTTTGTAAAATTTGTGTAAAATTGTGAGCTTTGTAAAACTTGCGATTTTCGTCAATCGGTTTCATAAAAATCATAAATTTTATTGATTAGATGCAGAAAAATTTTAAATTTTGGCAACTGTCTTTGTAAAAATCACAAATTTTGTTGATAAGTGCAGAAAAATTGCGAATTTTCTCAATTGGCTTTATAAAAGCGATATTTTTGTTCGAAACCGTTTTGTCGACTAAACTCGAAAGATCGCACATTTTGTCGATTCATTTTGTAAAAATCTTATTTTTGTTGTCAAACAAGAAAAAAATCGATAATTTTGTGGATCAGCTGTGGAAAAATTGCGAATTTTACTGATCACGTGAAAAAAAAATGCAAATTTCGTTCATTGGCTTTTTAAAAATCACGAATTTTGTAGATTGCTTTGTAAAAATCGAGATTTCCGTCAATCGGTTTCATAAAAATCATAAATTTTATTGATTAGATGCAGAAAATTTTTTAATTTGGCAACTGTCTTTGTAAAAATCACGAATTTTGTTGATAAGTGCAGAAAAACTGTGAATTTTCTGAATTGGCTTTATAAAAGCGATATTTTTGTTCGAAACCGTTTTGTCGACCAAACTCGAAAGATCGCACATTTTGTCGATTCATTTTGTAAAAATCTTATTTTTGTTGTCAAACAAGAAAAAATCGATAATTTTGTTGATCAGCTGTGGAAAAATTGCGAATTTTACTGATCATGTGGAAAAAAAATTGCAAATTCTGTCGACAGGCTCTGTAAAAATCACAAATTATGTCGATTGCTTTGTAAAAGTGGCGATTTTCGTCAATCGGTTTCATAAAAATCAGAAATTTTATTGATTAGACGCAGAAAAAATTGTGAATTTTGGCAACTGTCTTTGTAAGAACCACGAATTTTGTTGATTGGTGCAGAAAAATTGGGAATTTTCTTAATCGGCTATGTAAAAATCAATAATTTTGTTGACCAGACTCAAAAAATCGTAAATTCCATCGATCAGCTTCATAAAAATCACACATTTTGTCAATTTATTTTGTAAAAATCTTATTTTTGTTATCAAACAAGAAAAAATCGATAATTTTGCTGATTAACTGTGGAAAAATTGTGAATTTTACCGATCATGTGAAAAACAATTGCGATTTTTGTCAATCAGCTTCGTAAAAATCAAATTTTATTGATCAAATAAAGAAAAATTGTGAATTTTCTCAATCGTTTACTTAAAAATTGATAATTTCGTCGACCAGACTCGAAAAATCGTAAACTACATTGATCGGCTTCATAAAAATCGCATATTTTGTCAACCCATTTCTTAAAAATCATAATTTTTGTTTACTTCATCAATCAGCTGTGGAAAAATTGTGTATTTTACCAATCATGTGAAGAAAGATTGCCAATTTTTTCGATTGGCTTTGTAAAAGTCATGAATTTTGTAAATTGCTTCTAAAAATTTTAATTTCCGTAGATCGGTTTCGAAAAAATCATAAATTTTTTTGATCAGGCATAGAAAAATTGTGAATTTTCTCAATCGGTCATGTAAAAATCAATAATTTTGTTGACCAGACTTGAAAAATCATAAATTCCATTGATTAGCTTCATGAAAGTCGCACATTTTGTCGATTCATTATGTAAAAATTTTATTTTTGTTGTCAAATAAGAAAAAATCGATAATTTTGGTGATCAGCTTTAGAAAAATTGTGAATTTTACCAATCATGTGAAAACAATTGCAAATTCCATTGATTGGCTCTGTAAAAATCACGAATTCTGTCGATTGCTTTGTAAAAATCATGATTTTCGTCAATCGGTTTCATGAAAATCAGAAATTTTATTGATCAGACGCAGAAAAAATTGTGAATTTTGGCAACAATCTTTGTAAAAATCATGAATTTTGTTGATTGGTGCAGAAAAATTGTGAATTTTCTTAAACGGCTATGTAAAAATAGATAATTTTGTTGACCAGCTCCATAAAAATCGCACATTTTATCGATTCATTTTGTAAAAATCTTATTTTTGTTGTCAAACAAGAAAAGATTGATACTTTTTATTAGTAATTTTTGACGAATTAAATTTTTTTCCCCGATCATTAGGAGAAATTTACACTTTTCCAGCAATCCTTTGAAGAAATTTACCCAACACAGTGAGGTTTGTACTGGCATTTTTGTTGTATTTCATCTGTTACCTCCCCCATATAAAAATGACAACAAATTTTAATGCATACTCCCATCAATCCCAGAGATAATGAAATTCATCGTCGAAAAAGCAGAAATCCACGTTTCTGCGGAAAATAATCTGTAGGTAAAATATTTTTACAATTGAAGCATTAATTAATCAAACAGTCACTTACCTGTGGTGTATTGTCTTATTTTTTAAATGTTTATTAACAACCTAAATTTTTCAAATAGTAAGTAATAAAAACTAAACATGACATGAAGCAAAATAAAGGTTTAATGAAAAAGAATCTGCAAAAAAGAAAATAAAATTGTAATGCCCATCTCATGTCTTTTTTCACCTCACAAAACACTTATAATTTAAGGGGGAATTAATTTTTATTTTTCATAAGAATTTCCATTAGTTTTGAAAAGCAATCTAAGCATCTAGTAAATGTCAAATAATCAGCAAATTAAATTAATATCAGTGATTAAATCAATATCAATGAATAAATTAACATCAACAATTAAATTAATAATGTGTGGTTGTTATTACAAACAATAACCATGCATTAATGAGTAATGTAAAATTTTCATTTCACCCCCAACTATTTTCAATTTTTTAATCAAAGCAAGATTCTGTAATTTTATATTTTGTTTAGTACTGTTAAATTTCAGAATAAAAAATGATATTAATTCCAAAAGCCAAACCACCTCCTCCCTCTAGAGATACCTTACGATATCATTCGTCAGAGCTCCCCCTCCTCCCAAAAAACTATAACGCTATATTTGTAGAGCTAGCTAATTCGGAAAGATTTTCAAGTCCCTGCAAATTCATAAACTTGGAGCAAAAGGCGAAATTTTTTTTCGATCCCGATCGATTCCACAGGGCTTGCCTGTGCTTACAAATGACTGAGTCATCTGAAATTTTCACAGAGATACTTGTAAAAAAATAACTTTGGTATAAACGCTATAATTTAAATTAGAAATAATAAAAATAAAAAACGACGGAACACGCGGTAGTATCCATTCGATTATCTCGCTTCGCGGTCGAGTGACGTCACATGTAAACACACCAGCTCCAAGTCTCTGTGTTGAGAAGTATTAATCCTTCTGATTCCTAGAGTCGGAAAGATCGCTACAGCGGTACATGAGAGAAAAATAAATAAATTAATACTTATTAAAAAGGATTCGTCTGATTTTTGAAAGCGCAAGTGATTTTCATAATAATTGGAAGCTATAACTGATAAGGGAAAAGGGCAAATTGTAAGCTCGTTGAAAAAGTGGAGTGTTTGCGCGCGTGTTGTGAGCATGTGTGTGTGTGTGTGGGGGGGGGGGGGTCCACTTCACTTCCCTCGATTTTGAAACTTAATTATTTAATTATTTTTTTTTTTTTGAAAAACTTCATAAAATTTATTCTTTTCGAGAAATTTAAAATAAAAAAGGAAGTAACACATTTTCTGATAGGGGGATGAAAGCATGTGAGAGCAATTGCCCCCCCTTCTTTTTAAAATTTGATTAATTAAAATTTATTTTTCACTTTTTTTGAAATTCGTAGTCAAATTTATTATTTTCGAGTAACTTAAAAAAAAAAGTAAAAATTTTGCAATGGGGGAAGGGCATAGAACGGCTTTTGCCCCTCTCTCGATTTTGAAATTTAACTAAGTTTTGTTTTTCTACGATTTTGAAAAACACAGCAAAATTAATTCTTTCTAGGAGTAGGCACATTTTGCCCTTAACAGGATTTTGAAATTTAATTACCTTTTTTTTTTTTTTTTTCGTTTTGAAATGCCCAATAAAATATGTTTATTTCAAGTAATTTAAAATTAAACGATTTTTATGGGAAGAAGTCATATGAGAGTCATTGCCTCTCCCTTAAGTTTGATTTAAATATTATTTAGTCTAAAATACAATTGAATTTTATTTTTGAATGATTTTGAAAAACATAGTAAAATTATGTCTTTTCGAGAAATTTAAAATAAAAGAGAAATTAAATATTTCCGTAAAGTTAGAGGGTTTTACTAAAAACATTACCCCTCCCCTAAGTTTAAAAATTTATAATTAATCAAAATTTCTATTTTCCTTATTTTTAACACATTCGCTGCCGATCACGCGCCAGCGCGTGATGTGAGGTGGTGTCAAATAGCCAGTCACGCGCTGGTACGGGAAAATCTTTCACTGATTATTTGTTATAAAAAATAAATCGGCTTCTGGGAAAAACCCACTTCTACAGTGCGGCATTAACTATCATCACATCTTCAAGTAAGCGGCAGCGAATGTGTTAAAAGATAGTAGAATTTATTATTTTTAAGCAACTTAAAATATAAGATAATCTCAAGGAAGTTTCCGGTAATGAAGCGAGGGGGGGGCGGAGGTTCATTACCCGTATTTCTGGATTTTGAAATTTAAATAGTTAAATTTGTTTTTCTTCAAATTAAATAAGCATACTAAAATGTATTTAATTTGTTTACCTTAAAATTAAAATCGAACTGAGAATTTTCTTTTATTGAGAAAGGGACCACAAGCTCACGATTTTGAAATTTAATTAACTCATTTTATTTTGGCTTATTAAGACATAATCCAATTTATTCCTTCCGATTAAATGCAAGTTAAATACAACATTAGTTTACTTTTGAAAATTTTCACAAATTTAGAAAAGACACCAGGCATGAAAATAATAATCCCTGTAATGAAAAAATCTAATTTTTACATCTATAAAAAAATAGTACATAATATTTGCAAAATTGGAATCTTTAATTTTTTTTTTCAAAAAAAAAAAAAAAAAAATTGCATAATTTTTGCACACATGGAATATTTATTTATTTTATGCAAAAGAAGTGCACTGTTTTTGATAACTTATAATGTTCACTTTTTTGTATGTATAAAACATGAAAATATTTTTCACAAAAAGTACATACTTTTCGGAGTATTCAAAAATAGTCACTTTTTGTGCACAAATTGTGTACAATCTAAACTTTTTTGCAAACAAAGTGTAAACTTTTTTTAGCTGGGGAGTCAAGGAAAGGAATATTTAACTAGTACGCTCGGCGACGACGTAAGTTTCCCCTGCAATCGTAGCATTCGGCAGGGTAACTTGTTTTACAGTCAAAGTGCGGTAGTTAAAATTATGGGTCCTTGAGTTAGTGGCAATTTATTGTTCCCTTATAGATATTTTTTAATGAAAATGTCTGAAAATATAATGTAACCAGAATATATAAAAAGTAATCCGGAATTAAAAAAATACTTGATATGATAAGATAAAATGTCGATTTTTAAAATTAAGTCGAAATTTTTTTTATTCTCAGCCATATCAGATCTTGCTAATGCAGTGTATCATTATATTAATTTTTTCGGATTTTGTGTGATATATTTAATTCATTCTAAAGTATTTTATATTTCCAACTTCAGATGCGACTTTTCCTTTTTCTTAAAATTTTCGTATTTTAAGGAATACATGCATTGTGCAAAGGTACAGCTATTTCTTGATTTTAAATAGTATTTTAATGTGTGATGCAACTTGTTTTTATTAAACAGTCTGTCATTTTTGGTAAATAATGCGATATAAGCAATCGATATCTTTAAATAATTTTATATCGACCCATATTTGTACATTCCTTCAAATCCCTACTACTTAGGAAATAAATACTTAAATATTTTTTAAATTTTCCTTTTTAAAACTTTTGGATAGAATCAAAAAGTTTATTTTTCGTAAAGATATACCGTAGCATCAACCTTTTCAAATATATTTATGATTCTAAAATATATTGATATTTCCCAACAGATCTTTTTTATTAAGATAATTAAATGATGGATCATAATATATATATATATATAACATAATTTTAATATACAGCATTTTGGATAGTTATTTTTTTATGTCATAAATGATTTTATTTTTATGGTCAATTTTTCATTTGTTAAAATGGTCCACATGAACCATTTTAATAAATGAAAAATTTAGTATCGAATTTAAATTTTAATTTGACTATGTTTACCTACATATATACATACGTGTCTATAACAATTACTGTAAAATATAAACTACATTAATTTTAAACACGTGATGGTATTCGGTCATCTTTTTTTAATTGAACTTGTTAGTTATTTCTTGATTTAAAGGTATACATATATGTGTGTGTATAAATACTTTTAAAATGTAACTTCCTTCAAAATACGTCCAGACTTTTACCTTCACTTAAAAAAAAAAAACCTTGCTTTTGTGAAAGAATAAAAGCTGCATTTAAGTTATTTTAGCTCTTATCGAAGCATCTAATAGTACGATGTCAGGTGGATTTTTTCTTTCCCTCTCAAACAATGCACTATCCGTATGTCATTGTACAAGCTTGTCCACTTCCTCTCGGGCTGTGTGACAAGGTCTCGGCAGATCATGTAATTTAGGTCACGTTTCACACCATCTAGGTCTCTGTCACCAACCCCGGATGCTTTCTTCTCTAAAACACTCACATATAACGTGATCACGTTCACTTTCTTTGCTCAGATTGTAGCATAATTTTCTGCCATTGCATCGATATACAATAGATGGATAACTTAAAAAAGACAAATTTTAAAGTATAGTTGTGCACAAAAAAAGTTTTAAGTTGAACTTGTTTAGATAAATTTAATTTAAATAACTTTAGTTTTGTCAGTTATAGTTTGTTTAATGTATATTTTTGTCATATCGATATTTATGTGTATTTAAATTTAAATTTAACCGTCAAAATTTGTGATTTAAGACAAAATTCATGATTTAAGTTAATTAAATTGTTTCAAGCTGAAACTCCAATTGAGTATTGTTGATTCGATTTTATTGCTATGGAAACATCTGGCTCATATTTTTGAATACCCTTTAATGCATGAAAATATTTTTTCTAGTGATAAATTAAATAACTGCAGCAACAAGTAATATATATGTGTAATATAATATGTATGTATATATATATATATATATATATATATATATATATATATATATATATATATATATATATATATATACTTTTATAAATACAACCAATGTAATTCAGACAATACCATTCAATAAACCAATGAAACCAATATTTTTACAATCATATTATTTGAAAACAGTTGAAGTTTGAAGTGAAATAGAAGGCAGATTACCAAAATAATAAAAAATAAATGGATAAATGGACATTAGAAGTCTTTTTCATTAAACTACTCGATAATTTAATGAAAAAGCAAAAGCAACCAACCAGTTTCTGTTATGGGATGTGCTTAAAGCTAAATAATTCGCCACACAATGCACCCGACTGGTTGGAAGTTATTTACTATTACAAATTAGTAAAAAGATATTTACATACATACAAATATCGCTCACATATCTCTCGCATTGTTTATATTCAAATTCATTAAATATCATTTACACGCATTTTAAAAATCCAACAATTTTTTTTTTCAGTTTGATTTTGGAAAAAGTGCTGCTCACCAAATTACGTGACGCTTTCGTCTTTTCACGTCAAATATTCGAAAGTGTTTTTTTTTTCAGACTTTCTAGTGCGATTCCGCCGCTAAATTTGACCGATCCTTTAATACATATATGAGTAGTTTAATTAGGATATATATTTTTTTATTTTGAGCATACCCAGTATGGAGGTCTTCCTAGGATCGACCATTCATCCCCTGGATATGTCCATACATAAATAAATGTCCGTCACTTTCGAAAAATTTCATATAATAGAATCTGCTTTGTTTTATATTTTTATATTTTAACCTTTAATTGCTGTGATAAAAATTGTCGCATAACTTCTGTGAGCGGTCCGTCAGACCGCTTAATCTAAAGATGAATAAAATGCTAAATTAACTGTCAAAATACTATTTTTGTATTAAACTTTATATAAAGGATTATTATAAATAAAATTCAAGTATTTAAAAGTCTCTAAAGGGGCCAAACGAAACAAAATTTGACCATTATATATAGTTAAACTAAAAATTACGAGTTAAACCCTGAAACTTGAAAAACTCAACTGTCTGAGAGACCGCTAACAGCAGTTAAGGGTTAATGAAATTTTATATAAAAAATAATATTTAAGCTTTATTATACACAGCAGAGCATCCTAGCATTATTTTCACAAAACCTTTTAGAAGTGCGGATGCGATGCCAGGAAGTAAAGAAATCTAGGTCTTATCAATTGTGCCAGTAAACAGTATGATGATGAGAATGACATGTCATTCTATTCACCTACAAAATTCGTAGAAAACTGACGCGATTTTTTTTCCATCTGATAATACAAAAATACAGGTGTTAATGGCGCTATTTTCGCTGATATATTATAATAGGAAAAACAATCAAATCGAATGACGCTCCCGCTTTCGTAAATGACGGTTAAGGGTTAGGTAATACATCCTCCTAACACCCCATTTCTCTCCAACTTCCTTATTTTTTAACTATTTGGAAAATGGTTGTTTCTGTCGGTCTAGAATAGAGATGTCTGAAACTTAGTGATGTCCTGTTTTTATTCGTTTTCTGGTTGGTCCATGTTTAACGTCCAGAAATGGAATGCTTCCGTTGTCACGATGACAAAAAAAGCATTAAAAACTTAAGAAAAAAAAAATAACTCAAAAATAAATTGAGACACAGCTTTCAAACAAATTCCATTTAAAAATGCTTTTTTCGCTCTATACAACGTGTAAAAAATTGAAAATCCGCGATGCTTATAAGTTTAAAAATTTGTAGTATCTAAAATTATAAAACTGAAATTTCATTTAAAATTTGTTTATGATGGGTCCAGGAATATTAATGTTTAATCCATGGCGTACGTAATATATGGTTCTGTTAGTACGTAAACCAAGTTTTGATCATCTTAAAAATGTATTATTTTGTTTAAATATAGAATTTATTTATAAGTTTAAAATTTTAGTCTTTGAAAATATCATTTTCCAAATGGTCGATAAAATTTATTAAATTACAATTATATATATATATATATATATATATATATATGTTGTGTTTTAATAAAATTTTATATAAAAAATAACATTTCGGCCTTCTAACACATAGTCGAGCACCCTAACATTATATTCCACAAAACACTTTAGGAGTGCGGAGCCAGGAAGTAAAGAAATCTAGGTTTTATGGATTATGCCAGCCAACAATATGATGACATATCATTCACCTGCAAAATTCGTAGGAAACTGACGCGATTTTTTCCCCGTCTGATAATACGAAAACACAGGTGTTAATAGCACTATTTTCGCTGATATATTATAATAGGAAAAATAATTACATCGGATGACGCTCCCACTTTCGTGAATGGCAGGTTAGGTAATATCCCGTTTCTCTCAACTTCCTTATTCTTCATTTTTGTTATCACTTATTTTCTGTAACGGCCTTTACAGCTTGTCTCTTTTTGAGTCAAGTGAAATTTCTCAGTAATAAATGTTTCAGATATATTAAGTAAGAATCGACTGAAACAGGTTTTTAAGACAGGAGCAGAAGTTGAAACCAAATTTTGGTAATTTCCCTATTTTCGACCGAAAACGAATATGCCTAAAAAAAAGTCTTTTAGGCAATTTAGCTCTCTTTACCTCTGACCACAACTTTTTTATTTTCATATAAAATGTAATTAATTCATCGCCGACACACAAAGATTTTCTAATTATACGAATTTCATTTCATTAAGGAATGTTTTATGTAAAAATATTTTGATTTATCTTTTATGATTTCTGTAAATTCTTATCTGTTACTATACTAGAATTTTTTCAAAAAGTATTCAGAACAATTCTGCAGTTTCAAACTAAAATTTTTCTATTGGTATTAAATCTACGGCTTTTAATCAGCACGTGAAAAGCGACTTCAAAGTTCAGTCGTATATGCATTGCTTGCTTAATGATTTGCACTTATATTTTGAGTCAGTTATGACTGATAATTATAAACAGTGAAGTTAATAGCAATGGATAAAGAATGTCTCATTTGAGCGAGTAATGTTGAAAATTTTCGTAGGCAGAAATTACATTTTTGGAATACAAATAGTTTCGGTCCGGCTGAATTTTCGACAGCATTTGTGTCGAAAGCGAATTTTCGGTGAAACTCAGATTTTGAGCTGAAAACGAAAACGAAGCCGAATTTTTGACCAATCTCTAATCTTAAATATATTTTGAAAAGGGAAAGATATCTGAAATAATCTTGGAGTGCAATAGTTAATGTTTGATGTATTTAATCATAATCGGCTTTAATCTTATAGATAGGAAATTTATGGATTGTAACATATTGTCACATTTGAACTAAAAGTTCATTTTTTGAGTTTTTATAAATACCATTCTTCTTATTATTGATTTTTTCAGGTACTTTTAAAATTTTCTCCGCTGCTTCTATACTTTATCGAATTCAAATACGAAATTGTTTTCTGTACGAGAAAATAAATTTTTACTTATTTTGTTTTCAGGGGCAATTTTTTAGAAGTTGGATATTTCGAAAAAAAAATTATTATTATTATTTTAATTAATATCGATTTGGTCCATGCAATCGTATATTTTTATATACCTATGTAGAACAAAATTTTGCTTATGAAGTACTAAGTAATCCATATATCACAGTTCTCTAAGATCGCAAGGCGATAAAGGGGTTACGTAGAGAACTAAGATATATGGATTACTTAGGATATATATGTAATGAATCGATGGCCTTAAATTATTATGTATAAAATATATTATATATATGATATCTTTGAACTCAAAATACAACAAATAAAAAATTTAACATAATAAACTTTTTTTTTTTTTTCAATAAATTGATGCAAAAATATACTAATTTGGGGAGTGTATTAATTTTGTTTCATATCTAAAAGCATTGTGCAATTTATATACTTTATTATTATCTATATAGATCCCATATTTTAGGAAGATAATTTAACTTTAATTTGTATATGTGTGTGTGTATCAATAACAAAATAATAAACTATTTTGTTATTAATGCATAACATATAAATCCCACTCGCCTGCTCGCGTCACATTGCATTCCAACACTGTTTCAGAAACCTCCGTTATTTGAATCTTTGTAAGCGAGCGTATTTTCATATCTCCCCCGCTATGCACAAGATGGATTCGTGTTTCTCATTTAGAAATGATCTCTGAAAATATTCGATTTCCTCTTCTTGTTTTTCTTCGGCTTTCTTTTCTTTTCTTTTTTTTTTTTTTTTTTTATCAGGTACCCTGTGATCCCTTCTTAACCGCCTCGTTTGCGAATGTAAACAATATTCTCTATAAACGAGGGCAGGCATTCCTTAACGATGATTCACAATAAGAAGGCACCGGGAGGGGGGGGGGGGTTGGGAAAAAGCATCGGATACACTTTTTTATCCGCATAGATGGATAAACAATCTTATGAAAGCTCATTCCTTCACTTCTGAGGAGGAGGTATCAGGTTATTTAGACGCGGAACTGCTATTGAGGTGTAAATCACGTGCAAAATACCACATTATACAATTGACTAGATTTCCCCCGGGCCCTTTTTTTTATGAGTGAGGGGGAATAGACTGTGTGTTATGTGTTGAGAAATATTAGAATATTGATCAAGTGATGTGTGTAGGATAGATGTTCTAAGAAGAGAAAACATGGGTTTTGAGGTAGTTTTTTTTAGTAAGTAACTTAATTTGTAATCTTTTTTAAGCAAAGAAATTTGAATGTTTAACTAAAGTTAAAAAAAAAAAAAAAACTAGTTTGCAAAATTAGAGTTGTGTTGTATTTTTTAGGTTTTGATAATTCATTCTTATGTATATTGTAGCTGTAAAAACTTAATTTATGGGTTATGTGATCCATATGACATCAGTGTTACTTACTTGCTTATTTTTACTGTATAATAGAAAATACGTTTAATGAATTTTTTTTTTTTTTTTTTTTTTTTTTAACTACAGTTCTTACGTCCGATGTCTTACGTCAGAAAGTTGATTACAGAACTTTATGCATATGAAAAGTGGTAGCATCCTGCTTACAGATACAGTTAGCAGTTTAGCGTACAGAGTGGTTTTATTTTTACAAACACGTTTTTATTGCTGATTGTCGGTAGTATGAGTAACGGATAAATAGGATTTAAAGTTGACATGGTCTTGGTCATTTCATTTATGATCGGATTACTATTTTGAGTCAGCAGATGTGCCACTCACCTTGTTTTCGCTACACATTTTTTTTTCCCCGTTCACCTAGTTTCCCAAATGTTTTTGAGAATTTGAAGACTTATGTTGCTGAAGGTCATGTAGTTAACCCATTTATTTTGAAGGTTTGAAGCTTAAATATTGTGCATTAATGTATGCAATGTAGAAGAATGCAATTTTTGTAAGGTAGAAAAATATGTATTTTCAAAATGTTTTTCGTCGTAGAACTCAATTGTCAACTTTACCTTTAAAAACAAAAAAATTCCCGAAATGGTATATTTTGGGCTAATTTGGTATATAATTAATAAGCTTTTTAATTCACTCGCTTTTTTTTTTTTTTTTTTTTGAGAAAATGAAAGTTTTGGAAGAAAAATGGTATTACCTATATCTTTCTTTGTTTTGATATTTTTAATCTAAAATACTTCCAATTTTATACTTCTTGACTAAAGAGACACCTCCAACCTTCCCTCCTCCTGCACGTTTTGAAGACTTAAGAAGTCCATACATACATGGGAAAATACGGTAATTAACACTGCCAAGAAACTCTGATACGCTATGTCAAGCGCGAGAGAACCAACTTTTGTATTAAAAAGCAGGATCTCAATTAGTCCGGGTTATAATCGGGTAACATTTCCCATAAAACTTGGCCCGACCCAGGTCGCGTGTACGCTTATATTTTTCTTATGTGTCCGAGAAATGTTTTAGGCTAGATTACTTTTTCAAGTCGGGTTCGGGTTGGCCCAAAAACTGGTAGATATTAACCCTACCTTTGTAGGATTGTTATAGCAGTCCAATTATTCAATCGAAAATACTTATTCGTATTATACAAGTAGGTTTTTTCCTAACCCACATATTTTGTCCCTTAGCTTCAGATGTTATATATCTGTTATCTAGACACACGGCAGTGTGTCAGCCAAGTTCAAAAAGTAAAAGTCGACACACCGGCCGTGGGTTATATTACCCGAACCATTTCGGGCCACTTTTGACCCCTCAATAACTTAAATTCTATTTGACCTACACAATTGCAATTTTTTGTGTCGTGTAAGACCATCTTCTAATTTCCTAATCCTATAAATTTTTAAAAAAATCTTTTACCGTTCACGAGAAATTGACGTCTGAAAACCACTGTTTTTCCCACTGACTCACTGACTCACTCACTCACTCATAGAAATGTTTGACTACTTCCAGGTGACTTAGGAAATTGAAATTTGGTGTGGAGGTAGGTTATTGGATCTATAAATAGGAAAAAATCAGAAATCACCATTAATTAAACATTAATGGTTGTTAGAAGATAAATTATTGGATTACAATGGCGGTTTATGAGAATTTCACAAAATACTAGAAATAGTGCCAAGTTGGCGTCACTTTTGGCGAGTATCGGGACTAATCTCTGAAACTACCGAACCGATTTCAAAAGTAATGGAATCAAAATGATGGTATTCGCCCCGGTTCAAACGCAGACTATATCTTATGTCTGTGCCACTAACCAAAAGAGGGTTCAGAAGCAGAAAACACTCTAAAAATGGGATTTTTGTTTTAGTGAAGGGCCTAGAAGCAAAAAATTTGCCATGTTAATTATTTATAAGATATGAATGATCACTAATGACATTTGCTAAAAAATACCAAATTTAAAAGGGGTGGAAATTCGCGAAGAGCATTCTGAAAACGTTCTGAATAGCGATTTTAAAACAATCTCAGCAAACAACAAACCGATTTTAAAAGTAATGATATCAAAATGATGATGATAGTCCTTGCTCCAACATAGGCTATATCTTATGTCGATGCCACTAACCCAAAGGGGGTAAAAGAACAAAAACGTTCTAAAGATGCGATGTCTGTATGTTAAAGGACTAGAATTATAAAGTTTGGCATTTTAGAGTTCACGGGAATTTCGCGAAATATCAGAAATAGTGCCAAGTTGGCGTCTTTTTTGGCGAGTATCGGAGCTAATTTCTGAAACTATGAACCGATTCCAAAATTAATAGTACCAAAATGATGGTATTCACCCCGGTTCAAGTATATGCTATATTTTATGTATATACCATTAACCATAAGAGAGAGAAGAAGCAAAAAACATTCTAAAAATGAGATTTTTCTTTTACTAATAAGCATAGAAGCACAAAATTCGGCATGTTACTTATTTATAAGATAAAAATGATCTCTAAGGGCATTTGCTAAAAAATAAAGAATTCAAAAAGGGTGAAAATGCACGAAAAGCATTCTAAAACTGTTCTAAATTGGGATTTTTAAGCAATCTCAGCAAACAACCATCTGATCTTAAAAGTAATGATCTTAAAATGATGGTGACATTCCTTGCTCCAATATAGGCTATATCTTATGTCAATGCCACTTATCCAAAAGAATTAAAAGAGCAAAAAAAATTCTAAAAATGCGATGTCTGTATGTTAAGGGCTTAGAAACATCAAATTTGGCATGTTCATTACTTATAAGATATAAATGATCACTAAGAACATTTGTTAACAAATACAAAATTTAAAAGGGGTAAAAATGCGCGAAAAGCGTTCTATAAACGTTCTAAATAGCAATATCAGCAATATTGGAAAGTTAGCGAACCGATTTAAAAAAAAAAAAAAAAAAAAAAAAAAAAAAAGTCAAAATGATGGTGGCAGTCCTTGCTCTAACAACAGTATTGGATAAATTGCCAGATTACAATGGGAGTCTATGGGAATTTGGCGAAATACCGCCAAGGTCTCCAACTTGGCGATATATCGCCAAGTTGGAGACAAACTTTTTTGGTCGTCCAGATAATCAAGTAGTACCCAATCACATAAAAGAAACATCCTTATTAGTGGAATTTAATGGAACATAAGCAATCCTAATGTTAAAAGTTTTAAATTTGATTCAAAGAAACAGTGAATAAACGCAGGAAAAAGCTGTAAGATTAATTAATATTAAATAAAACTAATTTAATATTAAGCCAATTTATTTCAAAAAGGAAACAAATACCGACTTATTTGACAAAAAATAATGATATCCTATCAAAAACATGAATGTGAAAAAATGCCAAGTTCGTTAAAGATTTCGCTAATAAAAGAAGTGATTTGACAAAAAATAATGATATCCTATCAAAAACATGAATGTGAAAGAATGCCAAGTTTGTAAAAGGTTTCGCTAATGAAAGAAGTGAGATCTAACTGCAAACCAAGTTCTTTCGAAGCTCCTTAAATCATAGCTCCTGTCATGCATAATATTCTTCAATTGCTTAAAATGAGTTGGTATGTTACTTGTTATTCAATAGAGCGACTTGGCAAGTTTTCAGCCCCTAACTTTAATGTTTGAGTAAGTACTTAATGTCTGAGTACCTAACTTTAATGTTTGAGTAAAATTTAATCTAGAATCTGATTGGGAAAGATCTAGTCATTCAAATGTTCGAATAACTACATTGAAGTTAAGGTATCGATAAATTAATTAAGTGATCAACTTTAAGTTCTGATCAATTAGAGAAATTTGAATAACAGAAAACTTGTAAGTCGCTGTATTGAATAACAAGTAACATACAAACTCATTTTAAGCAATTGAAGAATATTATGCATGACAGGAGCTATGATTTAAGGAGCTTCGAAAGAACTTGGTTTGCAGTTAGATCTCACTTCTTTCATTAGCGAAACCTTTTACAAACTTGGCATTCTTTCACATTCATGTTTTTGATAGGATTTTACTTATTTATAAAAAATGAATTCTGCTAGTTCAGTTTGGATGGTTTGACATGCTTTCCGTTTATATTATCTACATTATTCATAGGGAAAACAAAAATACAAAAAATGCGAGCAAAAAAAAAAAAAAAAAAAAAAAAAAACACATCTTGGATTTTTTTTTTTTTTTTATGTGGTGAAAAGTTTAAGCAAGCTGCAAAATATCTTTCGGGGAGGTTTCAATGTTTAGAATTCCTTACGCTATCATAAATGTCCTACTCGGCACGTTTTGAATTGAGTTATTCCATCGTTATGGGCCCAAAATTAAATTTACGAGTCGGTTTTTCCCCCTATGTAGTATCTCATCAGTAACAGTTCTCCCTTTTCAGCAAGGGAATGCTGAAAAATTCCTTTGCTTCCATCTGCACATCGTTCTCTGCGCCCATGTTCATTCCTATATCGAGGGAGGGCCACGTGCATAACATCCCTCACTCAGAGGTCTCGTTATATCCGTTTTCTCTTTAAAAAGGTCGTCGCAAAAGATTGCGATTTATTGTATTGTAAAAAAGAGAAGTCAAGTTCATGATGCAAGTGAGGCATAAACGTAAGAGTGAGCATACTCAGTTCTTAACTTTCATGTTAATTGTTGGATTTAACTGAATACAACAAATTCTCTCTTAGACGGTCTCTGTGTAGGACGGAAATTGTCTAACTCGGATAGATTTCCATCTTACAGAGAGTTTACTGTATATTATATTCCGGGTAGTGATGGGCGATTTCGATTTTTTAAATCGATTTAATCGATACTACGACTTACTCGATTTAATCGATACTTTAAAATTTTAATCGATTTCTGTGAAGGTAATAGAATTTTCATTTTCCTCCAAAAGTCGAAGATAAAATAGACGGATGTGACAATTCCAAAATTTCAGTGTACTAGTTTCTAAGATAGAAGAATTAAAGAAACCTCAGAACCCCCCCCCCCTGCAAAATAGCGTTTTTTGTTGAGTGATGTACACCAAAAATTGATCAGGATCAATTTTTATTAGGTACCAGCTGAATCTGAATTTTGATGAAAATCCATGAAAGCGCAAGATACAGCTATTGCGAAATCATAAAAAATGCAGCATATCAGCGCCACCTGTAGGGCAATTTACACC
This sequence comes from Maratus speculifer, assembly GCA_964019185.1. Lineage (NCBI taxonomy): Eukaryota > Metazoa > Arthropoda > Arachnida > Araneae > Salticidae > Maratus > Maratus speculifer. Next base: position 158,508,681 of record OZ025300.1, read on the forward strand.
AAGAACTAAATAACATTAATCTATGTCAGAGATTTACTGAATCTCAATTTTGATGAAAATTCGTTCTTGAGATAGCGCTATTGCGTTAATCATGAATAATGCAGTATAGCGGCGCCATCTCTTAAGCGATTTGCACCAAAATGTAATTAGCATCAAATAATATCAAGGACTAATTGAATCTAAATTTTTATGAAAGTCAGTGCATTAGTTCTTGAGATAAAGCTAAAATGGAAACAGGGGCGTGCGAAAAGAGAACTGCGCCCGGTTCAAAGTTCCAATTTAGCCCCCCACCCCCCTATTAACTTTTTCTTGTGATAGGCTAGAAATGATGTTAGTAGTAAAAATTTGGCGCCCCCTAAATTTCCGTGCTCAGAACGACCGCTTCCTTTCGCCCCCCCCCCCCCTTTCACATGGCGTTGAGTGGAAATTGTGAAAAATTCAGTATAGCAGCGCCATCTGGGAAGCTATATACAACAAAATGCAAAAAACATCAATTTGTATCAAGGACTAACTGGATCTAAAATGTGTCCGTTCATTCGTTATTCAGATATAGCTGTTGCGCAAATCGCAAAAAATGCAGCATAGCAGTGCCACCTATTAGGCTATATACACTAAAAATTAATTAGATTCAGTTTATATCAAGGTCAAACTGAATCTAAAGTTTTGTGGAATTCCGTGCATTTGTTCTTGAGATAGAACGGTCAGATATTTTTGTCGTATACAGACTCACAGAGTGACAGACACACACACACAGACAGATATTTTTAAAAACCATGAAATCGTGTTAAAGACCTTCTAAAATATATAAATCCATCGAAAACAGGAAGTCAAAATTTTTCACGAATCTAATACTCTCTTCTTGTAAAGTTACAAAAAAAAGGGGAAATGTAAAATCGATTCTGCCCGTAAGATCGATCTTTAGATTCGATGTCGATCTTCAGATTCGATGTCGATCTCTAGATTAGATTTCGATCTTTAGATTCGATTTCGATTTTTTTTTTCTTTTTCTAGTCTAAATCAGTGTTTTTCTGCGACTCCGGAGGAAGGCATCATGTTTTACAGCTCTGTAAGAGGGGGGGGATCGCAATTTGTGCATTAAAAAGCATAAAATATCATAACTTCTGGTGGTGGGGGGGGGGGTAATCCCCTGCGGGCCACCCCATTAATTCGACACTAGGTTAAATCGTTATATTTTTGTTTAGAAGTCCAGTTATTTGAAGTATTAGTTTATTATGTTTTATTTTTCACGCTCGTCTCTTCTAATCCCCCCCCCCCCCCTTCCGCATCAGTTTTAACTTACAGGGCCGTTCGAAGTATGCATACAGTTTTTAAAATGCCCAATTCTCGGTCTATTTTATTTTAGATCCACATTTTAAATCCTTGACAAAAGATAAATAAAGAGTCGCCCTTCCGCCCGTTTGGGGTTTATCTGCGCCCCGCCGGGGGGCATATTTTTTTGTTTCTTCAAAAGAAACAAAAAAAATGTTGAGAGGGACTTGCACCCTCCCCCAACATACACCTTAAAATTTCGCTCATTTTATTCTCTACTATTTTTAACTTAAAAGTTTAAGCTACATGGCATCCCCAGAGCTGTGGACCCCTCTCCCCCCCCCCCTGTCGATCACTCACCTAATTTTGCTTATTTCTTCACTTCATTTCAATCTTTAAAAGGCTATAACTTTGCTTCTATAGGAGTTACAGTGATGAGAAAAATTCTAGTATAGCTAACCATTTCTCGCCGTTCTTTTTGCTATTCCAGTTTCCCGGTTTCCCCTATAGGACCTTTTTGTTTTGGAGGGGGGGGGGGGTAGAGGTTTTTTTTCTCATTTCTTGATACAATATGTCTATTGAAAGCTTATGCTTCATACATTACAAATCTAGCATAAGAAATTTTCTCCCATCATTTCAGGTCACGTTACGGACCCATAATGTGTTAAAATTTTATTTTTTCAAACTTCTTCGAAAAAAAAAAAAAAAAAAAAAACCATTGATACATATTAGCGAAACTGGGGTTCGAACCCACAATCGTTTGATTGCACACGTAATCCCTAAGCTTATTGGCCACCGAGTACTCAGCAGCGCTATTATTTCTTTAGATTGTCATCTTTAAATTCGTAATATCTTTTGAATGGAATGTCCGATTTCAATAATTCAAAAAGTAATCTACAGATATTGTAACAAGCATTAATACAAAATGATTTATTTGGATAAGGATTAAGGTATCGGTAGTATGGTCTAATTTTGGTTGGTTTAAAATGTAAGAAAGTAGTTATAGTGAGTTAACTACAATAGCTGGACATATGGTATCGCGCTTTTTTATTTATTTATTTATAGAGATTAATATATTCTTTAATATTATAGAAACTTTTTTTATTCATTTAAAAGTATTTCCTGACGATTCAAAATTATATATCCTAACGATTCAAAAAATACACACGTAATTGTTCAAGGTTTCACTTCTATCGGCACTCTCAGAGTGCCACTATTTTTTTTTTTTTCATATTCACCCCTCCTATCGCCCCCCCCCCTTCCTCAACAATCTTAACTTCGTTAGGTTCGTTCAAATTATGACTGCGATTTTAAAAAAGTCTAATCCTCGTTCTATTTTGTTATAAATCCATATTTTGAAACTTCAACAAAAGATACATTTGGGCCGGGGTCGCCCTTCTGTCCGTTTGGGATTTACCTTGCCCCCCTGGGTGGGGGGCATATTTTTTGTTTCTTACACACCATCTCATGTAACATATCGTTATAAAGTTTTTATCTCCTCGTTTTTTATTGTTACTACCCCTCTCTCCACCTAGTTACATGCTCTTGGCACTTTTTATAGTTTCAAAGAGTGCATCTTCCCCGCAGGCCACCCCATGAATTCAACACTAAGTTAAACACTATATTTCTGTTTAGGAGCTCAGTTATTTGGGTTATTAGTTAATTATGTTTTTTTTTTTTTTTTTTTTTTTTTTTTTTTTCCAAGTTCGTCCGTTCTAATCCTTTGTCTCCCCCCCCCCCTCCTTCCTCGCCAATCTTTACTAAATGGGCCGTTCAAAGTATGCATGCAATTTTTAAAATGTCCAATTCTCGTTCTATTTTATTGTAAATCCTCATTTTGAAACTTCGACAAAAGATACATTTGGGCTTTGGTCGCCCTTCCGTCAAGAGTGGGGTTTACCTGCCTCCTTGGGAAAGGGACATATTTTTTGTTCTTCCAAACTATCTCGTGTAACATTTAGTTGGCATTAGAAAAAAAAAAAGTTTTTTTTTTTGTCTATACTCCTTGTTCCCTATCCTAGTTACACGCTCTTGGCACTCTTTATCCTCGGTTTAATGCCAAGTTACTCAGTGTTGTTATTAGTTGAGTTATGTCTCTCAAATTTGTCAAAGTTTTTGTGTAAGTGACAACCATAAGTGACAATCATTTTAAAATTTAAAATTCTTATTATCCGACTCTAAAATCTGCAATAGCTTAATTCTATGCCTCTCTAAATGGGGATGGGGGATGGGAGGCGGTAATTACGGTCCTGCTGATTGTCTAAGTTTTGGAATTAGTAATTTGGATCTTCTCTGTGTGAACCTGAATATCAAAATATCGATTCTAGTATGGATTCTAAAACTGAGAAATCGATTCTTATTATGATCGATGTTGTTTTATACGATATCGATTTTAATCGATTCTCAAAATTTCCAGAATCGCCCATCACTAATTCCGGGTAATCTACCACAATTTGTTTCCACAAATGAGTTATAGATACACTACTTTATTTTGTTCCAAAAGCATTATTGGTTACACAAAACAAAAATATTTTTAAAAGGATGATTTCTTTTGCCTTTGTGTCTTTCCAACTTTTTTGAGGCAGGGGTATGGGGATTTTTCAGTTCGGAAATATTTCTATATTTATACTGTAAGAACATTATATTTGTACATTTTATAATTCTACAAAATACTAAGAAAACAATTTAAAGTAAAATATTTGATTGGGGTTATAAATACTGCACAAAATCCCTGTAAATTCAAATTTAATTAATCTTACAAAAATTTATTAAATGATTATGTAAATCTTTTAATTTAGTTTAAACAATTTTCGTGAAATGCTTTAGAATGTAAAATTTTCATGAATTCATAATGCGGTAGATAAAGAGTTAAACGGTGTATCAAATAAACCTAAATCTGTTGCATTATTAAAATAAGTTGGCAACAGAATCTTAAATAATAAATTTCCGATTATTCACTATATAAAATAAAATTATTTAAGAAAGACCTTGTTTTAGGCTGCTATGTATATTTTCTTTTATATACCAGTCTACTGAGTTCTCTCATTTTTCATCTGCTATTGTTCACAGAATCGTTTATTATCGTTTTTTTGCTCATTTTTCATTTTTGTTCTAGATTGAAATAAATAAGCGATTTTAGTTTTAATGTTCAATGAAGAATAAATTATTTCGATCTAGTATTCTTCGAAAATTAAGGGGACGGTGGACATTTAAAAAACTACAAGTATATATGACACCTTAAAATAATTTCAATCTTATTATAATTTTATGATCCTTTAAAAAAAATTGAAATTCTAGAACGATATTTTAAAATGCTTTTCGCTTATAATAATAATAATAATTATTATTATTATAGATATTTCCTCGATTTTAGAATTTAATCATGTAAATTTCAATTACAAACAAATCTGTCTATCGATTTTTTTATTCCTTTAATAGTTAATATTTTAGAGAGATTTTTGTGTATTCCATGTCAATTTTTATGAAAAATTCTGCCTTATTAGAAGTTTAAAATCAAATTTATTGTCTTAATAAAGTCGAATTTTAAAATGCATACACAGTTTCTTTGTAAGTAATATCAAGATTCTTCCTTATTAATGTCATTAATTTTGATAAAATTAAACAGCAAGGAACATTTCAAAAATTTCAAAAGTGTTATGCATGCGTTACTAAAAGGCTTGACTGAAATACTATAAAATATTATTAATTTTTTTAAAATCTTTTTAGTATTACATTTTGTTTATATAGTCTATTCTCGTTAATTCGAACTCGTCGAAACCACGGAAAATGTTAGAATTATCCAGAGTTCGAATTAAGGAAAGCATGAGAGGAAAACATGTTTAAAGGGGCACTATTACAAAGAAATTTATGTTATAGTATTTTTAAATATATTTCGGCTGTTATCATTAGAATATGACTTAATATCAAATTAGAAGATATTAATATGTGAACTAATTAAAGGACTAGGAACAAACACAAAGGAATAGGGGGTGGAAATATCATTGATGGACAGACGGGGCACTAAAAAGGGGAATATCAGATGCATGGGACTATATGTGTACTTCTTCAGAACAATTCTGACAAAAAATGAAAGAAAGAAAGTTATTTCAAGGATCGGAATCTACTTAGTTCAAATTAAAAGAAATCAAGAAAAAATGTGTTCCAATAAATGAAAATTTTTAACATTATTCTGTTACTGAAAATTTCGGGACTTAATGCTTAGTTCGAATTAAGCAAAGTTTCGATTTATCCGATTTCGAATTAAAGAGAGGCAACTGTATCTCACAGCACTATACTTTCGGAATTAATGAAACTGAGAAAAGCATAATTTAATTTTCTTTCAATTCTCTGATCATTTCTTACTAAATTACGTATAAGGTATTCTGTAACAGTAATTCAAGTCAACGCAACAAATCTCCTTTTTCACAAATGAAAGCCTGCCTATTTTGAGGTTGTCGAGCGCCAAATTACCTGTGTCTTTGAAATCGGATCGTAATTAGCATGTGTGTGTGCGGGTCAAGCGGGAACGGAACCGCGGGCTGTATAGCGAGTGGAACGAAAAGTGATCTATTAATTATGCTTTTGATTTCGAAATTAGTTTTCCCTCACTCCAAGCTTAATTAAGATTAATGATTGGATTTGATTTGCAATGCTATCGTTTGTTTACTGTCCGCTTCTTACTGGCAGTGTGTATGCACGCTAAATTATTTCGCTATGTATATTAAATGCCGTATCCGCTAAGACGGAATCCTGAAGAATTTTTGTTTTAGTCCTTCGCTGCACGATTTTTTCTTAAAAAATATACTTGTTTTATAAAAATATACTATAAAAATTTATAAAAATATATTAAAATTTGAAATGTATATATCAATCTAATTAAAAAAATTGTAAATCTAATTAAAAATTGTAATATCTAATTAAAAAAAAATTAGCTAAAATTTGATGTTTTATGGCGTGTATTCTATATGCACAATTAGGGTTTTTGCAATTAAATGGACTTAATTTTATTTCATTAACATTCTGCAACTTTCTTTACATTAATATTTTTAAATATTCGGTAAAATTAATAAAAGTAATTTTTGCCTCAATAGCTTGATCGATTTATTTATTTTTATTTTTATTATTTTTTTCCCGAAGAACAAATTATAATTTTTTGTCTAATGCAGCGATCTTTCATGGACAAAATAAATGTTATTCTATTCTTTGGACTGTTCTTGATCAATTACAGTGATCCTATTGGCCAAATTCATGACACATAATGAGAATTATACTGTTTTTAGGTATGTGCCAGATGGGGCACACCGTGCAGTGAAGTGTTAGACAGGTTCCGTTTTTAGCAGATACGTTGTTTTTATACAGAAAAACCTGATGACGAGGATATAAAATCGCAGAATACTTAATATAAATTCTAGGTTTCATTATTAGCAGGTTCAGTGTCCTTTATTCAGCAAAACTTGCTAAAAAGAACTCACAAGAGAGTCGAGAAGAAAATGTCATAGGTGCGTTCATAATTATGTATATGCATAGCAATTATAGTCGTCTTTCAGTCCGTCCGTCCGTCTGTCCATATATCCGCATATAACAGAGCAAAAACTACTCAACCGAATCGTTTGAAATTCATAATATGTAATTGTTACATAATTTTGTCGAGTCATTTCAAATTTTATGAAAATCGGATGTATAGTTTGATTATGGGACAATCAAAAGTATTCCGAAGGAATATTGGAAGGAATATTGGAAGACTAATTTACCCAACTAACTTTAATGATCCCACAATTTGACTAGATCTGATTACGATCACACAATCTGACCAGATTGTGGGAACGTTAAGGTTATTTGGGTGAATTAGTCCTCCAGTATTCGTTCGGGATGGCTCAATTGGAAGGTTTTAGCCAATGCAGCCATGGTTCGAATCCTGCCAGGACTTGTTTCACCCACCTGAAAAACTTACATCGGTTATAATTCATTCACCGATAGAATATTCGCGTTATAAATTATTCTAATTTAAATTTCACCTTCCACGAGAGTCAGAGAAACTCGCATTTTCACCCCGTACACGTTCGTGGTTCTTTGTATACTTAATAAATTCCATAATACTCCTTTGACAAGTGAAAATTTTTAATCAGACTTACCTTTGTCTTCGAAATAAGATCGTAATTAGCATGTTGTATGGGTCAAATGGGGACGAAACCGCGGGGTGAATAATGACACCGAGAATTGAATGAAAAGTGATCTGTTAATTATGTTTTTGATTTTATAATTCGCTTTTCGTGACTTCCATTTCCATTAAGATTAATGTTTGGATTTGAAATGCAATTCCTCATCGCTTTGTTTGCTATTCTTTTCTTATCCCGTCATGTATTGAAAGTTGTTCTTCGGATATTGGGTCAAATATATCTCACATGTGGCCCACTTTTACAGTTCATCATTAACTAGAAGCTATGATTAACCCTTTCGGGTCCGAATTTTTTTTTCAGTTTTTAGAAAAAATTACTTTTACGTTAATAACCTTAATCCTAGTTATCCATATAGATTAATTAGTGTTTAAGGAATATTTCATTGTCTGAAAGATAACGAATGTTATTGTTTTGCGTACTATTCAATTTATATTCATATGACAAAAGGCTAAGGAAGAATTTTTAGAGATGTTTAAAAAATATTTTATTTTAATAAGATTTAACTTATATTACAAATTTCTAATACTTTTTGAGCTTTATTACACTCTATTCTTTCAGGAAAATAACTTTTATTTTACATTTAAAGAGTGAAATATATGGTTAAAATAAAAGAATTGCAAACGGCGCAAAGAGAATGAAGCAAATAATATAAATATTATTATTACTAAATTCCTAAACATAAATGAAGTCATATAGTACTTGCATAGACATATACTAACATTATTACATGTAAATAGTAGCAAAAGTGTTTTTTAAATAAAATAATTTTCCATTAAAAGCTTCTACTATTAATAGTACACCAAACCCGAAAGGGTTAAAATAATGAAAACTTTCCGTTATATTACTTTTTTTAATATATATATATATATATATATATATATGTGTGTGTGTTTTTTTTTTTTTTTTTTTACAGAAAAATTTTAATTTTAGACATTTTTCTGCTGCCGAAGCTTTCACTTTAAAAATACTGACTTTACTTCTTAAGTGTGAATAAATTACTCATTTTTTGTGTTTAGCAATGATTAAAAATGATTCGACAGAATTCTATAAATAGAGTGCAAATGCTGTAAGTTACCTGCCTTCAGTCCAATTTGGTTTCAGGCATTTTCATCGTTCTTAGGGTCTATGTATGTGTCTATTTAACTTCTTTGTATAAAAATACATATACATTTTTTCGCGAACGTATTTTACATTTTCCCGTTTTTAGATAAAAAAAAGGAGTATTTTTTTCTGAGCTCTGTTCGGAATAGGTAGATTTTCAGAATAGAGGGACTTTACTGTAATCATAAATGGGGTTTAAGGAATATGAAAAATTGTTCAAATGATGACTGTAAAAAAGAATATTTTTTCAAATGATACCAAGTTATATCAATCTTATCATTTTCTATTATTTTAACGCAATCAAAGCGATTAATAAAGATATCATACGAATTGAATATTTCCAACTCCAACTTGGCCCCACCAGTGGCCGCGAGGTTCTGACCTCCAAACTGGTACACGGTAGGTGCTGGGTTCGAACCCAATCGCGACCGTCGGCCTAACCGTTCGGAGTTTTCCGTGGTTTTCTTCGAACCTTGCGTAAATACGGGTTAGGTTCCCTTAGAAAGACCCCCACGGAGGGCATCCCACCCCTTAGGGCTTATATTCCACTGTGTAGATAATTGGCCGACATACAAACAAACCAACTCCAACTTGGTGAAAAAATGTCCAAGCCGTGAATCGAATCCAGATCTCTGGCATACGGGAGCAATGCTGTTTAACACCTAAGCTATACCTGGGCTCATAACCGAAGAGCATACTTTGCTCAGAAACCTTAGTGGTAGTAATATCTGGTCTGTCATATAGACAGCTCAACTGAACAACGCGTACAACAATACATAAACCACGCACCCATCGTTTAAATGGGTCTGTGTATATATAAAACTTTATCATGTTAGGGGAGGGGGAGGACGTGCTGGCACATGACATTGTAAGATATCTCAGTGGCGTAGCTAGGTATTTTGGCGCCCAGGGCAGGAAGAAATTTTGCGCCACCCCCCCCCCCACCCCCCACCCACTCTACCCGCCAGAAAAAAAAGAAAATAACTACATATTTTTCCTCGAGATAAGAAAATGCCTTATTTTGGCTTGTACCGGAAGAAAAAGGAGTCGTCACTCTTCCTTGTTTTTAAGGATTCAGCTGATTACACAAACATACGAAACTAAAATGTGTGAAACCCGATTATTAAAGATTTATAGTTTTCATAGAATGTAAATTTTCCAAGTAGGTCAAAAAAGTCCGATCCAGGATTCGAACCAGGGATGTTTGGGTGAAGCCGCCCAATGCTATTCCAACTGAGCTACCCCGGACGAATGCTGAAGTAATAATTCATCCAATTAACCTCGACGATCACACAATCTAGTCTGATACTGTGGGTCAGCTCAACAGAATAAATCGATGGTTAGTATATGGAACTGCCGAAAAAGCTGTATACAAAATTAGATTAATTTATAAGACGATTATTCAATCGGTAAACCTGGTACATCACAGATCCCGGAGATTGTGCGATTCTTGACCAAATATCAATCAAGAGCTAATTAATTAATTAAACTAAATATTCCTCCCGAATTGACAGATTCACCCCCCAGATGGAAAAACATTACAATCCCCAACATATTAACAAAAGCCGGCATGAAAAAATATTAGATTTTGCCCATTTGAGATGCATGAACAATGCACGACCAACGACCATCATATAGGTCCCGAGATTCACGTAAATGGTTCCTGGGACCTCCGTCCGATCGAACTTTATAAAATTATCGAACTTTTAAAATTATAAAGCCAATGGTTCTAGCCTCATTTTGCATAATGACAGACTTGAGAAACCAAGTTGCCATGAAAGTTTAGGTAAATGTAAACGTGTTATGTGCATTAATTTTTTGGTGTGTTTAATGCAATGCTATGAGGAAAAATGGTATCCTATGGTGAACAAACTAAAATATTAACTTTAAATGAAGCTGGAATGTCTGTTTCTAATAGTGAAAAAAAATAGGAAGGTACAAAGCTGCAGCAAACAATTTTCTCACAAATCTCGGAGGTTACGGCAGTAGGAAGCATACAGCAAGACCGAAATCCTTAAGTGTAAAGCAATCAAGATAAATTCGGAAGCTAGCTTGCAAACAAAAAAAATGTCTGTCCAAATTCAAGAACAATTGCAAATACCATGTACAAGCCGAACGGTCAGAAATGTTTTAAGTAACAATTCAATTGTTCAAATAATAAAAAAAAAATAATAATAAAGGAAAACCCCCTGTCTTTAAGCAGCACAAATATGCCCACTTAAACTGCACGAAAACATTTCACCGAAGGTACAAACTGGGGAGATATCTTTTCTGATAAAAAGAAATTTAATTTCGATGGACTCGACGGCTATTAAATATTTTTGGCATGACTTACAGCAGGAACCTCATTTTTCTTTTTTAAAGCGTCAATTTTGAGGTGGTTCGGGAATGATTTGGACTGCATTTGCTGCCCCTGGAACCACACCAATTGTTTTCATGCATAAAGCATAACTAAATGAATTTTTATGTAGTTTCAAAGTTAACTAAATCTTGACCGGGAGCTAATCAGGTGAAATACCTTCAATGGCCAGTTCATAGCCCCAATCTGAATGTAATAGAAAATCTTTAGGGAATTTTAGCTTGAAATATTTACAAAAATGGGCGGTAATTCAATTCTAAGTTAGATTTCATGAATGCTATTAAAAACTGCTGGAACTGTTTTGATGTTTGATTCATTGAGTACTTTGCGTGATCTAATAGATTCAATGAACAAGAGACTAGTCAAAGTCATCGATAAAAAAAAGTGACAGAAATGGCTTGAAATATTTACTGTACATGCAAGTGTGAAAACTTGAGTGAGGGTAGTCAAAAGCGGATCCTGATTCTCATGAGGCTCAGATTTTTCAATTTTTGGTGATTAGTAGAAAAAATTAATTATAAACTCATCAAAAATGCGATCGATTTCTTTCCACAAAAACCGATCGCACATCTGAACATGATTCCATAGCTGAAACGGAATAAATTAAGAATTTTCACTAATCAGCGAAAATTAAGAAAAATAATTAAGATATCGATTCGAAAATTTTAGAGCACTTGCAGAAAAATATTTTAAACCTGAGTATAAATTTTCTGAAAATCGATCGGTAATAAATTTTCCAGAACCTGATGGTTACAGTGCAGAAGTTCGAAGAAACAACCATACAGGGATGAACATTCATTAATAAATAAACTAAAAAGAGATTATTTTCTTGCCGACACCTCTGTCTAATTTCCAAAAATTGTTGGATCAGAGACTATATGACATATAGGCAATCGACTTAATTATTAAACGTAACTTACACAAAAGAAAAGTTCAAAAATTCTTTTTTTTGTCAAAATATATGAAATAACTTCGGTTTAAAGCTCCTCTCAATTTGGCATCACCTCCCCCCCCCCCCTTTTTTTTAATCATTTCGTTTGAAAAAATCGACGGACGGGTCAGCTAGTATACAAGTAAAAGATGTTCGTTTGATACCAGAAATGTGACTCCAAGTCGCCAAAAATGTCTTTAGATTTATAAATTGAAGTCTATAAATATAATTTAAGAAAATTTTAAAATTTAATCGAAGATTATTAGTGTGTTTTTCTAATGGCGAATTTTATTTATGTTAATCAAAATTAACATCAAATTCTTTTCTCGGATTTTGTGAGCCAGATTTCAACGGGGATTGATGCATTCAGATTAGCATATGATTTTCATATAGTTTTAGCTCCACTTTCCAATGCAAGGGGCACTTTCTCAGACCCAATTTCAAATGGGTTTTGTTCATCCAACTAGGTTTTCAATTGTCTTACAATTTTTTATTTTACCTTTGCCGCCAAGGAGTATTTTTATCTGAAGTTTCATGGGCCCGATTTCTGGTTAAAATTGCCAACTGGCTATTTTTTCAAAATTCAGATTTCTTGATTGACACCAATTTTTTGATGACACCAAATGACGAAATTTCCCTTGTTTTCGCCTCAATAAATATGTCATTTAGTAAGACGAATTTTACAATTTCAAAAAAGCGATTGCAATCAAAAAATTCGAATTGCAAAATGTAGTGTGCTGGCAAAACTCTTTCTCCAGAATTTTTATCTGCCAACTATCTGACAATTATTTACAAATTTTTCGGGGCTTGAGCAGCACGCTAATGCTATATGGGAATGCTAGAGGTCTATGGGGGTAGGTTAGAGGTCTGCTCGGGCCCAGCTCTGGACCGAGGCCCGTATCCAGCCCGGAGCGGTGGTTTCGAATTTTCTAACGGACCGGGCCGACGCGAACTGATAAAAAAAAATTAGCGGGCCTGCCGGCCCGTTATTAAGATTTCGGCAAAGACGATGAAATATGATCTATTTCAACAAATATGGCTTTAACGAGAATAAGTATAAGTGTGTGTCACGAACCGATCCTAGTTTGACAACAACAAAACAGAAATGAAACTTGTACAATGTAGAGATCGGCATCGGACTGTTATTATGTGTCTAACCTGGAATTAATATTTTTTTAGCAGACTCGTGACGGGTCGAAATCAGAATTACATTGTTTTTCTACATATAGTCGAGCTAGGCTGGAATTAGATTGAATTGTTCACAAAATGTGTTGGGCAGGCAACATGATTTGTAAAAGTACTAATAGCGATAAAGGACTTATTACCGTAATATTTGGAAATATACTTATATGTGGTTCTTAAATTCGCTGCTCAACAACGTGAAAATTTGACACATTTTCTGACTAATTTTTAACTGCAAATGTATAATAAAATTGACAAGCCTGGCTATTGAAAGGATTTGGAATCATATAGCGTTTTCCTTTTTTTGGAAATAAGATACTCGGATATACTTGTAGAGATATGGAAGACTCTTGTAACGTGGTTGCAGATTTTTTTCCTTTCCCATGCTGTCGCTTCCAGAAATTCAATTCAAAATGCTAACTTTGTTAAATTGCTTGTATAAAAAAAGTGAATAACGTCATTCGATTACTTAGTTTCTAAATAAAAACACTTGCTAATCTTATGCGTTTCCGAAAAGAAATGAATTTAAAAATGTATTAGAAAGTAGATCCTTTGGTTTTTGAAAAAGATTTTTAATAAAATGATACAGAAATATATTCATTAATCTATTTTTTACCATACAACTTCAAGAGTTATGATGTTTTTAACTTTCTTTCTTTCTTCTTTTTTTATTAAGCACAGTAAATTTGTAATGAATCTTTATTTGAATGTTGAAAATCTAAGAATCTAAGTAAGTAATTATTAGTATTGCTATAGTATATTTTCTGTAAAATATAATGTAAAATCTTCCTATAAATAGGCATGCAATATTTTATTTTAAAAAAATCTTAATTATATGATAAAAATCGGAATTTTTTCGAAATAGTAGAAATTGCGTAGTAGTCTCTACTAGCAGATCGGTCCGGGACAAAATAATTTTCATTCAGACCGGGCCGGGTCCGAGAATGGAAATTCCGGCCCGTGCAGACATCTAACGTAGGCAGCAAGGACCCGAACAAGAGATTCATTTTGAAACAGATAAAATATCAACGGAAATTTGTAATGGCTAGAAATGCGTGTGTAGCACGCATGGTCTACACAGAGGGAAAAAACAGACAATTTTACGGAAATTGTACTGGTAATCGCTATGCCAGTACAAGTTACTGTTTTTTAACGGAAGCATTTCCGTAAATTTCCAATTTTCCCCCTGCCCCCCCCCCCAAAAAAAAAAATAATAAAAAATAAAAAAGAAAAAAGAAAAAAAGAAAAAATTTCTCAAATTCCATTAAAAAGCCGTAAATTGTACTGGCGTCCTGATTACCAATACAATTTTCGTAAAATCGTCCGCTTTTTTTTTTCTTTTACAGTATACGCTGCCGAAGACAGGGGAGATACATATCAGAGATTCATTTCTGAGAGGGTTTTTTTATGTTTTTTTTATTTTAATAGGAATAGAAGTTTTAAACATTCGCGGTTCGTTTGGAAAAATCATCAGCTAGGTGATTGCGATCAGTCAACAAAGGAAAAATGTTATTTTCATGCCAAAAATATGACTACGAGTCACCAACAGGCCTTTCGATTTATAAAGTGGAGGATAAACAGTTAAAAATCCCTATCAGTGACTGACAATTATAGATATCTCCATTTATTCCACCTTCACCGAATTTCTTTAAAACATTCATACACATACGCACACTCACCAAAAAAAAAGTCAACAATTCTTATTTCTCCTCTTCAGACCTGAGGTACACAAATGTGTACCTCCATTCGTTTCATCATAAAAACTAATTGTTCGATTTTTTTGCATTTTTACTTCACTTCTATACAGCTGAATGATTTTTGCTTTAAATCAAAACCAATAAAAGTCAGCACTGATGAAAATTACCTCATAAAATAAATATTATCTTCATCCAAATTTCAAAATTACCTTCAAGACATTGTGGCCAAAAAAGTAAGAAATATTCAAAATTATTTAACTTGAATGTTTTACAATATAACATTATGAAGATTTGCTTATCATTTACTTGTTTAAAGACCTTAATTTTGTTATTGCGTAAATTTATATTACTGATAGTTAAACTGGTGTTTTGAAGGGATTAGTACTTTTATATCTTTATTTGTAAACTTAAATTACCAGTCCCCTATAGTACTGATTTCACAAAAATGACTCTTTCTGTCATCTATGGTGTCGTTTCGATTATGCAAAAGCAATAAATATATATTTGTAGAGTTTTTTTATGCTCAGGTCTGAAGAGTTTATTGTCAAAATATGTGAAATAATTTCGATTTAAAGCTCCTCTCAATATTGGTGCCCCCTTAATCCTTTTGTGCCTCAATTCAGGTACATATCTTAAATACAAAGTGTGTTGAGCTATCCCTATAGATATTATTCTTTTTTCATTATTTGTATGTAACAAAGTATCTTATTAAAGAAAACATTCATTGACACACATACAAAAAAGAAAAGGAAAAAAAATCAAAATTTTTTATTTATTGTCAAAGTATGTGGGATAATTTCAATTTAAACCTCTCTCAATTTGGCGCCCCTTGGCCTCGGCGCCCGGGGCCACCGCCCCCCTTGCCCCCCCTTAGCTACGCCACTGAGATATCTTTAAGGGGCGGGAGGATTTATCTTTCGATATCGATATCATTTTTTGATCCAATCAAAATTTTCTAATTTTATTTGTAACATGCTCTTTAATTCTAAGCATGTTATCTTCTTTATTCTGTTATCTATTTTTATGAAAATTTAAAGCTATTATTGCAATTACCAAATTATTATAAAATTATTTAGTTCTAAAATATGGTATACCGAACGTTTGATCTTCCTATTCTTCCTCATATATGTATGCGTATAATCACAGTGCGAGAAACCAAATGTGAAGTATATATGAAATGAAGCTTGTGATTTCAAATAAATGAAAAAAGAAGAATGTTGTCCATTTATTTTGTTGATAAGAATTTTTATCTGCACTCGAACCTTTCCTGAGTCACGGTATCACCAAAAAAAAATTTTTTTTTTTTTTTATCGAAATCGCTCTAGTACTTTAAGAGGTAATGGGATTTTTAGCTGAAAAGTACAATTTTTCGGAGATCTAAAAAATCTAAGCAATTCTGTCTTTGAGCGAAGTTCAGCAGAGGATTAAAAGTATGAATTAAAGTATGTCACATGAATTAAAGTATTTACACGGATAAAATTTTGTTGAATAAAATAAATGAGTATAAAATGCTAGAATAAAATTAATGTGAGAAGGCGTATCGTAACAGTCGTATCTTCCTTTAAGTAATCGCAAACTGTTAATCATTGGTAATAATAACCCACTTTTTGCTGAGAAATTTCTCAACCTAATGAATGAAAACTATTTTCCCTCTATGACATAATAAAATTATACGTCGAAGGGCCCAAACTTCTTCAAAGTATTCCAATTAATATTATTTGACAGGTGAATTATGTCATGTCTACAAATAGACGTGCATATTTATTCAAAAATATTCCGCAATATAAGAATTCGCTCATTTCCCAGCCTAGGCACGTACGCAAACAGACAGCATTTAATTTTCCTCGCCTCAAAGTCAGAACAGGCGTGTTTAATAAAAAAAGTTTTGCACTTTCTTGGGGGAAACTCGTTTGATTTTTGGTATTAAGAAGCTGTCCGCATTCCGGTAAAATCACTGTATTTCGTATTAAAAATGTGTACAGCCGTGAAAAAATAAATAAATAAATAAATAAATAAAATACCTCCCCTCTTTCTTACTAATTCTGCCAATAATTCATAATAGAAGAAATTTACTGGTATCAAATGATTGGAAATATATCCTACTTTTAAATGATATATACAAAATCTGCTTAAGGGCCGGTTATTTGGTCGGAATTTTGCAGCGTCTATGGAATTTTTCAGCGAATTTTACATGACTCCGGATTCCAGCGCAATAACACTTTTTTTATATATCACGATCACTGAACATTTAAAGACATGTTTACAAAGTCACTTTGTAAGTAGACATAATTCTTTTTTTTTTTTTTTTTTTTTTTTTTTTTTATTACAAACAACGTTAATTTGGCTGAACTTCCTCGGCTTTTGTTAAAATACGGTGTATACTTTTATTAGACGAAATTAAGAAAAAAAAAAGATTAAGGATTGTGTTAATATTATTCGACATAGTATATGTCCATTTTCATGGGGCCAAATGGATCCATGAAGAGAAAGAAAGATGAAATATATACATTTTTATGTAACATTAACATGCAATATTCAAAATATGTCTGATAGAGTGAAACTAACTGAACGTATGTACAAGGATTCAGACTTTAATTAACTTTTAGAAGCTGAACATTAGCTTTTAAAAGCTGAATTGCCAAATCTCCAAAGTCCCACTGTAAAATCATGACCAAAGTTGAATTCAGACACTTTTCTCCGGAAAAGATTTCTATGGCGCCGGGGGAAGGGACATTATAAAGTTCTGGGGGGGGGTGCAGTGGCGTAGCTAAGGGGGGGCAAGGGGGGCGTCCGCCCCGGTCGCCGAGGCCTAGGGGCGCCAAATTGAGAGAAATTGTTATATATCTATAATGGGGCAGGGGCGCAAAATTTCTTGATGGCCCCGGGCGCCAAAAAACATCAAAAAACATAGCTACGCCACTGGGGGGGTGTACTTTTTGACCATTGAAAACGCAAAATCTCATATTTTCTGGAGGGAGAATTTCCCCTCCTCAGCCCATCCCCTGAATTCAACTCTGATCATGGCCTAGTTATCTCACGAAACCTTACATCTTTTTGGTTGCCACTTTGAACTTCTTTTAAACTTATGAAAAGTTGAAAAATAAGACATTTTTTGTTACAATATTGTACACTTTATTGTTAAAAATGATTTACAATCTCTTCTTTGTGTATATATATATTTGATTTTTAAATTCCATAAAGCATAGTAATTATTTCCTCGCTGAAAAGCTGTTTATTTGAAAGTAGGTCACATACTGTGTATGTCTAAGGTTTAAACAAAACCGATTGGAAAGAAACGTGTAGTGCTTTATCAAAGTTTTAAACAGTTGTTAGTAGCACACACCTAACATATTTTTAACAGTCCACGTTTCATTTCTCTCTGTAAATGGAAGTTTTACTACCATTTATGGGTTTTGGTGTATGTCTTCATTGACTTTAATGCAATCTGCTATTTTGTAATGAATATTAAACACTTTACGTCTTTACAATTACTTGTGTTGTTATCTTCATGTAATAATGATAATATACGGCTTTGCATTCATTATTGTCAAGTTCTGAAAAACCTCTGGAATTTCAAAAAATTCAATGCATCATGAACCGATGGTTTTTGTTCATAGTAGAATAGAATTTTTACTGTTTTACTTGTCATAGCATGGAGATTTTTTTTTTTTTTAATATAACTATCAATCACCAAAGGTCTGTATAAAGATTTGAAAATGTGTCTTTTTGAAAATTAACGTCAAGACTATTTATTTCATCACATAATCTTAATTACTAACTTATTACGATTACTTTTACAATTTACATTGTCTACATATCAATAAAAAAATAAACCACGTTTCAATCATTTTTGTGCTGAGATCAATAGAAATATTTCAGACTCTGATTAAAATTTTGATATACCGAAACTAAATAAATATGAATCCATTTTAAAAGTTGGTATTTAAAATGCTCATTTTATTAGCGTAACAAAAATTCAGATTTTTTTTTTCATTTAAAATGTCTTATGTAAAGTTATCCCTTGACAATTTAACTTACATTGATTTATATTAATATTTTCTTTCATATCGAAAGCGGGGAAAAAAATTGGAATGGAAATCAAATATTTTGGAAGAAGAAAAAAACTTTTTCTTTCCATGCGATTACTTCTTTTTCACAGACGTTCAACATTTGATTTACTTTCCCGCTCTTTTACTGCTTAAAAAAGCTTTCCGAATTCTGACTAAATCAAATTATGTTCCAAAGAGATAGCCTTTTCAAAAGTTTGCCAATTTACTCTAATTCAATTTTTTAGATTCGGAAAAGTATCTGCTCTTTTTTATTTATTCTCTGTCTGATTCGTTTTTTATTTTGTTAAAGAATATTATTAGCTTTATATATTTCGTTACATTTATACTCTTGAAACTGATTTTTCCTCTTCTTTTATTTTTAGGTAAGAAAAATGTCTCTGTAATTTCGTTTGGAAGAAAAATAAAGCAAAATGTGGATATATATATATATATGTGGAATAATTTATGTTCATTGATTTCCGTAAGTAATGTTAATTTTCTGTTTAACCTCATAACCTAAATATTTTTTAAGGCTTCTGGCTCCCTGCCAGTCTGTGAATAAAATCGTCTGTGCAAAAGATGGATTATTTCGAATACTTCTATTTTCAAAAATGTCTGTAGCCATGGTAATTAAAACAAAAGAATTTTGAATTTTCTTTGTCGATTTTGGAATGTTAACGTAATGTTTAAGCATGACTAAATCGTTTTAGCTTAGAAACGTCTTATTTCGCTGTGGAATTTCAATTATATGAAATTCGGTTTAAATACTTAGGTCTGAAAAAGAACTTTTCTAGAGACAAATGTACTGATGTTATTAAGCTTGATTTACCTAAAGTAAATAGAAATCATTACCCAGCTGTAAATTTCAAATAAAAAAGGGTTACCCACTAATTACGTTAGTCAAATTTTGGGACTTTTTGAACCCTTCTTCCTCGTAATTCACAATCGCGTGAAACTGTCTCTTGTTTTTTTGTCGTCATATTTGTTGCTATTTCTATTACGTAGCGTTAAGTATGATTAAAACAGAAACAACAATTCTTATTTCTTTATATGCCTATTATCGATTGAAATAATTTCTACAGAACTATCAAGATCCTGTGTGCTCTTACTTCAATCTGTTTGCAATGCAATGGCTTGAATTATGTATCTAATATCTGAATATATCTAATACTTTCTGAATACAAATTTTAATATTTATGTACATGCTTAATATGGTTTGGAAACAATTCCTACGTAGAATAGATAAGAAAAAAAAAACACTTATTGTCATTAAAATAAAAACAAATCTGCTAAAAAAATATTTAATAAAACATAAAGGCTAGAAAAAGAAATAAATTAAGAGGCCTACTAGTTTCGTATGTACAAACGGTGAAATTCACCATATCAGTAATAATAAAATCAACTATTGATTGTGAACAAATGTTTGAAATGCAAACTTGGCCCTCTTTAAGTGTGATTTAATCAATGTAATCAGTAATCGTGTGCAAATAAGCATTTTTTCAAAATACCATGTATGAATTTTATGTTAATGTAAAGCACCGAAAATAAACTCTCTTCCGAACATAATTCCCTCTCATATATTTTACAAGCTATATAAGTCATCTGTGAGAACTTTATAAATTCCAAATATATCCCCGCACTTTCCCAATTTTCCGAACAATTTCACAAAAGTTCGAATTATAAGCACCCCTTAAAATTATTAGAATTTCCTGTCTGCTGAAGCTGAGCTGTTAGGTACTTTACGGTACTTAGATGCAAAATATTCGATGTCATTTTACCGACTGGCGTAGCTAAAAAACGGAGAATGTAAAAATAGTATGGTACTAACGAACACAGAAAAGACATAGTATAAGGTACCCAAGCCCGACAGCTATCTCTAAAAACATAAAATAGGGGGCTTATTAATGGACCATTGCCCACTTTTATCTCTTTTTCCAATGCAGACCCATGTATGATTACTTAACCCTTTAACGATCATAGCATTTTCATTGCTAAGATGCCGAAATAAATGAATGACACCGGTAGAAATGAACAAATATATTTCTAAATAAGAAAACGTGATTTTTCACATAAAAAATAAAAGGGATATTTTTAGATAAAAATGCCGGTGTCAGTGTTGCGTATCGGAATTAAAATTTTGTGGTTTCGTGGCGAAACCAATGAACGTTAAAGGGTTAAAAGACTAGCTCATTCACCAATTATGTGCGATTTTTTGTATAATTAGTAATTTGTGTATAAGTCGACCCTCCATTTTAAACTCCCAAATGTTGTCTAAAATTCCTCGATTTATACACGAGTATATACGGTACTTCGAAACTAAAATTTAACAATTTGCTCAAAATAATTTATGTAGGAATAACATAATTCAGTATTTTAAATAATTTTCTGCATTATGTATTTCTCCATGTTCTTATGTAAACCAGCAGTATATGTTGCATAAGTAAGAAAACTTATCTTCATTAAACCCTGTGATTCACATAAAAGCCTTTATCACTTCTCGTCAGCTCATGAACTCTTTATTAATGCCATAAAAAGTCATCTTCCACAAGTGTCGTTACGTCATCGCTGTCCGAAGGCGTTGGGGTTACGGTTGAGAGTGAAGTAAAATAAGTAAGCAGTAAAGATTGAAAGTGAAAACAGGATAAAAAAAGCCAATAAAAAAGAATTCGGTCTACAATGAGGCCATGAAACGGGTTTTGATTAGAGGTCCACAATTCATCGCTTTCTCTAGCTGACATTTTTTTCTTTTCCTTCCATGACGGAAGATGCTTGTAGTCTGTTCAGTTATTCTGAAGATTAAAAAATAAGAAAAAAAAAAACCTGTTAGTATTTTTTATGTCCTTGTCTGCAGTGGATCCTTTTTTAATGAAACGTCAGTTTAGTAAAATCAGAAATTTATCCATTTAGAGATTTAGTTTTACTTACCCATCATACGTAGTAAAGGGTAAGTCTTGCAATCGTTTTGAAAATCGAAAAAAAAATTTTGACGGATTTACACGTTTCAGATACTGGAGATTCCGAAAAACATATTTTTAGAAAAAAAAAAAAAAAATTGCGTCCGTCCGTCTGTGTGTCTGTCTGTCTGTAACCGCTCTATCTCCAGAACAAATTGAGATAGAGACTTGAAATTTTGTATGTACTTAGTAAGTAAGAATAGAACGAAGCCTATTTAATATCAGTAACCTCGATTGTCCGGAACTATTTTTTCCGGACTCTCGAAAAATTCATTCTGATGAAAGGTGTATATAAAAATTTTCGAATTTTTTTATTTTAAGGACTGGACTTAAAAGGCAATAAAATAACACAAATTTTGCATAAAAAACGAGGTCGATCGGATTATTAGTTGTCGAGATATGTGTAATCATGTTTTCCAAATTCTTCGATTTTTCATGACCCTGTATTTCATTCAAATTTCAATTCACAGGTATATTTTTATTGGAAATGAGACGCTTAATCCAATACAGTAAATTTTTAATTAATATGATTATTATTTTTTGAGTTATAAGGATGTTTCTTTTACGCAATCCGATACTACTCGAGTATTTTGGCGTTTTATATAATTAGTCAAAATTGGCTCATCAGCAATTCATTAATGGAGCATTATTGTATGTTAAAATTATTTATTTATGCGTTTAAATTTTATTTTGGAGTTGCCATAGACACGCGTTTTATTTTCATATTTTATATTATGATGGGTAAGTATTACAGTGCCCCCCCCCCCCCCCAACGACTAGTTTTATATACTCGGTAATATTTAGGACTTCCTGTATAGGGCCATTTCATGAGAAACGGACAAAATGTCCCGTATGTGACCTTACATAAATACCTATAACCTATATTTAGTAACTTATCTATATATTTAAAAGACCAGGGTGGGTTTTTTTTTAATTTTTATTATTATTATTATTTATTTATTTATTTATTTTTTAGTCATTATTTTTTGAGTTTTCTACTGGACTGATTGTGATAGTTTTCTTTTTAAATGAAAGCTGTTCGTATTCATATGTAGATGTGCCCATTCTAGTTATTTTTTAAATTATTTCCGTTTTTGTATTTTATTTTTTATTTTTAAATCTTTTTTATGAAATTTCTTCAAAACAGTGGCAATCGAATTACTTCCACGTACATATTTATTTAATTGATTCGAGATTTTTTATACGATCAGCAAGTTTCATTTAATAAAATTAAGGATCAGATTTTTTGTAAATTAAATAATTACTTTTTTTAATAAAAATTTTAAGTAAAAAGTCATTTTTAAATATGAATAAAGGTCATGACTTTTTTTTTTCTTAAACTAATTAATTTTTTAGAAATATAGTCCTTACAGTTATAGAAAATGCTTCTAAAAAAAAAGGAAAAAAGAATGTTTCAAAAAATAAAAAATTGTGAGGGAAGTATAGTTTTAATTTTTTAATTTTTTTTTTTTTTTTTTTTTTTTTTTTTTTACATTTTTAAAAATATTTTACGACAAGAATTACTTTTTTTTTTTCTTCATTGAATCGTTTTTCCTCATAAAACCATTTAACATATTAAAAAGCTCTTATAAAATACCCAAAGAGAAAGTATTTCAAAGGATGCCGCGTTCCCTTGAGGAGTTGGAAAATTTCTGAATGAATCGAAAAAAGGTTAGTCTTATTTTTGAATAACGCCAGAAATAATTTTATTAATCAGACAAATGAATCGAAGACTATTTTAATCGTCTGCTATTTCGGAGTGGTGGAAAAAAATCCTTTATCTTTCTTATAAAAGTTGTAGTTATGTTTTTCTCTAGTTAATGGCGGTAAAATGTCATTGTATTGTATTGGTCTCTATCGTATCGTCGTCTATAGTATTGACTCTAAATAGTAAAGGTAAAATAGACCAAAAATTGCGTGTAATTAATCCATAAGATAATAATTTATGGATTAATTAAACTAAACAAAAAAGCAACACAAAAATATAAGAAATAAGAAACATTAAATGTTCATTTCAATAAATTTTTACCTTTATTTTGAAATAAAGATACTTGAATTAATTCTTTATTTCGTTTGAGGGTATTCCCCCTCCCCCTCCCCCCGGCTAATCGGTTTTTTTTTTTTTTTTTTTTTTTTTTTTTTTTTTTTTCATATAAATGTTTTTAACCTTTTCGCAATTTATTTTTTTTTTTTTCAATTTTAAGAAAAAATTATGCTTTAATAACATGAACTCTAGCTATCCAAATACGTAGATTAATTACAGTTTAACGAATATTTCAATGTCTGAAACAAAACGAATATTGTTGTTTTCATAGACAACTTTCATAATCAAATTTTTTAATTCATATTCACATGAAAACAGGCTTGTCGTTTTTTCGCGATATTTTGAGGAAATTGCCTTTTTATTGGGATTTTGTAACAAAATCAGACAGTTTTTCGCGAATCTTTAGACGAAATTTGACTGAAATTATTCATCATTTCGCGATTTTTTTTAACAATGTGCCTTTTTTGCGATTTTTTGACGAAATGTGCCAGTTTTTTTGCGATCTTTTGACAAAAGTTAACATTTTATCACGAGTTTTTGATAAAAATTGCCGTTTTTCGCGAATAATTTGGACAAAATTTGCCGTTTTATCGCGATTTGTGGACGAAATTTGTCGTTTTTCGCAATTTTTTGAGAAAAAAATGCCCGAAAATTGCTTTTTTTTCGGGATTTTGTAAGAAATTTAGCCTTTTTTCGCGAATTTCTTGACGGAATTTGCCGTAAATTATTCGTTATTTCGCGATTTTTTAATAAAATTTGCCTTTTTTGCAATTTTTTGACGAAAATTGCACGTCCCGCCGGACGCGTAAGCCCCATTTTTTTGCGTCCCATCGCCGATTTTTTGTGCTATAGCGCGTCCGCGGCATCCCTGAGCGTGTCTCACTGGCATTGATACATCGTTTAACCATCGCATTTGGCGAGTGGTATCTATTAAATTTGGCGAGTGACGACAATAAAGTTAATCGCCATGTTTTAAAAGTTACTCGACGATTGGCGAGTGGCGAGTGCTAATTTTGTGCTATAAGGCTACGGAAGAGTTTTTGGAGATGTTTAAAAAATATTAAATTGAAAAAAAAAATTTATCTGATATTACAACTATTTAATACTTTTTGCGTTTTATTACACATGATTCTTTTAGGAAAAAACCCTTTATTTTAAATTTAAAGCATGAAATATATGTTTAAAATAAAAGAAACAAACACAAACGGTGCAAGGAGAATCAAGTCAATATTTATTATTATTATTATTATTATTATTATAAATTGCCTAATCGTTAATGAAGATTTATAGTAAATGCATACACACATACTAATATTACTGCATGTAAACAGTAACAAAAGCATTTGTTAAAACAAAATAATACTCAATTAAAAGACGTGTTCTATTAATAGTACACCAGACTCAAAAGGATTAAAAATAAATAAACAATAAAAAAAATAATTATGAAAAACTATCCTTTATTTTTTTATTTCAATCATCATTAGAGAAAAATGATTCTTTTTCACAATTATGAGAAAAAGAAAAATTTAGAGAAGGATCTGAAACCTATTTTTCTCAAATTGCGGACGTTCATATTCCTTTCCCTTATTTTAGCAAGTCACCCCTGCAGGTTTAAAGCTCTCTCGCTAGTTTTTACTATTTACTTTTTATTCTCAACCAATTTTTATTTGTTTTTGCTGATCTTGTCGTCTCAATATTGCACAAGAAACTAACCGCAGATCGTCGACACCGTTTTCTGTGAATCATCAGACATCTTAAGCCCATCTTAGCACATCGCTGTGCTTACGCGGAACGTGTGATAAGCATGCTTTCCTCCATACTTTCGTCGTTATCGAATGGCTTTAGCTGCTGCTCTCCCATTATTATGGCTACCCCTTCAGGTTTTAATGGGCTTTTATGTTGTTCTTATAGTAATTGAATTCATTCTTGTGACGAAATAAATGACTCGGAACATGAAAATCGCCCGTTTGCCGGCAGAAACTGCCCGACGGGTGGTTTTAAGGGGACTGACTTCTTGCCCGGGCATTCTGTCATTTTTAAAGTAGAGATATTGTTTTCCATGCCAGTTAACTTTGCGGGGGTTTATGAAGAAAATGTTATTATATTACGATATTGCTTACCTGCAGTAATTGGATGTATGAAGCAAGGAGTGCAAAATAGGGTCACTGCGCCTCCCTATATTTTGAAATTTAATTAAAATTTCCTTTTTATCTACCGATTTTGAAAAATTTGTAAAATTTATTCTTCAACAAATTATTTAAGAAAATTATAAAAAGAAATTTTTTTCGCATAGGCAGATCTGAATTTCTTGAGAAAATCGATTTTAATTATGTTTTTCTTTTTTAATTTGTGCATTTAAAAAATAAATTAAACGAGAATTTCAGGATGGCAGAGTTTCTCTGACAAAAGAAGGAATTGTTTCAATTCTAGAGTGAAAAATGAAAGTGAAAAGAACATTTCCTTTAAATAATCATTGTATTATGTTTAATTTTAACGGATGAAATTACGCATCTAATTTTAAATGCCATGTTTATTGATGGAAGCTTTATGTCTAGGGTTAATAAGTATTGTTTTTCATTCTCTTCGTCCGAAGATCAGGTTAATAATAAAATCTACCAGTAAAGTAGTTAGTTTTGTTACGCTGGTACAACATGTGTACCAGTCGGCGTGGAACATATATTCCAAAGGCTAAAAAATCATTATAATGCAGAAGACATTTTGTTACTTTAATCATGTTTCATGCGTTAATTTGATACGATTCCAAAGATATTTCATAACACATCGCAATGTTTATTTTTAAATAAACCCGCTGAATCGCTATCTTTTGAGAACCAACAGTTCTAGCATATCGCATAACGGCAGGCGTGTCGGGTTTGGAGAAATAAAATTGGATGCTATGTCTCATCTAACTCAATGATAACGGTGGTCAAAAAAAGAAAAAAAAAGAAGAAATGTAAGGAGGCTATTGAATCAATCTAATCAGAACAGTTTATTTATAAACGATTTCTTTATATATGTATTGAATTTCTGTATTGGGGGAAAACATTTTTCCTACCCCAGAAATTTGTAGTGTAACGTAAAAACTGAAAGTTCAAATAATTTTAAAAATAATGCGTTAGCCTAAATTACGGGGCACTTCCCAACGCTGCATAAAATTAAATACAATTTAGTAACTGATCGTCGTGCGGCGATCTGTCGAATCTCGATCCGCAGCCAGGTATTTTAAATTTAAGAATGAACATTGTTAATATTGATTTTAAGTAATTTACTCATAAGCATTTAAATATTTCTGTACAGCCCTATGTAATAGAAGCCTATCAGATTCGGTACTTGGTCAATTTAAGGAATACATGTTAACCGTACAAAGTCCATATTTCCTTAACTTATATTGGCGGGATATTCACGTGTCCGTTGGGGGGAGGAAATAAGGAAAAAAAAAAGGAAATATTTTGGGAGTGAGGCCGCTATGGCATTTTGAAGGCATTCATGTATCATGTGAGGTCGCATCAAGAAAATTCGTTTAAGCTATAAATGTCTCCCTGAGTTAAGCTAGCAAATATAGTTCCCAAATAAAGGGGAATGGAATTTTGGGCATCTGGTCTTGTTGTCAATTGTCATCACTACTGAAATAAATATGTCCTCCGAGGAATTTGCATCTCAGTAAATTACTGAGTGAAATTAACAAGGTAGCCATAAAAATGTTGCATTTTGTTAACATGACTGTCATATTACGTCATAAAAACGGGATTAGATGTTTGCTAGAGGGTATAAGTTCAGACCACCAACACCCACCAAAAGTTAAGCGTTACTTGAAAAATTATAATGTTATGCAGATAGTCATGTAAATAGAGAAAGAAGTCGCTTCTAAAAAGTTTTTATAGGAGTAGATGATTTTTCGCGAGATTTTAAGCAGACATAAAATTAAGGGGGGGGAATGAGAAGAGAAGTTAAGAAGCAGATGGAGTTTTAAGTAATAAGCAGCTTCTTTCTCCGAGTCGAATAGAAGATCGAGGTTCTACTGTACTAAAAAAAATGACAAAAAAATCAGACGTTGCTAAAACTGTTTATTAAACGTAATATTCACAGCATGATCGCAATAATAAAAAAACTGAAATGGCACAGAAAAGAAGATCATTCAGACGCCCAATTTAAAATCGTCTGACTGAGGATTTCTTTTTTTCTTTCCGATGCTGTACGTATTACCATGACACATAAAACTTCTCAACTCCTCCTCGATGCGTTCACGACAATTTATACCATGTGTTTCTTCATTCTTTCTCCGTCATTTCTTTCTTTTGGTTTTGATTCTGCGATACAAAAGTAATTTACTCCCCGTTGTGGCTGAGTCATGCGAATGAATTGTAATGAAACGTGTTCTCCGAATAACGCTGTTCTTTCTTTTCTTTTTGTATTGCATCTTCCTACACATCATGTGAGCAGTAGTATGATATAGATATTATAATTATCGCATGGAGTCATAGCTGGTGTAAGTATTACTTAAAAAGAAACATTATTCTAGCATAGGGGAGAGTGGGGATGAAAGGGGCAGTTCGTCTTTATGAGCTTATAAAATAATGACTTTAAAATATACCATTCTCATTTTTGCTCTTAATTCTTTTCTAAAACCTTTTCTAGTACCTTCTTTGGTACTAAAAAAAAAACTTATCTTCAAGTACACAGTAATTTAAAATCTACAAGCATTTATAAAAGGTGGGAGAAATGTTCCTTTAACCCCGCTGTAAGGAATGAAAGGGACACCTAGCGGTGTTAAAAGCGACACACATAAATAAAACACTTTTATGAACATTTTGCCTTTTTATTTGCGATTACATTATTCAAAAATAAAAGATAATAATGCACAAGTAAAAATAAGACATATTGTAACATATAATAATAAAAAACTAAAGCATCCCACCACCAGTTAGGGATTTAAGTAACTCAATCAAAATATATTAATAGGGTAGGGTAGGGGGTGGTTAAGGAAAAACATAGTCGAAAAAAGAGGTAACTATCAGAATTTTCTTATAGAAAATACTTGGAATAAAATAAAGAAATTAAAGAATGCGAATATCTCTTTAACAGAATACTGGTATTTCACCCCTTTTTTGGCTGTGTTTTTTCCTGTCCCTTTTAACCCGTCAGTTTTTGTCCCTTTCAACCTCATATTCTCCTAGCGAAATTAAAAATGTATTTAAGCATGACAGTATTTTAGCTAACCGGTATTCAGATAAATTTACATACTTTACACTGCTAAATAACATAAAAATTATAATGTTAAAACATACTCATATAACCTAATATTAATTTTGTGGAGAAAAAAAATAAAAGCAAGATCAACATTTACTTTTTTACATCAAAAACAGGTTTTGTTTTCACCATCTACTACATTACAATTTCGGATGTTAGTTGTAAGAGTTATTAAGACAAAACAAGTATCGCCATCAATTGAACCAAAGTTGAAACTTTGTACATTTTATTTTCTTTCTGAAGTTTTGAATGTCCCTTTCACCCACCACTCTCAAAGTATTAGTGCTGCCATCTACACGTTGAAAACTGTGTAAATAATACTTTCAGTATGTATTTTTTAGCAACATTAAACATTGTAGCTTTAATATTAGTCTAATAGTATTTTATAACACTAAATTGGGTATGTTACCAAAAGGCAACACATGACATTTAAGGGTTGAAAACCTCCTGCATCATTGTGTTTTTGGCGAAGATTATCACACTTGGCATTATATATAAGTTACAGAGTTTCCCCCAGGTTTAAAAAGGGGCAGGGCGCTATTGCTCTGAAAAGGGCACTTTTTACATTCTTCAGGGCACTTTTTTTTATTTTTAAGGGCACTTTTATATAGTTGAATCTAGAGTCATGCGGTTCAAAAAAAAAAATTGTGGAAAAACAGAAATTTTGTCAAAGAATCAAGAAAAAAAAAATCCAAAAATTTCGTCAAAAAATTAAAAAGAAGGAAAAATGTTAATTTTGTTAAAATATCGCTAAAAAAAGGCAAATATTGTTAAAAAAATCGCAAAAAATGGCCAATTTTGTTAAAGGATCACAAAAACAGCCGATTTTTTTTTATCTTGCCGGAAATTAGTCGTTATTTCGCGATTGTTTAACGAAATTTGCCGTTTTATACGATTTTTTGACGAAATTACGTGTTTTGTGGGGCTCGTAAGAGCTATTTTTGCGTTCCGTTGCCGAGTTTTTGAGTAATTTACGCACTATAGCGCATCCGCATCATTGCTGAAGTGCTGCATTTTTTATAATGTGGGGCAAGAAGGGCACTATTTTTTTGAATGAGCGACAACAGGAGCGCTAGTTTTTGGATGAGGGGCAAGAGGGGCGCAATTTTTTAAACTAAAGTGCAGGAGGGGCGTAGCGCCCTCCTGAAACCCTCTGGGGGAAACTCTGAATAAGTGCTAATGCTCTAGAAGATAATCGCTTATTGCCGACAAAAATATGCTTTAACCTTGATTTCGATATTTGAAAAAGTGGTGGAATTTTACTGTTGGACCGGTACTTATGAAGAGGTCTATTACTAGTGATTGCATGCCATATAAGGAGATGGATGTGTCGAAGACCATGCATATGCATCTTAGCATATACGTTGGCCAAAAGGAGCAAAATAGCAAAATTTTTTATGTTTGGGATTTTCTTATGTCTGGGATAGCTGTTATGTGAAAACCGCAGACCTAACTCATGACCATATAAGGATGCGAGATTAATTTTTCGAGGATGTACATGTAAATTGATTTTAAGTTTCAGTTGTGAAAAGCATATTGTCTGCACATTACAAAAATGAAAATGGGGACAGTATATATGTATGCGACTGTAATATAGGTGTCATTCCGATAACAGTTTTAAGTTGCGTTAAACAAAATGGACATTTTGAATGGAGAAAGGAAATGAAAAGGGGAAATTTATTAATTTGTTACATTGTCATAGCATATCTATCTCAATATTATATGGCAGCGGTTCCCAAACTTTCTTAGTACACGACCCACCTTTCAGTGAAAAAAAATCTTGCGACGATCCTTTCAGAAAAAATTAAAAAAATAAATCCCGACCAACGCAAGATAAAGTTGTGTATCAGTATAGCAATTTTTGTACGATCTCTATACGCTCGGCTATTCTATCCTACGAAAAACGCAAATTTTCTTACGGAAGGTACATTATCAACAAAGACAAGAATCGGTAATTTCAATGTGTGCAAGTGAATAGTAACTAAAACAATGCACAAACTACAAAGATAGTTAAAAATACGTTTAATTGTTATGAAGACATAATTTTTTAATCAATGACATTTCTGATACGTGTGTTTACTGATGTGGATATTGTGGAACATATATTCACTCGCAATTTGTCTCGGTATTTATCTTTGAAAAACAGCGAAGTAGAAAAAGCATGCTCTCGTAAGCACGAAGGGTTGAATTTCATCAAGAACTTCAAAGCTGATTTAAATATTTCTGGATATCCTTTTCGTATATTAATCTAAAAGGAAATTAAGGGTTTCCCTTGAAATATTATTTCCTGTTGAAATTGTCTTATCTTTTTAAACAGATGAAATAAAAAACATATTTTGATGACGAACCTCGATTGTTCTGCGACCCATCAAAACAACTGCCGCGGCCCATCAGTGGGTCCGGCCCAAAGATTGGGAACCCCTGTTATATGATTTTGATATCAGTGTTTCTTGTACAGTGAGTAGAATACCCATGACGAAAGAAGTTTAGTACATAGAGCATGAGATGAAAGAGAAGTAAAAGAGAGAAGTTGATCAGGATCTGAAAGAGTACTTAGTTGGGGGAAGGAAAAAAAAAACCCCGCTTCTCACGAAGTCGCAGGCGAAGGTCAATTGCACTTTTTTTTTTTATCATCGATGTTGCGGAGAGAGAGAGAACTGAAAGAAAAGCGAAGTGAACCAAAAAACAAAACAAAACTGGTGATGCTAAAAAAAGGCTGCTGGAAAGCGCGCACGTGCAATGTTTCGGTCGGAAGATTCGGGGTCGTGACATCCCTGAGCGCTGTCACGTGAGGGATGTCGGAATGCTGTGACGTCACCCGGATTACTATGCTAGTGATCTCTCTTATTCACACATTTTTCTATGGGATAATTTTCCTATTTTGCAAATTTTTTTCCCTCATTCTGTTTTCGTTTATTTTGCTTCGGAATTCCTTATCTGAACTTACCACATTTGTGTTCGGCTTTTTTCAATGCCGCTGTTTCCAGAATATCTTGCTTTGCTTTTTTGTAGGTTAAGATGGGAGTAATTGAAACTATATTTTACTTGAATAAGGATTATACTTACGGAATATGGAATTTTTTTTTTTTTATGTTTTTTAGTTTTTTGGTTATTAATGTTTTTTCAGGGCATTTCGTGAATATTATTCTTCATAATTACTTTAGTTCAGCCTGTAAGCCATCGTAACCTGTGAATTGTATACTTTGTTCACTTGATCGCTAAAAGAGATTTCCAGTGATATGAATAAGATTATTATTCTCATTTTGAATGCTTATATTTCTTTTCTAATTTTAATTTAAATTTAATTTTCAAAAAATGTCATACAATATATCTACTACTGACTTAAAAATTTTGTTATATCTGTATGCAGTAAAGCCTTTACATTTACTATTATTTACGCTTCATCTTTTACATTCCTGCTAGATGTCACGAAACAAAATGGTTTTATAACCAGAAATCAAGTGTACTTTTAAAGCTACTTTCCGATATAGTTACAATAAAGATTGATACATTTGTCATACCGGTGAGCGAATTTTCCAATGCCATCTTCATAGAAGTTTGAAGCCTTTTGAGATAGATCTCCAAGATTTTAGTTGGGGTGGAGGTGCTATATCTCCCCAGACCTGTCTTCAGTTCTGGAAAATAGTGATAGTCACTCGGTGTCAGGCCAAACTAATGGCCCAACAGCTTTCTTTCAAAATTTCGATGGGAAATGTCCGATCACCCGGCGTACAGCCAGTTTTCTCGCTGCCGCTCGCCCTTGCACCAAATCACGACAAAGTATTTCATTTGTCGAGTAAACGGATAGATTAGACTCGCCAAATAGCTAGTGCTCAATTTTTTCTCAACTTTTTTTTTTTATATATGCATGTATATGTGCGTATCAGCACAAGCGTCACTCGTGTTTACAGCACTGAACGACTGATGTTACTTATCATGGTCAACCGAACCTTATCATTTATATTATTTTTAGAGTTACTAATCCAACATCAGTTCTATTTAGCACCCGCCAAAGCCAGACTAAACAAAAATGCTTTTTCAGTATGTGTTAATGTGTTCAATAGACAGAAATACTTTTGAAGTATGGGCTTCAATGAAAAGCTGAAGAATTCTGGAAAATTAAAGCTCGAATTTTCAGTGTATCACAATAAATTTATTTTACTTTTTTTTTTTTTTTCTTAATCTAAATTGGCGAATTTTTTCATGTTTGATAAGTCAAACTGCTAATATTCGTAAAAAGTCAGCAAGAACCCTGCGTACAGCTTATATCTGGCACCGTCTGACTTTCATCTTCTCCGAGAACTGAAGACATGTCTGGAAGAACAGTACTTCCATCCAAACAAAAATCTTCAAAACTCCCTGGAGACATATATCCCCATGTTGACTGTAACCTTTAATAAAGATGGTATTGGAAAACTAGCCCACTGTTATCGCAAATATATATCATTCTTCCTTAACTATGTCGAAAAGTAACTTTGAATATAAGCTTGATTCCTGGTTATAAAACCATATTGTTATTCACACTTGTCTTTATTTTACGGCTTATCGCAGATTGAAAGATAAAATAGCCCCCATAGTTTACCATTGAAAATCTAATAATAGAAACTAATGCTTCTTGTACAATTGCAGTCGTTATAGGAGCACTCTGATAAATAAGAAATGTTATCTTTGTAAAGCTTCCTTTGTGATGATCCCTATTATCATCCCACACATTTCTAGAAGACTGTTATTTCGGCTTGCTTGAAAAAAGGAAAAATAATTCTGACTTCGAATTCTTTTGACAAAAGTTATTCTAGCAGAAGTATACATTTTGGAACAAAATATAATAATTGTCATTAAAAAAAAAAGCTGTAGGATTTGAAAATATAATGTTTGAATAACTTCTTACTTTCGTCTGTGAATAACAGCCCACACATTTCTAGAAGACTTTTATTTCGGCTTACTTGGAAAAAGGGAAAATAATTCTGACTTCAAATTCTTTGATGGAAATTATTTTGTCATAAATACAGTCGAACATCGTTAATATGAACTTCAAGGGGAATCAAAATTTTGTTCATGTTTTCAGTAATTCATGTTAGCAGTATCAAATCTTTATATTCATTTTTATAGGGAACTGCGAAAACAATTCATATTAAAAGCAATTCATTTCAAGCGTATTTATATTAACAAGGTTTGACTGTATATCTTTTGGAACAAAATATAGTGATTATCATTCAACAAAAAAAAAGCTCTAAGGTTTGAAAATATAATGTTTAAATAGCTTCTTGCTATTAAAAAAATAAAAATAAATAAAATAACAACTCATGTCAAGCGTATTTATGTTAACAAGGTTTGACTGTATACCTTTTGGAACAAAATATAGTGATTATCATTAAAAAAAAATCAGAATATTGTAGTGATTTTTTTTCTCAAAATAAAAGCTGCAGTTATTATATGTCATTAGCAAAACTGAATTTCAAAATTTTTCACTTCAGGAAGTAAATATTTGTTTTAATGAATCTGAAAGAAGTAATTTCAGTTAGTACTCAAGAAAATAATCTGTTATTTGAATCTGTTTTTTTTTTTTTTTTTTTTTTTTTTTTTTTTTTTTTTTTTTATTATTATTAAAAAATATATTGGAAATGACAGATTTTTTATTTATATATTTATTTTTGCATGTGCTTTTTTATTTCCGAAGAAGTCTTTGCTAAGTATTTGGTAGGAACTTGAGTCAATTGTTTATTATGACAAATTATCTAAAAACTCATTAATTCGGAGAAATATTTTTCACGACTAAGTAAATTAAAGCTAGCAATCGACTAGAAGCAGTATGAACTACCCAACAATACCTCAGCTAATGCGAATAACCATCATTGCATATAGAATTCATATGACCACCAAAAAAAATATCAATTAAGTATTATTGTTTACGAATATTTTTAATTCAAATATATTAAAATTCAAACCAATAAATTTCCAGCAATAACGTAAAACGAACTTGCCCCACTTTCAAAAATCAACAGCTCAGATAAAAACAGCAATAATAACAGTAATTATAATAATAATATACTTCCTTTTGCTTCATTTGAAAGACGACTGAAATCCAG
The DNA here is from genome assembly GCA_964019185.1 of Maratus speculifer. NCBI lineage: Eukaryota > Metazoa > Arthropoda > Arachnida > Araneae > Salticidae > Maratus > Maratus speculifer. Next base: position 158,543,776 of record OZ025300.1, read on the forward strand.
AACTGTTTCTTATTCACACTATTATTATTCGTTATTTCGTATCTGTTTGTTAAATAATTTATTATTTAAAATTACCATTTTATGTGCCACATTAATTATATGGACTCTCATGGAAGGTTCGTTCATCTTGTATTGCAGAGTTTTTCGAAAATGCATCGGGTCACAAGGAATCAGAAATGTCATTTTAACTGTCCCTTTTGGCTGTATATGAAATATTTATAAAAGATGGATTACTGCTTGCCAAACTACTTTAAGGAGTTCTGAAGTTTTAATTTACATTTCTTAATGCGTCACATTTTGACGCGTTAACATACAAACCTGTTTCGGCTCGATACCTAATAGATAAGCACTTTCACTGGTTTCAGAAGTGCGAAAATCTACTCCTTTTGGATATAATTTGTTGCATTAATTAGCCATTAATTACCATAAACGTGCATATGATACTACATAAATATTCTCAAAACTACCTTATAGGATGAGCAGGAAACATGTTTCACATAAAGAATACCGCACTCTTATTTACGATAATGTTAGTGTTTAGTTTTAATGCATTTAAACATCTAACCCAACGTTCAGATGTTTCAGACATAAGATTTACACATATGCCTCCTCCCCAAATTAAAAAAGAAAAAAAGAAAGAAAGAGGAGGAGTAGATAAAAGTTAAGTTTTCTCTCACATGATTATCCCCCTCCTCCCTCCCTACCCTCGATTGTAAAATGCTCGATTATTTTCGCTAAATTTAGGACTAAATTTACCGTAAATTGTGTCTAAACTTTGTCTGAAAACTATTTTAAGTACATTTTATGAGACCTGAAACATACATTATTCAGCAAAATGTATATAAAACAAAATAAATAACTATAAAAGTAAAAACTATAACAGTATAGTTTTCCTGCAATATGTAAGCTATTGTCTACTATCTCTAAATTTTTCAAGACTTTAATTTTAGTAGATTTGAAATTAGATGAGTGGGGCATATTTTTGTACTACATTTTTGAAGGCATCTCTAAAAATATAATACCTAAAATTAAATGAAATATATTTTTCAGTTCAGCGTTACAAAACTTTCTTATAATAACTCATTCAACATACAAAGAAAAGTTTTTTTTTTCTAAGTAACTTAATTAGCCCCTTTACATTTTTCCTAAATATATTTCTAAAAGTTTAATAATTTGTAAATATGTGGGTCAATAATTTATATTACTTCTCCAGATTGAACTTTTCACGTTCCATAGTAAAAATATTACTTTTGAATATTCTCGTAACGGTCATTTTGATACACTTTCTACAATAATTTATTCTAGTTACTGAGATATGTACGATTTCACATATCTAGCTTATTAGTATCATATCAATTAAAACCTTTTCCGATTTTCATAAAATCATTTTTCAATTTTTTACGGATGTATCATAATATTTCATATATCAGACATTCTAACTGTAACAACTATGTTTCATTACATTCATAAAAGAGAAAATTATCAAACAAAATCATTTTAAGGGACATTTTGAAAAACTTTTGTTCACTAATAAAAAAAAGAGAGAAAAGATAAGATCGCTGTGATATGTTGAGAAAAACTGCTGAAAATTTCATAAACAACAGATTAGTGGTCAATCATGAAGTGCAAGTTGTGATAAAAGAGGTCGTTAAAGTTTTACATCAGCTCGATTAGTTTTAATAGATTTTTAATAGCTGTGTTTTTGGTGTTGGGTGTATAACAAAACTTAATTAAATCCTTCTTCAACCAAAATATATAGGAAGAGCGTAGGCGACATCAAGGGAGGAGGATGGAAGACATCGTTTCCCTCTTGCTTTTCAAATTTAATTAATTTTATTTTTTCAGTGGTTTTGAAAATATACTAAAATTTATTATTTTTGAGTGAGTAAAATAATTAAACATTAAAAAAAAAGTAGTAAGGAACGGTATTTCTTTAGAAGGGTAAAAGAGTTTTTACTGCTCACTGAATCTTCCGTAGGAAAAAATATCTTATTTATGGGCTTTTTTAAATGCTAATGTATTTATAAAAGGTCTTAAATCTAAGGTTCATAAACGCAGATCCTCTACATATAATAAAATAAATTATTTCAGTTCTTCGTTTTAAATAAAAATGTATATAAAAAAAAAGTAATAGCGAAAATATGCCTTGAAATTAATTTATAATCAAGTTCTAAAAATATTGAAATGCTGTATTTGCGATCAAAAACATATAATGCATGTGTATGTTTCTAGAATATCAGGAAGTATATGAAAAACAGATTATAAAATTTTGTCTTTACAGACATGAGCCACGTTATATTTAATAAAAGAGTGTAAAAAAAATCGATTTATTTTTGGATTTTTAATATTTTTAATTGTTAAATTTCTTTTCTTGGCATATTTAAAAAATGTCTTTCATGTGGTGTGTTCTGACAAAAAATTCTTACTTTAGCTTATTTTATGTTTATATCTTTAAGTTTTTGAAAAAAATAGTATCTCTTACGTTATATGGGATATTGTTATATAATACTTCTGAGTTCTGAAAAAGTCATAGAATTAATTAAAGCTTTTTTTTAAGTCACTAAACTAGCCTGTTTAGTCAGAAAAGTAAGATTAAATCACTGAAAAATCACACAAACAAAGTTAATTAATGACATTAATTGTAATTGATACGCTGATGTTTTATTTTTTCTCATTTCCTTTCAGTGTTGTGTTAGAAATAGCTCTTTTTAATTAGTAATTTTCGTTTGTTTCAATTTTGACATAGTCGATGGAAACATTCTTCTTCATTCATTTGTATTTTTGGAGCGTTCATCAGTTCACTAAAATAAAAAAAATGTTTCCCCAACCACAACATTCTCTTGACAGTGAAATTACATTTACAGGCAGACAGTTTCCTCAACAACAGTATTCTCTTGAAGGTGAAATTGCATTTACAGGCAATAGTTTCCTCAGCAACAATACTTTCAATCACGTTGTAGATTCACGTTGTAGCCAGATTTTTGTCATAGAAAAATTTTTATTGAATAAATAAGTGTAATTTTTTTGCTAAATTTTATAACTATGATTATTGAAGCCATTAATTATCCAAATGAATTTAAATATACTTTTAAATTGAGGTTCAGAGTAAAATATACTAGTATAAGTAAATGTTGCTGCAATATTAAATATATATCTGCAATAGAATTTTTAAAATCTTGCGCGCAAGATGCATATTTAAAAATTCAGATTTTTAAAATGTCAATTTTGTCATTAAAATTTAACTAATTAATATTGTTAAATATATATAATTGAATGCTTTTTTTTAAACCATAAGTATTTATGAAAGTATAAAAAAAAAATTGTTGTATTCCATTAATTGGTTTTGAAATTACAGAGTTTTTCGTAATTGTCAAATTATTGTCATTTTCCGGTTGCTCAACGTGATCTCCCCCCTTAGGTGAAATTACATTTACAGGCAGCAATTTTCCCAATAACAATACTGTCTTGAAGGTGAAATTACATTTACAGGCAATAGTTTCCTCAGCAACAATATTCTCTTGAAGATGAAATTACATTTACAGGCAGCAATTTCCGCAACAACAATACACTCTTGAAGGTGAAATTACATTTACAGGCAGCAATTTCCCCAACAACAATACTGTCTTGAAGGTGAAATTACATTTACAGGCAATAGTTTCCTCAACAACAATACTCTCTTGAAGGTGAAATTACATTTACAGGCAAAGCATAATAATAATAGATATATAATATAATAGAGTACGTATGATAAATCTTGTGTAGTATCTTTTGTTAATTTTGAAATTTTGTTGTTGACAGTTTTTCGGGGAAACTATTTTTTTCCGCAGTTTAATTGGATGATTTTTGTTCCAGTTATTTTAGAACAGTAGTGTTGTTTTTGATAAGCGTATTTGCTTGCTTCTCGTGATATGTCACGATCTCCGTGCATTTCATCAGGTTGGATATTTGTTTCTATCCTTGGACACAGGGATAGAAAATCGCGGGCAGGTGCCGGGAGCAGCTGACTCCACGTAACCGTTTAGCATTAGGTAGCAGGTGTAATATGATTTCACGGTAAATCGTAGTGCACCGTTTGACCGCCCCCTCTTTTTTTTTCTTTTTTGAAGTTATTCTCCCGCCAACTCAATCGTGATAGTCTGTCCGGTTTTGTTGTAAAAATGGAAACTCCTAAATAAAATGTTTTTCTTTTTTTTTTTTGGGGGGGGGGGGGGGTAAATGGAATTGTTTTAGTGTATGCTTTATGCATTTTTTCAGTGCTGAATTGTAAAAACAAATATTCTTGCAAACAAATACTTTTACTAAGGGTTTGCAGGATTGGTCAAATTTGTGATTGTAGATTGCAATTCCTTTTGGTGATTAACTTCATACGTTGTAAGCTAATGAGTATGTTTACTTTATATCGCATTGTGTGGTTATAAATTTTTGGCTAGCAAATTAAGATAATTGATTTGGTTACAATTAAATAGTAATTTAAAAAAATAATCCACGTTCAGGTAAAAAGAAATCAAAATGTTCTTGTCTTGATTTATTCCCCCCCCCCCCCACACACACACACAAAAAAATAAAATCTTTGCATTATTAGTGTTGAAATAATTATCACATTAGCGTTCATTTTGACATGGTGTTTCGATAATGGAAGTATCAAGCATTTTTGTATTTCTTACAAGTCCATAAAAACTATTTGCACTCATATTGCATTCAATCTACATCTGTTTTATCTTCTATCTTAGGCAGATCTGCAATCTGTCGCTTTTTTGACACATTCTTTATATTTAAAACGCAAAATTGATGTCCAAATCCCCGGCTCCCATGTATTAACTAGGCTATGAACTTAATGTTCCTGGCCAGTTTTCCTTATTGTCGATGAATAGTATATGAACATTGTTATTAATTATATCGAATTTCAAGTGAAAACCATTATTTTTAACTACTGTCTTAGGACGGAAATTAACACTATTTTTAAACAAATGTTCAAGGAATTTAAATTCTCATAACATTGTCATGAGGTATTGTATAGAATTAATATTTAATTTTTTTAATGTGAACATTTTTCTTGAAACACGATTTTAAAATGTTATTAACAATTTTCTACTACATATTTTCTGTATAGGGCTTTGATGGCACAAAATATTTCAAACCTGGATTTCAAATTGCCAAATTCTCGTGGCATTGGGAAAAAGAGCCCAAACTGACTTTTAAGAGAAGACATTACTGAGACGCCACACTTACTCACATTAATTTTACTCCTAATACTTCACACTACTTTATTATATGTAACTAAATTTTATCCAAGAGTTTATAAATATTTTAATTCATGTGTTTGATAAAATTATGCAAGAGCTTTATACAAGTTAGAAGTGTCTAAGTTTTTTAGCTCTCCAAAAAAATGTAATTTGAAGCTAAAAAAACCCCAGTAATTCCTCAAGTACTCAAGCGATTTCGATAAAACATTTTTGGTGGTAAAGTATAAATATAAGAGCCTATGTGACAGACAGTTAAAAAAAAATAATTTCAGAGAAAAAAAAATTGAAAATGGAATATTTCTGAAAAATTATCATTGGTCTAAAATAAAAAGTTTTAGTCACATAAAAACTGCTATACGTTTTGAGCATAACTAATCTTTCGTTTGCAAGTTATTTCTAAATCACATGTCGGTTTATTCTGTACCTGTTATTACAGCTCATATTCAAAATATTAGAATAATTACCTTTTTTTTAGAAATTGAAAATATCGTTTGGTAATTTAATGTCTTTTTAATGAAAATATGTAAACGATATTTTTATTAAGAACTTATTGTTGATTAAACTTACTTGCTATCTTAAATTTAATATCATTTTTGAAAAGATTAATTGCAAAAAAAAAAATTATTTTGAAAAGTCAAAATATTAGAATATTTATTCAAATGGTTCAAAATATTAGAATATTTCACATTAATTCTCCTTTAATTATTACCAATTCTTAACTGGTGGCATCATTGATTAAATTCAGATTATTTTATTTAAAATCAGTATTCTTTTTTGCAGTTTGTTTCTTTTTCGTCATAAAATGGGCCGTGTGAGTGATATTCCTGAATCTACTAAACTTCGTATGGTTGATTTGTATCGGCACGGTAAAAATCAATGTTTTATAGCGAATTATTTACATTGTTCGCAATCGAGCGTTAGTAAAAACACAATATTCAAAAATTGGAAAATTTCAAAATAATCGCCGAAATGGTGGCCGAAAACCAAAAACATCTGCTAGAGATGACAGGAAACTGAAGCGTATAGTTAAGAAAAACCGTTTTAAAAGTGTGCGATTCTTGCACCGAAAATGGAAAGAAAAAGGAGTTGAAGTTTCTACATCGACAACATTAAGACGTCTCCATAAATTTAAATTTGAATCTCGTGTACCGAAAACAAAACCTCTCATGACTGCAAGACAAAAGCGTATAAGATTGAATTGGTGTAAATCAAGACGTTTATGGAGCAATGAAGATTGGAAAAATATATTATTTAGTGATGAAAGTATGTTTTGTGTTTCATATGGTAATCAAGGTATTCGAGTTTGGAGAATGAAGCAAGAAGCATTTGATAAAGAATGCCTTAAACGTTCCGTAAAATTTGCTGCTAGTGTCATGGTTTGGGGTTGTATGAGTGCAGAAGGACCTGGAAAGTTATGCATCGTCTACGAAAAGGTTAACTCTCTGATATATCAAGAAATTTTAGAATATTACATGATTCCATCATCAGAAGATTTATTTGAAGATGATTTCATCTTTCAACAAGATTTAGCGTCCCCGCATACCTCGGTGTCAACTAAGAATTGGTTCCGCCAACGCAACATTAAGGTACTTCCTTGGCCACCAAATTCACCAGATCTTAATCCCATCGAAAACTTATGGTGTATAATGAAGAAAAAACTTCAAAAAAATCCTCCTTCAAGTAAAACTGAGTTAGTGGCACGTATAAAGTATATTTGGGCTAATATTGATAGAAATGTTTGTAAACACCTTGTATATAGTATGCAAGATCGATTGTACGCTGTTATGAAAGCTAAAGGGGATGCTACAAAATATTAACTACCATTTACTTCATATTCATAAGGTAATATTGTTGCGTAAAATAAAATATTCTAATATTTTGAACCAATCTAAATTTTATTCTAATATTCTGGTGTGTTTAAGGAAGCTGTATACCTAATTTATTGTGCTGTATTTTATATTTTATAAATGTTAAAATCTTATCTAAACATTCCAGATTTAATTTATAAGAAATTTAATTGCATTTACTTAGTATAAAAAATAAATAAATGACAAATAATTTTTTCTTATTACTTTTTCTCAATTATTCTAATATTTTGAATATGAGCTGTACATCATGTATCAATCATTTTTGTCATCGGTCTACCAATTCCATTAAATCCCGTCCACCTGCCAGGATTTCAATTATACCCCATTCGAAGTTCAATGGAAACGTGAAAAACAAATTCTATCATTTAGGAAAGAGTTTCTGGAAATCGCTCACACATCCAATTCTCTATCTAGTCTGTACATCAGTGATGCGTTTTTCTGATGAATTTCCATTGCCTCTCAGTGGTGAACACATGAGTCAGTAACATGTTATGCAGATTTTGCGTCTGACATAAAGACGAAGCCGTTAAGGTTCGGGGCACTTTTGAAGATTTTGATTTTTTTTTTTTTTTTTTTTTTTATATCAAATGCATGTGTTTTTAATTAAAATAGGGAATAAAACTATGAATTCAAATAAATTTTTAATGGAATTTTAATAATTAACTTTAAAAATTTAGGCAATATTTAGTCAAATTTTAGTAAACAATTGCATTTATGCAAACCTTCTATAATGAAATTTATTCAATATACCTCATTTTTTTTTCTTCAAAAATATATAATAGAACTACGTATTTGTGTTATGAAGCAAAAGATTTGCAATACTTCTTTATTTTATTAAAATATACCAAATTTTGCATACAAAACATAATTTCTTTCTAAAAAAAAACCCAAAAATAACAAATATTTTTTTTAAATAAAAATAGCTCTTAAATTAATTTATGCAAACATTTTTTGACATACATTTTGTTTCCTATCATGCCAATAAATGATCAAAACCTTATTACAAAGGTTTAGTTCAATACTTGAGCATATTTTAATGAATATAGATTCCAAATTACTTCAGAATCAGTCGGGTAGTTTCCAAGAAAAAGTCTTAAAGCTCGCATATTATTTGCAAGTTATTTCAAAATCGTATGTCGGTTTATTCTGTACCTGTTATTACATCATGTATCAATCATTCTTGTCATCGTCCTTCCAATTTCCCTTAAATTCCGTCCACCTGCCAGGATTTTCAATTATACCCCATTCGAAGTTCAATGGAACGTGTAAAACAAATTCTATCATTTAGGAAAGAATTTCTGGAAATCGCTCACACATCCGATTCTCTATTTCTATCTTGTCTAGGCATCAGTGCCGCCTTTTTCTGATGAATTTCAATTGCCTCTCAGTGGTGAATACTTGTGTCAGTAGCATGTTATGCAGATTTTACGTCTGATGTAAAGACCAAAACCCCCATTAAGGTATTTGACTACCTTTGTGGCTTTTTTTTAATACGAAATTTTTATCAAAGGCATGTTTTTTTAAGGGTGTATTTCGATTCAAACTGCTTATTTTCCAATGTATTTTTGAATTCACTTTTGCTCTCAAATGCATCAAACTGGAAAATTGTCTTATTTAGGAAGTACACAAAGTGCCGTGATTGTCAATTATTTGATAAATGTAGAAAATATTGCAAAAAAAGCAATCAAAAACGGCATTTTGAACAGATTTTTCAAAAGAGGGAGATCTGGGAACGAAAAGAAAAGGGTCATACTGAGAAGATAATTGTTTATAAATCCAATTCTAATGAATTGTGCGTAAAATGACATCACACGGCACCTTATACATCTCTTCAAAAATCCCCTCAGCAAGTTTCATGTTTCTACTTTTTAAAATGTCTGAAATTGTATCAGAAAATTTCGAGCTGTTGAAAATGGAAAATGGTATTTTCGAATACACCCTTAATTAAAACAGAGTAAAACTATGAATTCTTATAAATTTTTAATGGAATTTTAACTAAATTTTTCAAATTTAGATGATATTTATTCATTGAAGAATTGCGTTTATTTTGAAGGGTACGATCCTCCATTTTTAAATAAGTAAAAAAAAAAACTTACTTTTGTACATTTAAATATTTATTTGTTATAGTTCACTATTGCTTTTTACTTATTGCTTATTTACTTTATTGCTATTTACTTTAAATTATTTGCTATATTTTAAAACTATATACGCAACCTATAATTTGATAAGTTTCCAATTTTATCCTTAAAATTATCCGAAAATGTAACTTCTTTTTACAATAATATGAATTTGAAGATAATACTACGATGCACATATATATATATACTTAGCCCATTTCCTCCTCCATGTATCTGTTTAAAAATAGCGAAAACTATTTAAAAAAGTATCCATTTTAATGCAGTCGAATTCTGGTAAATCTAATGTTAACAATTATTTAGCGATATTTTTGTTTGCATTGTTTTGCATTTTTGAATAATTTTTAATTGAAATATTTTTGGGATCCATCCTTTTTGAAATAGTCACTAGGAATTCGGTGAAACGTAAAATTGGAAAATGAATTCTAGAGAATTTCTCTAAATCGCTCACACGCCCAAATTCCATCTATCTAGTCTGCATCAGTGACGCCTTTTCTGATGAATTTTGATTGTATCTCAGCGTGAACAGTTGTGTCAGTGACATGTGCAGGACGTAAACCGTTAAATCTCGCAGCATGATCTGGAATATTGGGAAGACTGCTTGAAAAATAAATCGTTTCGCTTTACATGAATGATGTCATTGTGACCTTAGAGTTTCCGAAAGTTATTTTAAGATTTTCATAAATCTTTAGATTAAGCTCGCCTCGAGAGATATTTTAAAGGAAATCTATTAATCTTTGATAGTCAATTAATAAATGATATAAATTCATTAAAATTCGTAACGCTCTAAGTTTAATCATTAGCACATTTTCAATAGAGGCAGATGTTATATCTTAATAGGACCCCCCCCCTCTGATACAAGACCGATTCATTTTGTGTATGAATAAATCTTCAACTTCCCAATTGTACATGCAGTCATGCAGTAAATTTCACTTCACATCTCTCCAATTGGCAGAATGAAAGTCATATTTCAAGCCAAGAACTTAGTCTTAGACTGTTTGAATATAATAACTTTACAGTACTTATCTGTCCATCCCTCTCAAATATCGGTTATTATCAAAGAAGTCGACTTTGGATATATGCGGATGCAACTCAGGCCCACGGGTTTTTTTGGCTTTGACTCTGAGGAGAGCAAACATGAACCGTCGGCTGGAACAAAAGGACTGATCCGTTAAAATGAAGCCCGTTTACGGCCCGATATTTGTCTTTGTCGGAAAATTTTAAATACAGGCCCAACCCATGCGCAGCTTTTACAAGTCGCGGACAGAGCACAGAGTGTGCTCTCATTTTAAAACATTTTACTTCCAATTTTTTTTTTATGTCTTCTGAGTTTTCCTTGCTGTGTAGCTGTAAATAAAAAAGCTTTGCTAATCATCATCTTGGAACTTTTTTCAATGCGTCACAAGCTGTTCTCAAATCCAAAAAAGCTGCTTTTTGACACATTTCTGAATTCGTTTTTGTTCAAAAATGCAAGACATTCACATGTGTTCTTATTCAGAATAAATCTGTAAATAATACAATGTATTGCTAATCCAGACTTATTAAATACTTATTATTACCCTACTAATGCCTTATTCCTCTATCACATTATATATTCCTTCTTCTTTCCAAAACAACTTAAGTAATTGCTAAAATGCTGATTGATAAGTAAATACTTAAATATTATAATTATTTATTTTGAAAAAAGCCGGTGGAACATTATCTTCAGATTTTAAATTATTTTCTTGTACAAGAGAAGTAAAGGGAAAACAGCTTTCTTCAAACTTCCTCTTCTTCTCTTTGCATTCAGCTATCGCATATTGCATTTTAACGACTTGAGACGTGAAACAGCTGTATTCGCAGAATATTTTGGCAGATTTTAAATGTGGCGTGGAAAGGTCCCATTCAAGGAGTTGAATCGATTTTCAAAAAAATCCGAATTCATACTGACGGCCGGAACGGCTTTCGCACGCAATCACGTGACCAGTGTATTTAAGCATTTTATGTTTCGTACGTGGCCAGAATATGTGTTAATAAAGCTAAGACATAATAATGTCGCATTTAATAATTAGTTTGAAATTGAAGGAAATAGATTACATGAAAATAGTCTGTTACTGAAAAGGGATAAACCAGCATTCTCTAACCCCTTCGCGGTGGGATCTTTTTACGAAATTTTTAATGTTTTGTTACCGGTTTTTAAAAATAAACATTTGTGACTTATTAAATCGAGAAAATGCTCTGATTAAATAAGGCAAATTGTACAGTACAATTTTACTAGTGGAAATAAACAAGGATTTTTAAGCTTTTTTGCGGCACGTATACGTGTTCTCAAAGGGTTAACCACTCAACTGATTTTTTTTTTTTTTTTTTTTTTTTTTTTTTAATAACTTTTGGTTATTTCAAATAAATTTTTTCGTAAGTTGCGGTGTGAATTAATTATTTAAATACTTTTGGAGCATACGATCATGATCCTGAAAGGGTTAAAGTAACAAGTTTTCAATTTCTACAAAAGTCGCTTGTAGATTCTGGTATCAGTCAGTCATCATTACACCGTTTTGCGAACATAATTTTTCTGTGCTTTCTTAAAACCTCAGCCACAAAATAACTCAAGATGAACCGAAATCCACTCATTTTCGCAATTTGAAGGTGAGCTTCTCGTGATGAGGTGAAACAACTCCAGTTAATTTTAAGCAATTTAAATCAAGATGAGCGATTTAAATGAACAATTGAAATCAAAATAAATTTAAAAAAAAAAAAAAAAAAAACTTATAGACGGTCAAATAAATTAGTTCTTTCATGAGAAGCCAAATCCACTCTTTCGTTTTAAGAGTGTGCCGGAAAGGGTTAATGATAAATTCGTTGTTGACAAAAGTAACAAAGAAAATTGTACTGAATAGATATAAAAAATGGCGGTGTGAATTAATTATTTACCACATTTGGATCACTCGCCTTGACCGTGATAGGGTTAAAGGGTTATTATAGACAGGCAATTAATTGATAAAGGCGTTTCCTTTTGCTTTTATACCAAATAATGTAATAATACATTTCATTTTTGCATCTGTGGATATTATTTGAAAAAATTATTAATGGACCTCTGACGTTTGATCATTGACTACTTTATTTAATATAAATCAGTTGTTTTAAGTAGGTCGGCTCTCGTTAATTCGAACTTTTCTGGACCAACAAGAAATGTTCGAATTATCCAGAGTTCGATTTATGAAAAGTATAAAAGGGAAACATGTTTAACCGCTTGCGGCGTGGTGGTATATCTATGAAACATCTTAATTTTAATTCTCAAACGCCACATTGATACAGGAATTTTGGTAAAGAAGATTTCGGTTTATTGAATTCCTGCAAAATAGCTTTTTCTTAATTACAAATGAAGTTGTTTTCAAATTCCGGTGTCAGTCATCAATTTCAACACTTAAGCAATGAATTTGCTGTGCGCCGCAAAGGGTTAAAGGAATACCCCATTACAAAGGAATTAATGTTATAATAATTTTTAATTTATTTCGGCTATTATCGTTGGAACATGACTTAAAATTAAATTAGACTATGATAAATACCAAAACTAGTTAAAATTTTAGGAACAAGCACAATGGAAGAAAAGATGAAGGTGTCATTAATGAATAGATGGAGCACTAAAAAAGCAAATATCAAGTACATAGCATTATATGTATACTGTATACTAATCAGAATAAATCTGACAAAAATATAAGAAAGTTATTTCAAGGATTGATATCCGCAAGGAATAAAATAAAATAAAAAAATTGTATTTCGCGTTAGTTCGAATTAAACGTAGTCAAGAGAAAATGAGTTCGAATATAAATGAAAAATTTTAACGTTTTTCTACCATTGAACATTTCGGGACTTCATATTTAATTCGAATTAAGCGAAAATTCGATTTATTGTATTTCGAATTAACAAGAGCTGACTGTATCATATTTATTTTCATTTCCGAAAAAATAGTATTGGCGCCGCGTCAAACAAGCCCAATAAATAGATTTGTTTTTAATCATGAATTGAAACATTAAATTTAGTTTACCTTTTTTTCTGCTTTATAATAATACCTTTCATCGCGCCGAAAGTCTATTTTTCTAGCTTTTAGTAAAATTAAACAGCTCTGTCATAAATATTTTGAGTACCGTCTGGTTTTCTAAACAAAGTTCCACCTGGGTTTTTAAAAGGCCTATCGATTTATTTTGGCGCCTGTCCGGCCCTCACGCTATGCACGACATCACTTATACTCCCTCTCACATCCATTTGTACTGATCACGCGACTTGCTTTTTAAATAGGGCTATCTTCATCTAGAATTCCCGTAAAGAGTTATTTATTGCCGAATAGTGGTAGTAATTCTTATTTTTAATTTCCCTGGGTTTTTTTTACTCCCATTTGCCAAAAGCGGAAGGAAACAAGACCTTGAAAAGATGACAAATTAATGATTTTGGTGGCATTTGATATCCCTTTTGTTGAATTTTTATTTGGCGATTTGTTTTATTTTCTTTCATTTGTTTTTTACTGTTTTTTAAACACACGCAAAATGTTCTGTGCTTTCAGTTTTTAAATATATATATATTTAAGGAAAGATGTAATTTATTTCTCTCCCTTCCTTTTTTTTTTTTTTTTTTTTTTTTTTTTTTCCCGCTGAGATTTTTAATTTTCGGAGTGTAACCCGTAATTTTTAGTTTAACTACAGATGCTGGTCAAATTTTGTTTCGTTTGGAGGCCTATTACTATCTCTAAAGACTTTTGAATAGCTGGACTTTATTTATAGTAGTACTGTATATAAAGTTTAATACAAAAATAGCATTATGAGAGTTAATTTAACATTTTATTCTGCTTTAGATTAAGCGGTCTGACAGACCGATCACAGTAGCTCAGGGTTAAATGGATTATTAGTTTCAACCGAAATACACAAACAGATTAAAAATATCTTTATCACTTTCTTCATATAAAACTCTTAGCACATATACTGACTAATTGTCCTTTTACCGTAATTGCGAATTATCCATTTTACGCAGAGAACCACGTTCTACCTTTTTATGTTCTCAAGATTCCTTTTATTTTCATTTTACTCATATAAATGCTTTTGCGTTATGTTTGTTAATTAACATGTGGTAATTAGACTCCTTTGCATGTATTTATCTTTTTAAAAAATGCATTCTATTATGTATTTAGAAAAGGTGCAACTTAAAAATTTCGAAGCAAAGAGTGTTTTCGCCATATCTTTTCTTCTTGTTTCTTTCTTTCATTTCATTTTTTTTTCTTTTTTTAATAAAATCCTGTAATTTGCGTAAGTGAGGGAGCAAATTGAAAAGGAAGGAGAGGAAGAAGTTCAAATAATGAATTTATAGATTATTCACTCTTGCTTTGAAGTCGATTGATGTTAGTTGTTTATCGTCAAGATCAGAATTTGTTGTGATGGGGGAGAGGAGATAGAAAAACATAGATTTAAGCATTGCCAGTGAAATTTAGTTTTATTTTCTTGTTTAGGTCTTCATACTTTAAAAACAAAAACAGAATCATTAAAGGATTACCCATGTGTCTGTCTGTCTGCCACAGCTGTTTTTCTCGAAAGCAATGTAACGTGGAACGAAAGTTCAAACTTGCCAGACTTATAAAGCATTGGCGCACCCATGCGGGGAGCTAAGGGGGCTGAAACCCCTCCCAGATCGCAAAATTGAACTATTTATTTGAAATTTTGTAAAATTTTGAAAGTTCACTTTTCTTATTTTTAGTGGATATTGCAAATTAGCAATGTTTCACAATCTTTTTCTTATTTATAAACTTTCTAATGAAATTTGAAATATCAATATTTTTAATATTCACCACTTAAAACAATATTTTCTTTTTATTAACCATAGAGGTTTAAGCCTTCAGAATTAGCCCCATCAAAATTTTTCAGACCCCCCCCCCCCTTCCCCAGGTTTCGCTGATTGCTCTCCACTTCCACTACCCAGTCTTCGTTCTATATCAAGTCAACAGAAAAATGTATGTCCGGGAACGATATAATCTCTTCCATTTTAAATAAAATGTGAAAGAAATCGGATCGAGCTCCTCTGACATTCAGAGTTGGATCAGGAAAATATGGATCTATAAAATATGCATGCCCCCTCCAGAGATTGATTCAGAGTGCGCCACTGTTATAAAAAGGTGTTGACATACATATTTATAGATTACTTGTGTAAACGCCTGTCTTAGGACAGTGAGTAGGAATCGTGTCTTTTCCTTAAAATTTGATATAATTGATTAAAAAAAAAAAAAAAAAATGTATATTCTGTAATCGAACTATTTGGATTAAAAATCATAAAATGTTAGTAAATTAATGTGAAGTTTAAACTTTGTGCAAGGTCTTTGTTCTACGAAACCCTCTCATGTACGGGAGTAGAACTCTCATTTGACCAATTATTTTTTGTAACTTTTATCTAGTGACTGTTTATTTATTATTATTATTTATATTCATGCATGTAGGTTTAAGGGTAAAAAAAAATGAAATCGTCATGAATAGTTTATTTTTTAAGAACTTTTCAATTAGACATAGATAAGTACTCTCTGGTTAAATTTTAACTTGTTTAATATGTTTGATTATGATGGGCCTTGTACCTTCATTTTTGTATTTTATCTAAAAAAAAAATATTCAAAGTTTTAATATATGTTTAGGAATTCATTAGTATTATCATTTTCACAAAAATCATTCATTTAAAATATCTGCCAATAAAATGTTCTACTGCAGTAAAATGTTAAAATAAAATTAATTCTTTATCTTATTATTCTTCATGTGACACACCTCATTAATTTCCTGCATAATATACAATTACATTAAAAATATTTTCATCACTTCATTCATATAAAAACGTCTAGCACATGTAATGAATAATTGCTCTTTTAATTAAAATTACCAATTAAATATCTTATGTTTTATCGTCTGCCATTTTTCTCTCCGAATTATTTTCATATATATATATTTTTTTTTCTTTTCATTCTAATTCTCTAATTCTATAGAATTATATTTGTTAATTAACACACGGTAATTTGTCTCCCATGAATTAGTTTTAAAAATCTTTATAAATTGGAAAAAGTTTGTTCTATTATGTGTTTAAAAACATAGCTTATAACTCTTGATGATGCGAACAGAATTTTCGTAAATCTTATACTTTTAAAAATAAAATCACTTAATTCACGTAATACATTCATATGCCAGTGAGGAAGTTGATTATTTTGTGTTTATGTGTGTGTGTTAGGCGGGCGGAGATAAGGGGTTTTAATAATGAATGTCCAGATGATTTTCCTCTTCGGTGAAAATCGATTTTTATCTTCCATCAAGATCATAATTAATAGCATATTGAGAACGAAAAAAAAATTGATTTTAGCATTAGCAATGAAATTTAGTTTTCAATAATTATCCAGTGACTGGTATTTACATAATCTATATTTAAAGATTTTTTTTTTTTTTATTACTAGATATAGTTTTAAGAGCGGGAAAAGATGGCATTGTTGTAAATAGATTTTTGCTATATTTTATTTTTAGATGTATCAGATAAGAATTTTTGTAGTTAAATTTTATGAAACATTACGAAATCATCGTAACTGGTTTTTAAAAATCAATATGCGTGATATGCTTGACTTGTGATATGGTACACTTGTATTTTTATTTCCTTATTTTATGCAATCGGTTTAAATTATATATAACTTTATTCTACGGAAAACTTCTTTTGTGCCGGAGTAAAATTGCACTTGGCCAATTATTTTATTTATTTATTTATTTATTTATTTTTTTTTATATTTTTTATCTAGTGACTGTTTAATTATTACTATTATTTATATTCATATAGGTTTAAGGGGGAGGGAATTAAATCGCCATGAATAGTTTATTTTTAAGCACTTTTTTAGACGTTTTAGGTAAGCGCTTTGTGATTAAATTTTGTGAAATATTAGTAAATCATTTATATGATTTTTTTTAAATAAAATCGTTTAATGTGTTAGATTATTGTGTGACTTGTACCTTTATTTTTGCATTATCTGAAAAAAATAAATAAAATAAAGAGTCTTAGTATGTCATGGCTGTCCTTGACTTACAAGGAAAAAGTCTAGATGTTTAACAGCAATTAATACAATATATCTATTGAAAAAAAAAAATCAGCTTGTTCGACAAACTGTTGAATTAAACCATTCATTTAAACCAAAAAATATTGTAATGATTTCATTATTGTTATGATTTTCACGAAATATCATCCATTTAAAATATTTGCTGATAAAATTTTCTACTTTGGTAAAATGTTAAAAGTAAACTTAAATCTTTATTTTAATATTCTTATGTGACACAACATCATTAATTTCCTGCATGATATTCAATTGGATTAAAATTATTTCCATCACTTCATTGATATAAAAACATCTAACACATGTAATGAATAAATAATTTCTCTTTTAATTAAAATTACCAATTAACTATCTTTCGTAGAAACGCTTTATCGTCTGCCTTTTTCTCTCCGAATTATTTTCATGTATATTTTTTTTTTCTTTTCATTCTAATTCTCTAAATTCTATAGAATTATATTTGTTAATTAACGCGTGGTAATTTGTACCCCATGAATCAGTTTTAAAACTCTTTATAAATTGGAAAAAGTTTGTTTTATTATGTGTTTAAAAAAAAGGAAAGAAAGAAAGAAAAATAGCTTATAACTCTTGGTGATGCGAACGGAATTTTCGCAATCTTATACTTTTAAAAATAAAATCGCTTAATTCACGTAATACATTCATATGCCAGTGAAGAAGTTGATTATTTTTGTTTATGCGTGTGTGTTAAGGCTGTGGCGATAAGGGGTTCGAATAATGAATGTCCAGATGATTTTCCTCTTCAGTGAAAATCGATTTTTATCTTCCGTCAAGATCACAATTGATAGCATATTGAGAACGAAAAAAAAAAATGATTTTAGCATTAGCGATGAAGTTTAGTTTTCAATAATTATCCTGTGACTTGTATTTACGTAATCTATTTAAAGATTTTTTTTATTATTATTACTAGATATAGTTTTAAGAGGGGAAAAAGATGGCATTGTTATAAATAGATTTTTGAAATATTTTATCTTTAGATGCATCAGATAAGAATTTTGTAATCAAATTTTGTGAAACATTAGGAAATTATGTAACTGGTTTTTAAAAATCAAATAGCGTGATATGCTTGACTTATGATATGGTATGGTATACCTGTATTCTTAATTCTCTGTTTTATGCAATCGATTTAAATCATATATAATTTTATTTAAAGATAATTATAAGCTAATAAAGTCTATAAAATAAAAATATATATGCCGTAAAATTTATTCTAGTAATTTTTTTACTCCAATAAAATGATAAAATAAAATTAAATCTCGATTTTACTATCCTTTATGTGAAACTAGATCATTAATTTCGTGCATAAGCAATTAGATTAATGCTTATCATTTCACTGGTGTAAAAATTTTCTAATAGTGTTATAAAAAATTGCCCTTTTAACGAAGTAATGATTTATCCATTTTGCATAAAACAGCCTTATGTTTTTTTATTCTCTGATAAATTTTCATCATCCCTTTTCATTTTAGTTCAAAACATGTAGACATAATGTTTGCTTAATTAACCCATGCTATTTTGTCACTCTGATATTATTTATTGAGTTTACTTGAAACTTATAAAAAAGGGTATTTGTTCTACTATGTATTTATAAAAACTTAATCCTAAAAATGTCCAAGCAAAAAAAAAATTCTTCTTCACATTCTCTTCTCCCCCTCTCCCTTAATAAACTTGCGTAATTCGCACAAGTAAAAAAGTTAGAGGGGGAGGGGTTCAAATTTTTAAAAAAATCACACCATTTCTTCTTTCTCTGGGAATAGATTCATATTAATTGTTATCAAGCAAAATCAAAATTAGAGGAAAAAATTTGTTTCAGTATTAGCGTAAAATTTAGTTTTCATTCAATTATCTTTCAATGACTGGTTTACATTTATACAATCTATTTAGATATTTTGTTATTACTATTAATATAGCTTTAACAAAGAAATCTTTTATCACATCAAATACATTTTTATTTTAGAAAAAGAATACGCTGATTAATCAGCGTATAAAAATATAAAATATATCAGCGTAATATAAAATATATGAAAATACTTTCATCTAGAAATAAAATCTCTTACTATGTTATGATTAAGATGTGACGTCTTTTCTTCGAACCGTGGATTTCCTTGGATAAATAATCCAAGGAATCCACGGTTATAGTTCTTAGCTTAGGTTCCCCCCACGGAGGGCATCCTACCCCTTTCGGGCCTATATCCCACGAGTTGATAACCGGCCGTCATAAAATAAAACAATCGTAACACTACTTTTTTTTAATGTTTTAGATGAAGCCGTATCTCATTAGATTTTGTAAAATATTGGAAAATCATTAATCAGATTTCCAGAAATAAAATCCCTTGAAATGCTTTAAATATAATTTGCTTTCATTTCTCCTACAGACTACAGATCTATGCTTCATTTAAAATATAAATTATAATTCTATTTAAATTTATATTTTATTTAAATAGAATTATAACTGATATTTTAAATGAGCTAGTATAGATCTGTAGGGAAAATGAAAGCAAATTATAATTAAAGCATATCAAGGGATTTTATTCCTGGAAATCAGACTAATGATTTTCCAAAATTTAATCAGAGAAGGCTTTATCTAAAACATTCAAAAGAAAAATATTGCTACAAAAATGTCTATTTATAATGATTATTTTTCTTTCTATCAAAGCTGTATGAATAGTTTAGTCTATACTATTCATACATTTATAGAATATAATTGTAAATAGAATATATAATATATAATAGGATTATAATTTTAAGTCTATAATTCTATTTAAATAGAATTGTAATCTAATAAATTCTATTTTTAATTATGGTATTTCTAATTATAAGAAAGAACTTTTCTTTAGCACCTTTTCAGAAAGAAGAAAAAAATATACTAATTTTTTTTTTCCCTAAGTGAGACTAGATTATTAATTTCATTCATACCATGCAATTAGATTAAAATTATATTCAACACTTCATTTACATAAAAAAATTTCGACACAAGTAATGAATAATTGCCCTTTTAACTTAATTGCGAATTACCCATCTTCTGTAGAACATTTTCCTCTTCTTTTATTCTGAGATTTCTATTCTTTTTATTCTAATCTTGTGAGTATTATGCCGTTATGTTTGTTAATTAACATGTGGTAATTTGTCTCTCTTCGTTATATTTAAGTCTATTTGCTAGTTTCAAAAAAGTGTGTTCCAATATGTGCTTAGAAAAATTTCTAGCTTAAAAATGACGAGGCGAAAGAAGTTTTCGCCATCACATAACTCTTTTAAACAGAATCACGTAATTTGCGTAAGTGAGGAAGCAAATTAGGGAGGAAGGGGAGTGATTTGCAGGCGATGCTGAGAATCGATTAATATTAATTGTTTTCGAGCAAGATTAAAATTAGTGGTATTAAAAGTGAAAAATATTGATTTTAGCATTAGTGAACTAATTGATACTTTTCTATTAAGAAAGTGAAAAATATTAGTTTAGTATTACATGTAAAGTTTTGTTCGTTTCTTTTAAAAAAAATTATCCAGTGATATTGCGTTTTTTATATCATATTTTAAGGATCTTTTTACTACTATTCATAAAGTTTTAATACAAAGAAATATAAACATTATAAACAGACATTTTTGCAGCACTACTTTTCTTTTGAATGTAGATGAAACCTTCTCTGATTAAATTTTGTGAAATATTGGAAAATCATTAATCTGATTTCCAGAAAAAAATTCCCTTGAAGTGTTTTAATTATAAATTGCTTTAATTTCCCCTACAGATCTACACTAGTTCATTTAAAGCGTCTATTATAATTCTATTAAAATAGAATATAATCTAATAAATTCTATTTTTAATTATGGAATTTCTAATTATAAGAAAGTCATTTTCTTTAGCATCTTTACAAAAAAAACTCTACTTTTTTCTTTTTTTTTCTTTTGCTACGTGAGACTAGATAATTAATTTCATTCATACTATGCAATTAGATTAAATTTATATTCAACACTTCATTTTTATTGAAATAAAAAAATCCGACACATATAATGAATAATTGCCCTTTTAACATAATTACGAATTATATATCTTGTGGTGAACATTTTCATCTTCTTTCACTCTGAGATTTCTTGTTCTTTTTATTCTAATTTTTGTGGGTATTATGCCGTTATGTTTGTTAATTAATATGTGGTAATTTGTCTCTCTTCGTTATATTTAAGTCTATTTACCAGTTCCAAAAAAAGTGTGTTCCAATATGTGTAATATAATTAGATATATTTTAGCTTAAAAATGGCGAGGCGAAAGAAGTTTTCGCCATCACATAACTCTTTTAAACAGAATCACGTAATTTGCGTAAGTGAGGAAGCAAATTAGGAAGGAAAGGGAGTGATTTGCAGGTGATGCTGAAAATAGATTAATATTAATTGTTTTGAGCAAGATTAAAATTAGTGGTATCAAAAACGAAAAATATTGATTTTAGCATTAGTGAACTAATTGATACTTTTGTACTATAAGAAAGTGGAAAATATTAATATTACATGTAAAGTTTAATTCGTTTCTTTAAAAAAATTATCCAGTGATATTGCGAATTTTATATCATGTTTTAAGTATCTTTTTACTACTATTCTTAGAAAAAAAATAGAAAGAAATATAATCATTATAAAAGACTTTTTTTTAATGTAAATAAAAACTTCTCTGATTAAATTTTGTAAAATATTGGAAAATCATTAATCTGATTTCTACAAATAAAATCCCTTGAAATGTTTTAATTATAATTTGCTTTTATTTCCCCTACAGATCTATACTAGTTCATGTAAAGTGTGTATTATAATTCTATTTAAACAGAATACAATCTAATAAATTCTATTTTTTATTATGGAATTTCTAATTATAAGAAAGTCCTTTTCTTAAGCATCTTTTCAGAAAAAAGAATTCTATTGATTTCCTTTTTTCTACAATGGAGACCAGATAATTCATTTCATTCATACTATGCAATTAGATTACAATTATATTTAACACTTCATTAAAAAAAAAAAAAAAAAAAAAAAAAAAAAAAAAACTTCCGACACATATAATGAATAATTGCCCTTTTAACATAATTACGAATTACTTATCTTGTGTAGAACATTTTCTTCTTCTTTCGTTCTGAGATTCCTTTTCTTTTTATTCTAATCTTGTGAGTGTTAGGCTGTTATGTTTGTTAATTAACATGTGGTAATTTGTCTCTCTTCATTATATTTAAGTCTATTTGCCAGTTTGAAAAAGTGTTTTCCAATATGTGCTTAGAAAAATTTTAGCTTAAAAATGGCGAGGCGAAAGGAGTTTTCGCTATATCATAACTCTTTTAACAGAATCACGTAGTTTTCCTAGGTGAGTAAATTAGTGAAGAATGGGGGTGATTTGCAGGTGATGCTGAAAATCGATTAATATTAATTGTTTTCGAGCAAGATTAAAATCAGTGGTATTAAAAGTGAAAAATATTGATTTTAGCATTAGTGAACTAATTGATACTTTTGTATTAAGAAAGTGAAATATATTAGTTTAGTATTACATTTAAAGTTTAGTTCGTTTCTTAAAAAATATATTCAATGATATTGCGGTTTTTATATCATGTTTTAAGGATTTTTTTTTTACTACTATTCATACAAAAAATATAAAGAAATATAATCATTATAAACAGACTTTTTTTGTAGCACTACTTTTCTTTTTAAGAGCACACACTAGTCACGCGGTAAAAGCCGAGCGCTAATGTAAAGTCTATGGGGGCGTTCTTTTCGAATATCTCGCTGAAATTTTAATATTTTTACATGATTTTTTTGCACAAGATAGCTGAGGACGATCCACAACAGGCTTAGTTTTTACTTTTTCAGTTTTCGTTTCAGATTTTCTTTAAACAATTACTTAAACTTTCGGAACCGGTTTAAACCGGTTCTGAAATTGAAACTATCGTAATATTAAAAATATATAAGCAAAATCGAAAAAGTAAAAACTAGGCCGGTTGTGGATCGCCCTCAGCTATCTTGTGCAAAAAAATCATGTAAAAATATTAAAATTTGAGCGAGATATTTGAAAAGAACGCCCCCGTAAACTTTACATTAGCGCTCGGCTTTTACCGCGTGACTAGTATACGCTCTTAATGTAAATAAAACATTCCATGATTAAATTTTGTAAAATATTGGAAAATCATTAATCTGATTTCCAGAAATAAAATCCCTTGATATGCTTTAATTATAATTTGCTTTCATTTCCCCTGCAGATCTATACTAGTTCATTTAAAATATCTATTATAATTCTATTTAAATAGAATATAATCTAATAAATTCTATTTTTAATTATAGAATTTCTAATTGTAAGAAAGTCCTTTTCTTTAGCATCTTTTCAGAAAAAAAAATATTAATTTTCTTTTTTTTTTTCTACTACGTGAGACTAGATAATTAATTTCATTCATACTATGCAATTAGATTAAATTTATATTCAACATTCATTAAAAAAAAAAAAACACAGACATATATAATGAATAATTGCCCTTTTAACATAATTACGAATTATCTATCTTGTGTAGAACATTTTCATCTTCTTTCGTTCTGATATTCCTTTTCTTTTTATTCTAATCTTGTGAGTGTTATGCCGTTATGCTTGTTAATTAACATGTGGTAATTTGTCTCTCTTCGTTATATTTACGTCTATTTGCCAGTTTCAAAAAAGTGTGTTCCAATATGTGCTTAGAAAAATTTTAGCTTAAAAATGGCGAGGCGAAAGGAGTTTTCGCCATAACATAACTCTTTTAAACAGAATCACGTAATTTGCGTAAGTGAGGAAGCAAATTAGGAAGGAAAGGGAGTGATTTGCAGGTGATGCTGAAAATCGATTAATATTAATTGTTTTCGAACAAGATTAAAAATAGTGGTATTAAAAGTGTAAAAATATTGATTTTAGCATTAGTTGTTACATTTGGTTATTTTTCAATCCAGGTTATCCAATGACTGTATGAAGTTTATATCATCTATTTATAAAAGTTTTTAAAATTTTTTATTAATTTCTATTTTAATATTTTGGATCTTTAAAAACAAGTTTTTTTTTCCTCAGTGCTTTACTTTAAATGACATAAGCATTTCATGGTTACATTTTGTAAAACCATTTGTTTCTTTTATAAGATAAAAATCACTTGTTATTTTTACATATTTGTCTATTAATAATATGACTATAATTATATTTTTTCATTTTAAATTATGCATGTTTTAACTAACACACATTGTACTATTTTTGTGTTTTATCAATAAAAATATCCAGATACATACATCGATACAGAAAACTGATTGTACCATTCACAATGAATACAATCGATATCATTCTAAAACGAAAATACTTGATACCGAAAAGAAATTTTAGTTCTACTATTTGGCTCAGAGGTAATTGCATTTCATACTGCTCTAGGGATTTTGAATCGCTTGCATGTAAATATTAGTCAAAGATCCCTCAAGTAGAGTCCATCATTTAACCAGGTGACTCGATTTTACTCTAATACAATCCGGCTCTAAAGATCTGCACCGGGTGGGATCTGGACGTGCCGTCAAAATGGAAAGCAAATTTTCCGACGGGGCGGGCTGGCAGAAAAAATACAAATTTATTTAGCAGGTGGCGCTGGCCAGATAAAAAATTTAACAATAAATTAATACCGATAGTAAATTATAATTGTATATAAATATATATAATATATGCAGTCGACATCGGTTATAATGTACCTGGGATATACATATACGACATCGGTTATAATAACGTACTTAGATGCTTGGTCCCAAATGAAATCATATATGAGTAATGATTTACAACTTCGGCTGTAACGGACTGTGTAAAAGCCCTTATCTGGTTACATTTTTTTTTTTTTCTGTAACAGATAAAATTTTAGTAAGTATACAGATTTCTGTAAATTTACAACTGTTGAATTAAATTTTTTTACAATGCTATTTTCTTTCTTTCTTTATTTTTTAATAAACACGTAAACAGAAATTGTGTACCTTAAAAGTTGGTGATTTGGTCTTAAAAATCCCCAATTAAAGAAAAATGTACAGAAACCATTTTAAAGGGAGATCGCCACTGTTTTATTGAATCTTTTTAAAGTCGATCAAATTTGCGTGCTTTTGGAATCTGGGGGTCTGAACGGATATTGGTGAGCGTAGTTCGTTAAGGACAGAACCCCCTTATCGACTAAAATTAGAGTAATCTTGTTAAAATTTTAACTGTAACCTAGGTTGCAGTTACATAAAAAGTTTTAGGGGTCCCAGTTTCCTAAAAAAATCTTTTTAACCTTATAGATTTTTTGATTTACCATGCAACGTGTATCTGTTACGTGAATTTTTGTTCTTATCGCTATATATATATATATATATTGATTAGCTGAGATTCATCTGAATGCAGGCCGTTTTTTCACTTTTTCGATTTTGGTTGCAGATATTTTTATGAGGGTACTTTCGCTTTCCAAACCAGTTCCGAAAATGAAAGCATCCTCATCAAAAATATCTGTAAACAAAATCAAAAAAAGTAAAACACGGCCTACATACAAATCAATCTCAACTTTTCAATGCAAAAATAATAATAATAATAATAATAATAAATAAATAAATAAATAAATAAAATATTAAAATGAAACCGAGAAATCTTTATAAATTTCGCCTATAAGATTAGTAGCGAACGATTATTCTCATTTGAATGAAGTAGCCTCTTAACCAGAAGATACACTGCGTATATCACCGTACATTCCACCACAATAGCCCTGTTTATTTTCACTATTGTCATAACTCGAGCTTTTTTTGGGGGGGGGG
This sequence comes from Maratus speculifer, assembly GCA_964019185.1. NCBI lineage: Eukaryota > Metazoa > Arthropoda > Arachnida > Araneae > Salticidae > Maratus > Maratus speculifer. Next base: position 158,569,889 of record OZ025300.1, read on the forward strand.
GGCGGGCGTAAAAAATGCATTTAATATCCAATTCAGACTTTTCCGGAAAACTAAAACCATTCATGACCATATTTCTTTTTCTATAAAAGCGTAAAAGTTTTATAACCTTTTTTTCCTTGTTTGGAAGACCAACCTAAGTGCATTCCTTTCGCCGCTGATGCAACAAGGCATATTTTGCATTTCTCTTTTTTATTTTATTCTCAACTTTTTATTTCTTTTTCGAGTTAGTGCGTTAAGTTTCCTCTCCACCTTTTCTTTTCGGTAATCTGAAAAAGAAAAGACATTCGAAGAATCAAACCTAGGATTTTACGATGACCCTTTAGAACTAGTGTTTTATTTTCTTCGGCGGTTATGGTTGGTTGAGAATTCTTAGAAATTTTGCTATTGTACTTTGTATTGTGTACTACAAAGCGTTTTCTGTCAGTTATTTTCTCTGATTTATACCGGTATCATACCTATCAAACTTCCATTTTTCCTCTTTTCAAATTAAATGAAAATGGATTTTTTTTTTATATATATATGAAATCAGTTACTGAATGTTTACTTCAAAATTTATAAAATTTCATTCAATGCATATGTTTTTATTTTATTTATTTTTATTTTATTTTATTTTATTTTATTAATTTATTTTTTTGTTCAAATCAAAAACTTAAATTTATTTCACCATAATAAATAAACGTAATTCGGATAATTTCCTGATTGTAGGTGAAAGCAGCTGAATTTGGGTTTTGAAATACGTTATACATTTCCATATTGATGAAATGAGATGTAATATTTTAATTTTTTTTAAACGGTGTAGTTTTGTTACATTATTCCGAATGTGTTGAAAAGTGCTTCATAATCTATGCTAGGTGCATGATTTTTTTTTCTTTTTTGTTTACTTAGGTCTCAAAATATGCCTAAAATCTAAGTTTAATTTCATCCATTATGTTTTTAAAACTGACGAATTGGGAGTAGACTTTTAACAATTCACATAAAATTAAACGTATATTTTAGAAATATTTTAAAAACTAAGAAAAAGAAAAACATCTTTTAAAAAGGGAACAGTGGAAAAAATATTAAAAATATCAATTTCTTGAGGATATATCTTGAATACAAGAATGCGTCAAATGCTCATAGATGTAACATTACCGAGGGAAACTTAGAAGCTGGATAACTCAGTGTTGCCAGATGGGCTACTTTTTTTAAATTCAGATTTCTTGATTGGCACCACTTTTTATAAATGATAAAATGTGCCTTATTCATTGACATGATAATTAAGTCGAAAACAAAATATAATTTACCGTTTCAAAAAAGTGGTGCCAATCAAGAAATCTGAATTTTAAAAAAAGCAGCCCACTGGCAACACTGGGATAACTAGCAACCTTAACGATGAAAACGAAGTAAACTATTAAACAACAAGCTTCTGTCATCCTCTTTCAAAAAAGGAGAATGGAAACAGTAATTTCGTTTTAAACTTCCATTTAATATAAATTCTAAACATATGAACATAAAAAGGAAAACGTAACTAAAAATGGACTTAGCCACACCGAGGAAAAAATTCTCCATTTTACTTTAAAGTGCATTTCTTTCTCAACCGATATACTGTAAGACATATTTCGCATTTCTCTTTTTATTGTTTTCTCCATCTACTTTTATTCCTTTTTAAAGCAGTGCGTTAAATTTCCGCTTCACCTTTTCTTTTGGGAAAGCTAAAAAATGAAATTCGGAGAATCAAATCTAGAAATTTGCGACAAATTTTAGAATTTATTTTCTTGGCGTGGTTGATAATTTCCAGAGAATGTGCTATATTATACTTCGTTATGATTAACAGTTTATGTTCGTTATTTTTCCCATTTTCACAGTTGGGACAGCGATAACTCGATACCTGGATAATCCGATTATGCTTGTAGCTCCACATTTATTATTCATAAAGTTAACACAGTTTGGTGGATTACTCTTTTGTTTACTTTGTTTAACTTCATTAGAATATATATGTTATTTTAAAATATTATATTAATGTTATTGTCATTAAACCATAAATACTTCAAATTTAAAGTAACAGTGAATAGTATTGGTTCGATCATGTGGCAATCCTTGGTTCTATATGTAGTCCGGAAGTTCATTGAGGAATAAAGAACCAATGCTTAAATAAAAAGACTTTTTATTCAAGAATGAATTTACAGAAATAAACTGAGCTAATTGTGTTTGTTCTGCAGATTAGTGGAGAGTGAATTAAAAATTCACTTCTACAAAATACGTTACCTTAAAAATGAGTCCGAAAATATGCCAGAAAGTTTCGCGTTCTTGAGCAAGGATTTTTAGAATCGCCTTTAATACATTTTATAATATATTATACATCATAGTTTATTATATATACGGGATGTTTCTAAATGAATATTTAATGTTTGGTAGTATTTATTACATAAAACATAAAATTGCAATTAATACATGAATTGAAAGAGCAAATCAAACAATTTTACCTTTAAGCTTACAAGTTTTCAATGTGAGCACATTTCGTCATCAAGACGATAGCTCAGTTCTTCCCAAATGTTGATTAGAAAAGAACTTCTTTCCATCTGACTCCAAGCGATCTCTACCTGTGGGGGATCATAAAGATTGGTGTGTATGTGCCTTCACTACTAGATGACCATTGCAATTGTTGCAACAATGACCCCACAAACACTAATCAACATTTGAGAAGAACTGAGCTATCGACTTGATGTGTGCCGTGTGACGAAAGGTACTCACATTGAACACTAGTAAGCTTGTAGGTAAAACTGTTTGAGTTGCTCTGTCCTTTTGTGCGTTAATTATAATTTTAAGTTTTATGTAATAAATGCTACCAAGCATTAAAATCATTTAGAAACACTCCGTATTATACTTTATTATATATTATAGTTTAATATTATATTTTTCTTCCATGTATTACAGTTTACAGAATTCATGTCTAAAAGTTACAAAAAATAATGCAAAATTTACTTCACCAGCGTTTTCCTCTTTTTGTTATTTTTTAAATGGCATCACTAAATGAGAAAACACTAAATTTTTCCGCGATGAATGTGAATAAAATGCATTTCTAAGATTGATTAATTATGTCCATCATTACTTAGGAAGAATTAAGCGAGTGAAGAACCGTTTCCTACCTTTCATATTTCCCCTTGTCATTTGCGAATAATAAAACAATGACATTCCAGCATGATAAATTTATCAAAACTGACTAATTTTCGCTACGAAAGTAAAACGGAATATGACTGAATGAATAATAACTTATAATCACTGAAAATTCGGATTTTCCTTAAATAATTAAATATGATGGATAATTCAAAGTGTGTGAAGAAAATTTTTTAACGTTGCGTGAAGTACCATTTTTAAATGAAATATTTCCTTGCCTTAAAAGTATCGATAGTCTTTTTTTTTTTTTTTTTTTTTTTTTTTTTTCAGTTTTGCTGTGTTTCTAAATATTTATGAAATTTGATAGAAAGGCAAAATATCATGAAAGAATGTTATTTTTATCACCAATATTTTCACATAGGGTCAGCCCAGCAATTTGCAAATAATAAAACAGTGACATTTCATCATGATAAATTTACCAAACTGTCTAATTTTCGCTACGAAAATAAAAAGGGATATGACTGAATGAATAATAACCGAAATAACTTAGAATCAATGAGAATTCGAATTTCTTTAAATAATTAAATATGATGGATAATACAAAGTGTGTGGAGAAAAGTTTTTGACATTGTGTGAACTACTACTTTTAAATGGGATATTTTATTGGCTTAAATATATAGATAGTTAATTTTTCCAGTTTTGTCGTGTTTCTAAACATTTATTAAATTTGATATACAAAATATTATAGAGAAATATTTTCAGATAAGACCGGGACAACCATTATGATTCACATGCCTTCATTTGTTTGTAATACTAATATAGATACTTAAAATTAATTATCGTTTATAATAGCTCAATGTGTTATCAGAATTATTCATTTATATTTTGCCAAAATGATGTTATGTGAAAATGGCTAAAAAAGAACATAGTAATATTGCATTTTCCAACTATTTTCCCTTTTACTTCCTACAGAAATGAAGTACTTTAGTTGCCACCTTTATAGAAATGACATCAAAAACTACAAAATAATAATAATAATATCTCAAAAATAAATTGAGATGCAGTTTTCAAACAAATTCTGCTGAGCTGATTTAGAAATCAGACCAGATTTCAGAATCAAAACAACTTTTTTACTCTGTAGAGAAATTATAACTCTTGTGATTTATTTATCTATTAGATTAATTGTGTTAAAATTAATCAGTGTAATTTTCTCCATGCAAAAAAGATAAAAAGAACTTGTGCATTGTAAAAAATCGGAATTTTGGTGTTTTGTTCTTTTACACCCCCCCCTCCCCCTCCTACGAGACAGATTTTTAAACTCCTTAATATTGGAAACCTAAGAGCACTAGATGCTGTTTAAATCGAATGATCGATGCTAGAAAATGCACCTCGCCATTTTGAAACTTATTTATCTCTCTTAGAATAATTCCTTTCTATCTGAAATGACCATCGAAGCTCTCCTCTCCGCATCACTGAAGCTGACCCCACCTTTCCGCCGGACGTTAACCTTCAAAAGTAGCTGCTTAGATGAGACTGAATGTGAGCTTCCATTCTTCTGGAGCCTCCCCCTCCCTCCCTCTCATAGAACTTCTTCTGTTGTTGTTCCTAAAATCGAATTTTAATCCGTAACCGTTTATCTAAACCCGAACCACGACAACATTCGGTTTTTGAAGATGCTCGATTGTACGATAATGAATTGCGCTGGCAGCGACTTAGTGCACATGGAACAATTTCTTTCACTTGCATCTTTTTTTATAGACAAATGTCTTTAACCTCTTCGCGACGAGCGTCCTCTACACATTTTATTTTTTAAATTTTATCGCCAATAATTTAAAATAGAAAACGTTACCTATTTTATCGAAAAAGTTCTGCTGTTCACTTTTAACACTTTGCAGGTCTAAGCCCGAGCGTCGTTCGGGTTCCCATTTTCAATGAAGTTGGCAGCATTAACCCTTTGAGTTCTGGTGGATAAATTTCTTCAAAATTCCAAATGTCAGATTCGCACCAGTATTTTGCAAAGAAAAAAATTGGTTAACGATAAACACAAAAAAAATTTCATTAAATCTTTTTCAAATAAATTTGGTCGAATTTTCTGGTGCCGTTGTGACATTTCGGAATTAAAATTAAGTGGTAAAAAATTCAACCGTTAGAGCTCAAAGGGTTAAACAGTACTAAGCAGGGAAGAGTGGGGCACATATGAACAATTCACATAAATATAGCTTTTTCTCATAAATGGGTTAATTTCTATAAACAAAAACTACTGAATATAGAAACAGAACTTTTTTTACACATGGTACTTTTTGAAAATCACCTTTTAGTTTTTCTTATTTTTTTTAATAGAAATAAATAGAATGAATAGAATAAATTCAGAAAATTGTTCACATGTGTCCCATTAGTGGGACAGTTGTGAATACAGGCGGGGCACATATGAACACAAGGAAAAATATCCTTTGCCATGCTTTTTATTCTATTTCTCATTTGTCGTCGTAATCATTAGTTATATTATGTGTTAAATTCACTATAAAGAAAAAATATATATATGAACAAATTTATGATAAAAAGTTTATTAAATCCAATTGATTTTTTAAATCACCAGATTTTAAAACATTCACCTTTTATACAAGCATTTTAATATATATTTTTTTAATTTTACTTAAGAAAGGTGTTATAATAAAAATAAATGACAATGACATGTTTCGGAACCGTCAAATAAGTTCCATAATCATAATATAAATAAAAATCACGGCATTTGTATGATTTTTGCTAGTTATTTATATCTCATTGTCGCGTGTCATTTGTATTGACCGTGTAATATTTTGAAATTTTATTTTTATTTATATTATGATTATGGAACTTATTTGACGGTTCCGAAACATGTCAATGTCATTTATTTTTATTATAACACCTTTCTTAAGTAAAATGAACAAATTTCTCAAGTTTCTGTAGTATGATTAAACATAAGATTATAAAATGAAAATAAATAGTTTGGAAAAGGGGAGGAAAGATAAGGTGACTGGTGTATTGTTACAATAAAATAAAAAATAAAGAAAATGTGAAAAAAAATAAATCTTTTAAATTTTGTTTAGGGGGTTTTGTTTCGAGAAGATCCTAGAGAGGGGGCATTTAGATAATATTTATCGGAAATCTGCCGAAACGAAAGATTACCACCTTTGTATTTGCCTTATTTATTTCTAAATAGATGGTAAAAAAGAATTTTTAATTTTTTTTTTTTATCTCTATTATAAGCTTTCTTCGAAATTTAACAGCTTTTAAACATTACTTTCTTAAGATATTACTCTATCTCCATACAATGATTGATATACATAGCTATTTTAGAGATGAAAGTAAGCCATCATTGCAAGTTTGGAAAAAATGAAACAGAAAATTTTGAAAAGTTGTTTAACGCAATGCTTTCTGTATTAGCAATGCATAAAAAATATTGTAGTAAATCGTTTAGTAAAATATTGCATAACATGATTACATTTTTGAAAACATTAACTTTATTTAAATTACAATTTAACGTAAACGAGATTTTTTCTCTTTATGCACTTTTTGACAGATGTTTTCGTGGAAGTTTCAATGCAAAATCAAATGTTCTATGATAAAAAGTCTTCTATTGCAGGAAAATTATAGATATGTAAGTTGACATTATTTCTCATGAAGTTAAGTGAAAGTAACAGAATCGCAGAATGATTATTGTGGCACTTATGAACTGTTCATATCTGCCCCCAACTTGTCTATTCACAAGTGCCCTACATGGCCACTAGAGTTAAAATGACAAATCATTAACATTTTGCAATTTTAGAAGAATTTTTTTACATATAAAACATATTTATTAGTATTTATAGTATATGTCTAAAATTCAGATAAAAATATAAATAAATAAAGCTATTCGCTTAGCAAGTTGGAACTGAGATTTTACTTTTGAGATTTAAAAACAGTGTTTTGACTACCAGGGACAAATTAAATGTCAAAGACAATAAAAAAAATAATTCCATATGCCTACAGGTGCTGTCATCGTTGGTAATTTTTTCAATTAAAAAATGATATAAATAACTAGTGAAAAAATTGCGATGTTCACATGTGAAATTATATTAGAATATTTACTTTCTCTGTTGAGAAAACTTCATATTGACAGATATTCAGAACATCAGTACCATACCTAAATTTTGTTTCTTTTTATTGTACGGTGATTTCATTTAGTTTCCCAGCTTTAAAGTCCCATTTAAATAATCTGAATTTCCCACAGCTTACTCCCCCACACTGCTAATTGCCTGTCCATAATAACCATCCCTACCATTAAACGACACAATGTAACACGTGACTGGAAATAGGGTCATATTCTCTTCCTCCCTCTCGGTATTAAAGTTCGAGTTAGTCATCGATCCATCTCTGATGAAGGCTTTTAGCACATATTTTTGCCCCCAAATGGAATAATTTTCATGCAATTTCGGAATCTGACCGCTTCTCCCATTAGCCCATCTTTTCCTCTTTTCGCTTCGAAACTGGGGAAATAGATATTTCTTCGTGAATTGAGGCCGTCTCGTCTCCCAAGTTACCATGACGATGAGTCGCGTGACTTTTCGCTGCACGGGCATGACCCCGTTTTAATCTGTCACTTTCCGTCTGTGATGGCAGCGGCATCTATTGGCAGAAAAGAGGAAAGTTATGTCATATTTCATAATGTGTTTTGAAAAAGATGATCTCACATTATTCTGCCGTAATTTCATTTGAGTTTGTTATATTAAAACATAAATAACTGATTTATAAGGTTATCGATTCTGAAACAAGGATGATTATTGAGTAAATTTAATCTAAAGTTCGTAGACATTAAAAAGTATAAAATAAGTTTTTTTCTTTCCATTTAAAAGGAATGACAGATTTATAATTTGCTTCAAAAACTTAAAAATAAAATTTTCTTTATTTCAGCAAGTAATAGAAAAAGTTTTTAAAAATCGTATGCCTAATTACTTTCTTGTTTTTTATCTGTTTAGTTAAAAGAGATATTTCGTAGAAATAATGAACACACACACACACATATGTATACATATATCTGTCTTATTTGAATATTTTAAAATTGAAAACAAATCTTCTCCAGATCAGCTTATTATTTTTTAATGGAAATAACAATAATAAATAAAGAATACTGCCCAGTTAAACTGATGGCATTGAGCTCACAGGCTACAAATACTAATTGTACATTAAAGCCTTATATTTTCAAGGGTTAATTCCGTTCGAAAAAAAAATTAAGAAGGGGAAACAGTTCTCCCCTTTCCTCTTTTTTTTATACTTAATCATTGAATCTCCTATACTATCAAAGACATGCTTTATCATATAAAAAATCTATATCCAAAATTCAGAGCAAATTAGATAATTCTTAATAAAAACCCATTTAGCATTTATATAATTTAAAAGGAGTTATCCCCTTCTTTTATACTTAACCATTAAACTTCCAAAACTATTCAGAGATTTGAACGAAATCTGAAAATTCTGCTTGAAAAACCTATTTATATAAATTAAGAGGGCATTAAGAGGGGGGGGGCATTAGAACCCCTGTTGCCCCTATTTATACTTATTCAATGAACACTTAATAGCAGTCACGGAATCGCCTCATCAGAATGATCCTAATCTAAATTTTGAACGAAAACTTAATTCTGCATCAAAATCCCATTTATATCAACTAACGGGGGGGGGGGGCATTAGAACCCCTGTTGCCCCTATTTATACTTATTCAATGAACACTTAATAGCAGTCACGGAATCGCCTCATCAGAATGATCCTAATCTAAATTTTGAACGAAAACTTAATTCTGCATGAAAATCCCATTTATATCAACTAACGGGGGGGGGGGCATTAGAACCCCTGTTCCCCCTATTTATACTTATTTAATGAACACCTAATAACAGTCACGGAATCGCCTCATCAGAATGATCCTAATCTAAATTTTGAACCAAAACTTAATTCTGTATGAAAATCCCATTTATATCAACTAACGGGGGGGGGATTAGAACCCCTGTTCCCCCTATTTATACTTATTCAATGAACACCTAATAACAGTCACGGAATCGCCTCATCAGAATGATCCTAATCTAAATTTTGAAAACTTAATTCTGCATGAAAATCCCATTTATATCAACTAACGGGGGGCATGAGCCCCCCGTTCCCCCTCTTATACATATCGAATGAACTCCAAAAACTAATCAGGGAAGCGCCTTGTCAGGATATACCTATATACAAAATTTCAAGTGGATCCGATATTTTTATCATGAGTTATCGCGTTACGCACATACGCACATACATACAGAACGGGCGGGCACATAAGCTCTCAGGCTATGATAGCCTGTGAGCTAAAAAGTTTGAACAAAACTTATATTTTTTCAACTATACAGTTTTCAACCTCCCCAGTATTTTTCAAATCAAACAGCATACGCACATGATACCGTACCGTATAATTTTATAAAATTATTTAATAATGGGATTTTCTGTATAGTACTTATTTGATTTCATTTCTAAAGAAAATATTTTGGTTCAAATTTTTTTTTAACTTAAAAAAAACTGAAGGTGTCAGTTATGCATCTGAAGAGGTCAGATAGGCGCTAGCGAGGATTGAACCAGGAATCTCTTGAAGAGTAGGCAAACGACATAGAGAATAGCAAAAGGCCAAGCCATTTATTCTGGTGTCATCGCTACATACTCCATCCCCAGTGACAAAAACACCTTATTGACCTCGGACGAGTTATGCTGAGATGTTAAGGTTAAGACGTGCATGTATGACGCGCGGCGGCATAAGTTTTGTTTTACCATGTGCATGTTTTACCATTATGAGGCGCAGCGTGCATTTTTACCGATCCCACCGAAGCTAGCACAGGCAAGAATATACAGGCTTCTGATTGGTTGAATAATTTAAAGAGCATTTTGTTTTGATTCATTTTTCAGATTACGTTTATTTAATCATCAGTTTCTGATTGAAAAGCTTTTAAAAGATGAATTTTAATTAATTTTCTTCTGATTTTACATATTTATTGACAGATAAAAAGAAAAAAATTTCTGGTATTTAGAATTAAAGAAGCTAATGATGATGTTTCTCAATTGTTCTGTATTACTTATAAAAATATTAAAAATAAAATTGGAATGTTTACTTAATTATTTTAATATGATAGAACAATTTATTTACAAACAATAATTACATTTCCTTTTTATGACGTCAATTATGTGTTATTTAAAAAAACAATTGTTCTATATTACTTTTAAAAATTCTTGTTCTTCTTCTTATTATTATTTTAAGGCAATACAACCATATACGCCTCTATTACGTACATAAACATTCAGAATAATTTATTTACAAACAACAATTGCTCTCTAAATTTTTCAACCAATCAGAAGCCCGTATTTACTTTCCTATGCTAGCTTCGGTGAGATCTGCAAAAATGCGCGTAGCATGACAGGTTTTGAGCTTCCCTTTGGAATTGCACTGATACTCTTTAATGTCTTAGTGCAATATCTGTTGCTCGTTTGGTAAATTCCAATAAAAATAACGTATCTTGTATCATTTTTACTCAAAATTGACTTTTATTATATGAGGACCCCAGAAGCCAAGGGGTACAAGTGACAAAATTTCGATTTGGAGTAAATTGAGTTTAAAGATAATTGATGTTAAATTGGAACATCAATAACAATTGAGTGGATTGAAATAGGAAATTTCTGCTTATTGCATTCTGGTCTTTGAACTCTTATTTCAATAACTGTTAAAAAATAAAGTACAATTTTCTTTAAATGTATAATTAATCAATATTGTTTGTTTTTCGAAAAAGTGGTTTGCCTCTATAACTCAGCAAATAATAAGAAAATCACTTATATTTCTTTACCTGAAATGAAAAAAGTATATTTTTAGGTCGTCTGTGTATTTAGTTTATTTTTTTCAATTTTGTCACTTATACCCCTTGGCTTCTGGGGTCCTCATATATAAGCTGCATTACAATCTATTTCTTACAACTACATCGACTGATATAAATGAAACGAAAAAACATTTTTTCAAGAAATTTTGTTATTTCTCAAATTTAAAAAGGTCAGAATTCTTGAAACATCAGATTCATGTTTTAAAATGAGAATATTCGTGCACAGCAACAGAAAAGTAATATATTTATTTATTTATTTATAAAAAAGACGAATTAAAAAATTTATGTTGTTTGTTACGATACATAAATAGTAGATAAGGATACAAATATAGTTTAATTCAAAAATTTTGGCTTTAACATTTTAAATACAAGGCTATAACGCTTCCGTGGTATTTTTAACGTTTCCGCGGTATTTTATTTGGTATTTATAAACTTTATTCTGCTGAAAAAAAAGTGATATTTTTGTTATGAATTTGACTTTTATTTTATTTTATTTATTTATTTGCTACATGTTAATCCGTTACGCTTCCTTTGTTCGATTTTTCTTCAATTTAAACTTTTCTAAATTAGTGGAAATGGGTTAATAGATTTGTATACAAGTTCAAAACCCAGAAATGGAAACTTGTTATTGAAAATAGTAAATGAAAAACCTTAAAACTGTTTCTTACATGATAATAGAAACAATCATGTCTCTGTACTTATTTTATTTGGGGTCAGACGAATACATGATCGCCGATTATTGCTGAATATTTAATCGTAAAAAAGCAGAATCATTGCATACAATTCGGGAAGAGGGGGGGCAGCTTTATTATAAAAAACACAGTATAAAACCTTTTGACTAGGAAAAACAAATTTAAATAAATTTTAGTGCATTTTAAATGTATATCTATTCAGAAATTTTCAGATTATTTATTTGCATTTATTAGGTTCAACATACTATATACACAGGCCTTCAAAAGTTAGGTACAACCAGTCTTTCGATGACCATTAAAAGATTAAAAGGCAAAATTAAAATATATATATAGTTTTATGAATGATCATTGCATAAGTAACTTAAATAAAACCTCATGAAACAATTTTAAATAAATAAATATATATATATTTATTTATTTATATATATTAAGCAATTGAAAATTTTGTTTTGTGTGTCTGATGCATTTTAGTGTTAAAGTTCTTACATCCTTTCACAGTTTCATTTAAAATGTTTACTAAATTATTGCTGCCAAATCAGCACCTATTTCCAAATCACGGCTATGTTAATGCAATAACCCTAGCATTAATTTTTAAAAAAATTCTTGTTAAATTTTTATATGACATTTCTATACAAAAGTGATCGAAATTCCTTTTGCTACAACACAAGACTGTTATAAAACATCGCATACATGTATCTATAACTAAATTGTGAAAAAGGATTAGAACTGACATATACTACTTTTTCTTACTATTTAAACGATATTCCATCAGTAAAAACAGCGGAAATAAGTCTTTGTTAATGCAATAACTCTAGCATTAATTTTCAAAAATTTACTTGTTAAATTTTTATATGACTTCCGAAAAAAAAAAAAAAAAAAAAAAAAAAAACTGATCGAAATTTTTTTTACTACGAAGCAAGACTGTTATAAAATATTACAATCTGTAATTAAATTGTGAAAAAAGGAAAAGAACTACCATATAATTTTTTTCTTACTATTTAAACGATATTTCATCAGTAGAAACAGCGACCATTCACAAATTGATGATGACATTCTTTAGATCAACAAGTCAGAAATTGTATGTCAAATGTGGCAAATGAGATGCGTTCGTACTATAACTAGTTTTATAAATATTCAGATTTAGTTAAAATAGCTGTTGCACTCTTTCGCAAACATGCCTGATTACAAAAATTAATTACAATTTTATATAGTAAATTCAGTAATAACAAGACTCATCTTAAAAAGAATGTAATCATCACGACAATCTAGAATCATTAAAAATCCAAATCATTCTGTTGGGTAATTTTTGAGCTGTTATATGTGGATGGACGAACCAGACGGTGACTAATAGGTGCTACGCATTTATGTAACTAAGAACGCACCCAAAAATAAGTTTAAAAGTGTGCAAATATGCTTCACAAATAGAAAGAGCATCTATGACAAAGAATAGCTTAACTTTGTGTTTAATTATTTTAAGTCAGGGGTGGCCAACAGTGACGCGCTGAAAACCACTAAAATTTTATAATAATCATTGCCTAATATAATCATCTGCGATTCAAGAAGTTGGCTATTTCTTAAGAGCCTACACTAGTCACTCAAAAAGACCCGGATGATAATATTAAGTCTATAGGGACGTTATTTTCAAATATCTCGCTCAAATTTTAATATTTTTGAACGATTTTTATTTTTATAGCATAGTTGAGGATGGCTGCTTTTAATTTTTCGATTTTAGTTAGATATATATTTTTTTATAGTAGGATAGTTTTAATTTCAGAACCCGTTCAAACCGGTTCTGAAAGTTAAAATAATAATAATAAAAAAAAAAAATCTGAAATCAAAATCGAAAAAGTAAAAACTTGCTGTTCAAAAAATAATAAAACTAGAGCGAGATATTTGAAAATAATGCCATCATAGACTTAACACTATCATCCGTGTCTTTTTTGAGTGACTAGTGTGGACTCTTAAAAAAAATAGTAGTATCCGGCATGCCACATTAATGTCACGCGTGTTTCAAGCAAAATGCATTTTACTTTTTTTTTTTTTTTTTTTTTTTTTCCCAAAATCACCCGAGAAAAAGATAAATTTTGCTTAAATTTCAAAATCTTGTAACATCTATGCTTTCTTTTGATGGATACAAAGATATCCAGTGAATAAAAGAAGAGCGATTGGAAATTGGAAATGCTGCTGTATAGTGGTTTTTACGGCCTATCACGACATCCCACCGGATTTTTTTTCTCTCTTCCCCATCCTCCTTGCGTTTGGGTGCAAGGGCCTCCCTCTCCTTTGGCTCCCTGCCAAGGATGCTCCCTTCCCTATTTTAAGTCCGCTTCCGTGCAGGATGAAAGAGACAACCGGCCGTCTATTAGAAATGCTGAACGTGACCACAATTTCTCTCTCTACCTTTTTTTTGTTCGAGCTTCTCTTTTTATTTTTGATCGTTATTGAGATTTTTCAAGGAACGAGTATTGGAATGGGCTAGCGACAGAGATATGGATATTTTCTTTTTCTATTTGAGGAAAGTTTTCTTCGATTCAGATTAATATGTGTAATACAGCAGCGGTTCCCAACTATGAGTCGCGGCGGGAGTTTTGGTGGATCGCGGAATAATCGAGATTTGCCGCAAAAATATGGATTTTGTTCCATCTGTTAAAATATATAACAAATAAAATATTTAGCATTTTTTTTTCTTTTATCCTTTATTTATTTATTTTTTGTATTTATGGTTAATTTCACATCTGTACATTCTATGATAATTATATCAACTGTAAAAAATTGCGTTAATACAAATTTTTTTCTCAATAAAACTCTAATTGAAGACAAATTTTGAGCAATAATATGAATATTTTACCCAGCGTAACCGTATTTAAAATTGTATGGTCGCGGGGTCAGAAAATCGAAGAATATCAGAAAAACATCGCATCATTTATAAAAGAACCCCGATTACGGCAGAAATCTTTGTTGTAGAGATTATTACGTTATGAATGAGGATTTACACTCAGAATTAAAAATAGTTATATCCAAACATTTAGCGAAATATTTCCTTTTATTGCTATAGGTTATGGAACAGGCAATGACCTCAATTCCTTATAAGGCTTGCATATATTCATGAGCTATTCAGACAACTTCCGGTCTACCCCCACACCGCATCAGCTTAGCTGACCGATCCAAGCTTGACCCAGCTTACCGCAGATAAGGGTCACGAAATCTTGTGGTCATTTCAGAGATGTGACATCATCTTCGAAAGTAAGATATGCGTTTAAACAGGTCATTCAAACAAACTAGCTGGCATGTAGGATTAAGATATGCAAACGATTTTCGCAAGTGAATAAGACAGTTATTAAATTTAAAAATTTTCGAAATAATAAAATCATACTTTAAAAGTATAGTTATGGTCTCCAGCAGAAAAGGAAAAAGGGGCAAGAATTCTGTTTTTTTTTTTTTTTTTTTTTTTTTTTGGGGGGGGGGGGATTTTTCCCAAGTTATTTAAAATAATTAAAGAGAATACAGATTTTTCTTCGATCTACGTCACCCTTGAAGCCCAGTGGGACACATTTAGTTCAGTTTTCTTTTTGCGCTTGTGTTTAAAAATTATCTTAACTCTTTAATGTATAAATTATTTTTCACTATTATTTTTTAAAAACCAAACAATCTTTTTTTGTGATAAACGAGAAAATACTTATCTGTCCTCATGTTCGACCCGTATGAATGAAAGGGTTAAACTGGCACTAAAGGGGCAGAGTCTGTCTGCCTTCCTCTCCCTCCTAAAAATAATAAAAATTCCTATTGTCAGAATTGAAAAAACTTGCTAGAAAACCACTTTTATGTTTTTAATTTTTGCATTTTTTAATTGTTTTTTATATTGATATATATGTTTAAAATTTGTTTTTCACGAAAAAAAATCTTAATTTTTTTTTTCATGTCTGTACTCTACATTTAAAATAAACCTGCTTACATTGCAGAAATGGGACACTCCAGTACGAAAACCTTGCCTCTCTATGCAGTTATTTAACCGGCACCTATGGTTGTTATATTGTTTATATTTGTAGATGTTTCCCCCTTTCAAATGTAATACAATGAAACATCTTTTAAAGGTCATCCCTATTCAAGGGCAACCTCTATTAACCCTTTAACGATCATAGCATTTTCATTGCTAAGATGTCGAAATAAATGAATGACACCGGTAATTAAGAACAAATATATTTCTAAATAAGAAAACATGATTTTTCACATACAAAATAAGAGGAATATTTTTAGATAAAAATACTGGTGTCAGTGTTGCGTGTCGGAATTAAAATTTTGTGGTTTCGTGGCGAAACCAATGAACGTTAAAGGGTTAAGGACCAATATTTTTAGGAATGAAAAATTTTCCTATAGGCAATGTTAATTTTACACCTACTAGGGTCTGTACCTATTCCTCATAAAGGTCATTTTTTTCACATGTGCCTGAAATCCTAAATAGGGGTATTGAATTTTTGAACCAAAAGATGAGAGTTCAACATACAACTGCACTTGCAAGAAAGAAGGCAGGGGATATGGAGAAGATTTAGTAACACAATCAAGGACCGCAAATTTTTCCATGAGTGAGACAAAATCTTCCTCACATTTTGTTTCGCCTTTTAACCTGTAGGAATTGGGTTGGAAGGGAAACTTTTGACCTGTTGTGGACAAACAAAGGATAACAAGTTTAAGGTTTAGACACCTGAACCTACAAACTGTTGGCATGTAACACAGTATTCTTTATTTTTAATGACTTTTACAGGAAAGTTCTGATGACCGACAAAATAATAACCTTTTCATCAAGTAGGGTTGAGCTCCTTATCTCCCGATTCTTTGTTCATTCCCCCCTCATTCTATTATTTTATTTAAAAAAATCCTGATGTGATGGTTGAAAAAATAGAGGCCATTTTCAAAATCCACCAAATAACATAAAAATCAACTAAAACTTCTCTTGTATTTTTCAAAAACTTCAATTTCACTGGGCTGTGAGCTGTGCAATTAATGTAGGTGGTTAAAAAATGAAGGCACATCAGATTTTGCACAGTTTACTGAAATTTTTTTAAGAGAACATAGTCACACTTTTCAAATGTTAAAGTTATTTTTATGCTGTCTATCACACATAAAATTTCAATTCAGAAATTAATTTAAAACCCAATTGTTAATGGCCTTATAACATTTGACGAAAGTTGAATATTAAGTGTTGTATATACATAAATATTGACTTTTTCCTTTTTTTAAAATACATATCTTGGATAGTTATTCCGAATTCTTGATTTGATATTTTTCAATGGTATTTTATGATGTCTGTAGAAATGTAATTCATCAAATAGCATGTGAAATAGTGGAGTTTAAAAGTATTTTCTCCTTCCTTCCAAACAATGCAACTACTCTCCATTTAAAAATATTGGGAGGGAGACTCCCTTCCTAAGAATGAATTTCAAGCCCTGATTCTTAAAGAAATTGAATATATTTCCCTACGGTCTGTCAAACAAAATCATATCATGATTTGCTGTATTCAATCTTACTCCATCCATCGCATGGATGTTAATATTAATGTTACGCTTACTTAAAATACAAACAAAAGGAATAGTACAATATTTTGGATACATCAGTTCATTTATTAATTTTTTCCAACAATCGTTAATTTTTTATTAAAATATGAAACGAGCCATAAAATTAATTAAAATTTTCATTTTGCTCCTGATTACCTGCGGAAGATCCTGATCAAATGTGGATGAAAGTATTGAGAACAAATTTGCATTGTAAAATGTCTATTCTATCATCTCAATGAAATATTAACACATAAAAAATGTACTTTCTCGTTTTCTATAAGTATTTTTTTCCTTTTTTTTTTTTTATTTAACCTCTGCTTAATTTTTTTTTTTTTTTTTTTTTTTTTTTTTTTTAAAACACCTGCTATTTCCAAACCTGCTTCTAGCAGAATGTCATTTCCTGCTACATGCAATGATAAACTACCTTATTTACAGTACGAATGATGTAAAGCCACACTGCTGGTTAACTAGATCATTCTGTAAATAATCAGGTATCATATTGTTTTAATTTGCACATCTAAAGTTGTATATTCTGGCTATATTACTGTTGACTATCGCATATAATGTTTTGTCTCATAGTTTCAAATAAAAATTCATCTTATGGGGCAAGGTTCATACTAAATGGACATTTGATGCTTCATTGGTTGCCAATAAGACTTTCCTTGACCTTTTTGCTATTAGAAAATGTATAAACCCCCCCCCCCCCCCCAATGCTTAGCATTTTACAGTGTTTTTAATAAGTAAAATAGTCTTTGTAGCATTTTTAAATGACTTGCTCGAAGTTAATTTTTCGAAATATGTTCTTCTATTTCAGACAATTCTGGAGATGGAACGGTATCTGAAGGAAGAGCCGAAGTCATTCAAATGTCTAGCCACCAGCCCCTGGGACCGCTTCCAGCTGAAAGGGGTGGAAGACCTCGAAATCAGCAGTAGTAGCAGCAGCAGTAGTAGTAGTGGGGAAGAACCCCCTGGAGAGAAGGTGGTCCAGGCGAGGCGGTGTCCAGTGAAAGAAGGTGGTCGCCGTTTCGATGTTGTGTTGGACGGGGGCAAAAGGCGGATTCACAAGTGCCAATTCAGCGGGTGCAAAAAGGTCTATACCAAATCATCTCATCTGAAGGCTCATCAGAGGACGCACACTGGTTAGTTGACTATTTTAAAAAAACAATAATACTGTACAAATCTCATACATAAATATCAAATGCAGGGACATGAATGTACCAATGATTTTTGTTAGAGGAGGTGGGAGGCAATGGTACCTACTAGGCACCCCCTAGTATCCAAAAGGGACAGAGACAAGTAACTGCCATTGCACTTTTATGGATTTTGAAATTTTTAATTAACTCAATTTATTCTTCATAGTTGGTTTCAGAATAACACCAACAGAAAGAATAACTTACAACTTTTTGTCAGATGGTTTTTCAACCCTCTGTAGAGGACCTTTTTTTAAAAGTTATCTTAAATGGCGTTTTCAGTCCATTTAAATCTAAAATTGATGTTTAGATAAATTTGTAAAGATTTAATTATTAGTTATTCCAAGAAACTGCTACATTTATTTTGCATGAATTTACTTATTACAATTATGTTTTTGTGTCTCAATTTAAGAACAATCGTCTTAAATTTTTCAACCCCCCCCCCCCCCCCCCCCGTCTTACTTTCTGACTTTTGTCCTGATAATATTAGTCATGACAGATTATTGCTTGCTTGCTTTGGTAATTATTCTTTAAATAAAGATTTTTCTTTTCTCTTTTTGAGCAGTAATGATTTAGTTGTAGAAATGCTCACCAGCTGCAGAAAAAGTCCATTTTTGATTATCTCTTATAACATCTTAATTTTTACTTTTTGTAAAAATCACTACTTATTTTAACAAAAAAGTACCCTATGTTCATAGCTTAATTAAGAGCTTAGGAATATCATTAATAAGTTGTTTGCATTATTAAAATGTTGAAAAAATTCCAGTGGCTTCAGAGAGAAAAAGTATCTTTTTAAATTAAGAGTATTGCTAAATCCAGTTTTTACACCGAAATTATATTTTGAAGTAGTTCTGTTTGTTGACCAGAACAAAATTTTTGGATTAGTTTTGTTGCAAAACAAGGTTGTCCTCATAACATCCATGTGAACTTGATGCAGCAAAATTCCAAGTCTGTATTATCACTGCATTAACACTGACAATTGTTTTAAATGAAGTTCTAAGCAAGTGTGATTACAACAAAGACGAAAAAAAAAAAAAAAAAAAAAAAAAAAAACAGAACAATAAAGTGAAATTTTAAGTTAAACTTTGCAAATCAGACACAGAAATTTCTAACATGTTTTGTCAAGATTCTTGCAAAGAGATAATGTTGCATTCATTGTTTAGAATGGAAGAAGCATTTTAAAGTCAGGATAATATAGTATAAATATAAATGATCTCATTGTTTATAATGATTTCCAAATAGATCTTTATCTTCAAAGAATATTATTCTACTTTTTGAATTGTCTGTGTTATCGAAACATTGAGTACAATTCATTGTCACAAGTCTCTGTTACCAATTTGCCAAGTTTAGCACAAAATGTCATCTTTTTTTTTTTTTTTTTCTTTTTTAACCAAATTAATTGCACATATAAACAAAAATCTCACTAGTACAACTTTTGACATTATGCTTTTTATTTTTGGCCACATTGCTTTTTTTAATTAGTATAACATAAGTACAAGTGCGATTGTGTACTGTAAATGGAGAACTTATTGATGTATGAAAAAACAGTTTGAAAAATGATAATTACAAAAACGTTTCTCAGAATTTTTTTTTTTTTTTTTTTTTTAAGATATTTAACTTGTACTGTTAAATTTAATCAAAGGAGGAATAATTTAAAAATCAAAAGGCATATTATCAAAAGATGAAAATCTCTTTTATTTGCACTGAAGACAATTTTTTAACTGATGAATTTTACATGGGAATTTATAGAATATTCTATAAGTAGTCTAATAGTAGTATAGAATGCATACTTTTTAGTATTTGCAAGTGCACATAATCTCTGTTAATTTATTTACATTGTATTTATCAAAGTACTAAGCAATATAACAGTTTATGCTATTTTGTCACTGCTATTGTGTTCAATTAATATACACTTAAATAAAAAAAAGCTTGTACAAAATTATCTTGTAAAATATGTACCATGCAAAATTAAATTTAATTTGTTACTTTAAATCCATGAATTTTATTTATTACTGTTAAATAATCATAGATCTTAAGGTAAGCGATGCTTCTAATAATTACTGTTTCATTTCAGAAATTGCATAGAGAGGATTCTTTTTTTTTTAATTAGAATTAAATAAAAGATTTTATAACATCTGCTAATTTATAACATCTTAACTTTCTAGTTTTTCATATCTACAAGAAATTCTAAAATTGACTGACAAATTTGTGGTGTCTGAAGTTTCTTTTCTATATGTACTTGTTCCAGTGTCAAATGTCACCGACAGATTCTGTGTTGCCTCAAATTCTAAAAATGCTCAAAATAATGTATAAAGATGAATTGAAGTTCAATCAGTTTTTGTATCTAATTCTGTTTAGAAATTGTGAAATATGATAAGAAATTTAAAGTTTTAAAGCGTACTTACTGTTTAAGTCTGCTCTATATATCGGTAATATTTAATACTAAAATAAAGAAATATATTAAAGAAATTCCTAACTTCACACATTCATTTCATTCAAGAATGATTTTAATAGCTATCATCATTTGCAATTTTTATAAGAATTGTTGCCCATTTAAGATACATTACTAAATCAATAATGCATTGCACAGAAATTTCTTTATATATTTACAGTAACCTCATACTTTCCCAGATGTTCATAGTCAAAAGGAATGCATTGTCTATTCTTAAGATCTATGAAAATTTATTCAGCTGTGTGTTAAATGTTGTTTATTTATTTATTTTTGTTTTCAATCTTTTTCAGGGGAAAAGCCCTACAAGTGTTCGTGGGAGGGTTGCGAGTGGCGTTTTGCCCGCTCCGACGAGTTGACACGTCATTATCGGAAGCACACGGGGTCCAAGCCCTTCAAGTGCAGCTTCTGTGACCGCTGTTTTTCCCGCTCGGACCACTTGGCGCTGCACATGAAGCGACACCAGTGACAACAAACACACCTTCCCTAGTCCAACGCCTACTACTTTCTTTTTACACAGACGCTTTTTTGTATGAACATTTTTTATACGAACTTTTTTGTGCGCCTTGGGAGTCAGCGATACTTCCACTTTTCCTTTTTGTATGCCGGACGCATTGTGGAAAAAAGACTGCACGTTGTATGGATGACTGGGACGACCTGTACGTCGTTAATCGAACGTTTTCAGAACCGGTGCTTGTTTCCTTTCTTGGATTCGCAAAGTTCCGTTTTTCATAAAGAAAAAGAGAACATTCCCATGTTATTTTTATAACTTTTTCATAACTCGTCACTGCCTTGCATTCAAAACAAAATTGTAATTAGAGAGTCCGTTAAGTCATTGCAATTTGGAAAAAAATTGACGGAAAAGAAAAAAAAAAAAAGAACCAGAGAATGAGGTGGAAATTGATATGTTTGTTGCTTTTCATGCATGGTCAGTGATTTATAAGAGGAGCAACAACTAAAGATTCAGATTTTCATAGTAATTTTTCTCTAACCAGTGGCATATCATTGATATAACAAATTATTTCATATTATGATTATATGACTTTAAAACAAATGCTTGATTTAAAAATTAGATATTTTATTGTTCAAGGAAAAAAAAAATATGATCAATACTTTACTTTTTGAATACAATGCTTAACTATGTCCTATTTCAAATCTTTTTCAGAACTGTATAAGTTTTAGATACAAATGTAAAAGAAATATTGTAATTAAGTCAAAAAATAATGTAATACAGGAAGTCCTCTATATTAGCTTACATTCGAAAAAAGTCACAATAAATTAACAAAATGTCATATCATAGTTTGCATAATGAAATTTATCAAATTGTAATTTTTTTTCTCTCGTTGTCACAAAAGAAAGAAAAAAGTTCAAATTTTCTTTTAACTTTTCTTTGCTACAAAAATTCTGATTAATTTGCCAAGTCTTATTGTGCAAACAATATTTCGATGTGACAATTTTTTTAAATTTGAATAGATTCTGCAAATAAGTTTCTGAATTATTTCATTAATGAATGAACCATAAATTAATTCTAAAATGACAACATTAAAATTTTCAGAAGAAAGGTAGTCATGCTGTTTTACTATGGATTTTTGAAAAGAAAAAAAAAAAAATCTGGATCTTTAGCATCATAAAGAGGGTGTGGACACTGTTTTTATTATGTTCTGGAATTCCATGATTCTGGGTCGCCTTGTCTCTTTAACTAGTCGGTGCTTAACGGAACACAAGAGTTGCAATTATGTAAAGAGTACATTCACACTCATAGTGTGTGATGTGAGAAGCTAAAGAAAGAGCATTATAAATTTATGTCAAATTCATTATTACATTGATACATTTTGTATATATATAGGAATCGTTTTATTATTTCTATCATCATTGAAAATACTGTGTTCCTCACATTGGTTTATTTGTCATGGCGCATTTGTATATACTGCTGTCCTTTGATTTTTCAAGCAAACAACATATGAAGAAACAAAGAATGTGCAAACAAAAGATGAGTATATAAAAAAAAATGTATGTTGATCAATGACTATTACAATAACTACACAATGAAAAATAACCATTAATATAAAATAACATAACGACTTCTACATGTGCTTTAATAACTGTTGCCTGTGTGCTCTCTTTATAAGACAGATTTTATAGAAAAATGGCGTTAAAAAACTCAGATTCTACTAGCTGTGGCTTGCCAGTTTGATGGTAGCTTATTATATGGGAACAAAAGATAAATCTCTTGATATCGTACAGGCATCACTGTGTCTTCTTATATTTGTAAAACATCTCATATATGCATCATGTGTTGTAAATTTCCCATCACAGTGTCCTTCCTATTTATATAGTATCAGGAATCGATCCAAATAAATATTGTGTCGTCTTTGAGGTCCCTTTAATATGAGTCATTAATAGAAGCCCTCCCCCCCCCCCCCCCCTTCCTTCTCAAAAGTTCATTTCATAAAAATGTAATTTTACACAATTCCTATTTAAAAAAAAATCTCATAAATTAAAAAAGTCCATAAATTTTTATTTTCATATATACATTTGTTTTATTAGGATTTGAAGTGTAATTTGCAAGCAAAACAAGCTTACTAGAAAGAAAAACTTAAACAGAATAACTTAAAAGTCTCTAATAATAAAAAAGTGTTTAGCTTAAATTTGAGTAACTAGATTTGATCTTTCGTTACAAAATATGGTCTAAATGGAATAAAATGCATAAACCCTAAAATAATTAGAAATAATTAGGAGAAAAAAAAAAAAATATATATACAGCAGAATAATTTTATAATAAAAGTACATTTGATTTATAAAAGTTCAATAGACTTAAATTTCATAATCAGTCAAATATTATACTGTTTTATTACTGTTTAAGGTCTCTGTAATTAAAAATAAAATAAATTAAGTGTAAGACTAAAATAAAATCATGCATAAGAGTTTTTAGAACTAGCAGTTTATAAATTTATGGCCATTTCTCTAACCTCTGTAGTTTTCTAAATATCAAAGCCATACCTATTTTACAGCCAATTTTGGCTTTTCTGAATACTATCTGATAGAGTATGTCAATTCCTCTCTGCATAATATCTTGTAAATGTATCATAAAAATAACTATGCAATGTTCACCTTAGTGCATTTGTTTAAAACGTCATGTACCTTTTAAAATTTCAAAAGCCATTGAATTTTAAGGAAAAGAAACTTTTTAAAAACTACATTTTTTCAATTTAAATATTTTAATTTTCCTTAATTTTAATTCAAGTTAAAAAATTTTATACTCAAAACAGTAGAAATACTGTATAATTATACCAATTAAGATGACAACCAAATCTAGAGGTTTGCAAAGAATGAAATTTTCAGGCCCGAATGCAGCCCAATGTGAAAGCTAAATCAGTAATCTGTGATATTTATTTTTATTGAAAATTTCATTTGTTGATGAAATACAAATTAATAAAAGCATGTTTTCAAAAAAGTCAACATTTGAAATTTTGGTTGGTACAAGTTTGCACTAGTTCAAAGTTCATGGGTAAATTTAAGTTTTGGAAAACTCTGGTTAGACATTTTTGTATAATCATGTGCATAAGCTGTAAAATAACAGCTTTGAATTAAATTATTTTACAAAAGAACTTTCTTTATGCAGAGGATATCAATGGCAAAAGTTATTTCCATGATAAATATATTAACAAAAAAACTTTTAATTAAGTTTAATTTAAAATATAACAAAAAATTAGATTTTGATATGAGTACATAGTAATGCATAAAAAATTCAGTTTCCTGGACAATTTAAAAAGGTACTTGACCCCCTCAATCTTTATAAGTGTTCAAAAGAAATAGCTCATCTTTTTAATACTGAATATGGAAAATTCATATGAATTTCCCAAATGATGAAAAACAGAAAAACAATGAAAAACCTTTCAATTATAAGTATTGCTATGTTATTGTGTGCCTTTTATCATATGCAAACAAGTGTTTAATCACTGCCATTTCACTAGTATTTAGGAAAATTTCATATTCATAAATCAATTTTAGGATAATTTTACTATGTTGCTTTGTCTTAAATTCATTGTATAATTATTAAATTAACATAAATTATAAACACTATAGAGTTCCATAATGTTTGCCTACAGGCAGCAGGAGAGGAGTGATATTAAGTCCTTCATTTTTTTTTCCTTTTTTTATAACTATTTTTATTATTAGCTATTTAAAATCCATTGCTTTTAAACACACTATAATGTAAATAATAATAATAAAGCAATTAAATTATTAAAAGGCATTTATACCATTCTTAGTTGTGTGTTTATGCACCATATTTACTAAAAAGTAGCTTAGACATCTTGAAACATCTTAAATAAAAATATCAAAATAAACATACCAAAACCTTATCATAAATGCGAGGGGCACATTTCCGCCTCCTCCTAATCTGCTCATTATTAATATTATTTTTATTTATTTATTTGTTTTTGGCAATTCCCAAGCCCCCCGCTTTTTTATACAAAAGATGCAATTCAACCAGATTATATATATTTTTTTTAATCCCATTATGAAATAAAGAAAATTCCCTTAAAGATCCATAAAGGAACTCATTTATAAAAATGTTTTTGAGTCATATGCAAACTTGGATCTAGAATCAGTTAGATAAGTCTATAGAAGAATTTGATATAATGAGCTACATTCTTCAAATGTGATAAAAAAAAAAACTGGTGTAAGTAGCAACATTGACTGAGCCTGCTATGATATAAAGAGACTTACCTTTTGAACATACCAACAGTAACTGAATAATCACAGCCAATGTCTTTCGTACTTCTACCAAATCTAGCTCTGTGGCTTTGGATATATTATCTTCTCTGATTGCTTCAACTATTGTCGCTTAAATAAACAACTTTGCATCGCCTGTATTCAAAATATATCAAAAACAAGCGGTGCAAACAAAAGAAAAGAAAAACTTGAAATGTGTGATATTGATTCCTTATAGATGAATTTTCAGAATTACATAAATGAATTATGAAAACTATGTTTTTCGACAAGAATTGTTAATCTGTCGTTCATGTGATTTACTATTTTGGTACAATTTCTAAGTAAATCATTTGCAGTTTTGAAATAATGAAATGCTATTTTGTTTTCCAAAAATACAATTAGAAATGGGCAAAATAGATATATATTTTTCTGTTTTTAAATCTTTTATTCATTTTTAATATATTAATAAATGTTTCATTTTAGAGAGTTAAAATATTTATGTGCATCACATAAATCTCAACATGTAGAATAAATATGTCATCCCACTTTCCCCCTATTATTATTCTTTTTTTACACAACAGACTAAGAATATAGTAGACTCCCTAAAATCTGAGCCTGGGCTTGCAGCGAGGTTGTGCAGATTTATTTTACAATATTGTGAATATCTGGTCATTGCTTTGTTTACATTTTAAACTAATTTGAATGTAATTAATATTGTAATTGAAACTATAATGAATGCTGACAATATAATAAAATATTAAAATAAAAAATAAACTAAAATATTAAAAATTTAGATATCTTTTAAAATGACTAAAATATTAAAAGCAAAGGTCAGATTAATATTTAATAATGTATGATTAAATATTCATTATAAAGATAACACATATTTTTCCTAAATTATTCAATGAAACTTGCCTCATGAAGGTACATTATTAATTTACATCGAAATCATAAAATAAGGAAGTTTTATTTCAGGTTTAGTCAGATTTAATAACGAAAAAAGCTTGATTAATACATAAATATATCTGGTAAGAAGATTGTGATTACAATTGATATCAGCAATATCTTGAATTTTTTTCAGAAATAAATTCATTCTTCCTTCAGGAAAAAACATGAATTCAGTAATATTAACAAAAATTACAAATTAAAAAACATATGTAATCAATATAAACTAAAAAAGTCAAATTTTGTCCCTATATCTAAACTGAATTGTTTACATCTGCAAATTATGTGCAGATTTTAGGGTTGTGGATTTGAGGGAGTCTACTGTATTTAAATATTTCATTTTAGAGAGTTAAAATATTTATGTGCATTTCGTAAATCTCAATATGTAGAATAAATATGTCATCCCTCTCATTATTCCTTTTTATACAACTAACTAAGAATGTTATTAGAATAAATATGGAATATTTAGATAAATTATTCAAAATGTAAAAATTCATTATCATTATCAAAGTAGCATTAACTTGCTTACTAGTGAAACAAAAGTATTTCAAGTTTATTTAATCCAACTAATAATCTTACAAACAGAAATTGTATACTAAAAAGTTTATCTATCAAAAATAAAACAAAAATATTATTAGTTTTTAGCGAAAATTTATTGATGTATTTTCAATGTGCACTGATATTTGCATGAACTGAAAAAATATATATCTTTTCAACAAAAATTAACAACAAAATTTTTGCAGTATTAAAACTAAGTAAAAATGATCCCGAATCACAAATATGTTTGGTAAAAGTAATGTTAAAGTTTCATATGTTACATTCTTTTGAGTGAATTTATTATCTGCTTTGATTCAAATTGTACTATTATTGAAACAAGTAGAAAAATACTTTCAAAAAATCCCCATCAAAAACAACATTGTGATTGTGCTTTGAGGGGAGGTTTTCAGTTCAGTTTCAGTTCAGTTCAGTTTGATTTTTACACTTAAGTTTGTAAATTTGTTCATATAAAAAATGTTTATATTTTAATCTATTTAAACTCTTCCAAAAATTACAGTGCACTATAAATCAATGTAGGCTCTACCCATCATTTGAAAAAGAGAAAAGGAAAGAAAGAAGATTCTTAACATATATTAAATTGGAGGCTAACCCTAAAATTGATAAGACAAACCTAAATTTTACATAACGACGTCTGTTTGAGATCAGTTTATCATTCAAAGAATTGTTTAAGAAAAATCTAAAAACATACTCCAATTAAAATAAATAAATAAATAAATAAAATAAAAATACATTTAAAACAATTATTTAAATATTGGATTGTGCAAAAATTTGTTTTGAGGACAGATTATCACATTATGCACTTTAAGTATTCAAAAGAAAAAAAAAAAAATCTGGAAGAATGCCTCCTCATTTAAAGTTATTTCATGAATATAATCCTGTTTATTTTTTAATACTTGTGTATTTGAAATATCTATATAGATAGTTATGCTACAATTTTCATTCTTATCATTTTCACCATATTCGTGTTTTTTTTAATGGATACACTTCAAAATTCACATTTTCTTAAAAAACCATATTTATGTTCTGCCGTAACTCTGTGCTAGAAGAAATGTCATAAGATTTTAAAAACTGACAACTTTTATGAAACATTGTGATATTATTTTCAGCTCATCTGTAAATTTAGATTCATCATTTATTTATCCATTTGGAGCTTTTTCATATGAGCATTTTGCCCATTTCTAATCAAATGCTATTAATGGCCTCAGCTTTCCTAGGAAGAAAGCCGAGACCCAAAATGGCATTTCCTTGATATAGAAGAAAAAGAAAAAAGCATGTTATCGGCACAACTTTTTTGTGAAGAAAACTTTTTGTAAAGTCAGATTAAACACATTTGACAGCCTTATTAGATTAGTTATTATAGAGTTGTTTAAAACATGCATGGCAAAGATTTATTATGTAAATTGTTTTCTTTAAAGATATAATGCATTTCTGAAAATAAATATATTTGTTTCTAAGAAAAATGAAATGGCGTCTCTTGTTTTTTTTTTTTTTTTTACAATGCATATGTAAACATTGATCTCCTCTATTTCTACTCTTCAACACTGCAGTCAAACTCTGTTATAACAAGAGTGAAGGCATTTTTACTTGTAACTAGTTGATCCACTTCCGTCACCCAGCCCTCTGATAATAACCTTAAATGAATGAATACATTTGTATGCAACTACATCAGAGCCTCAAATTCATATAAAATTTCCCCCCCCCCCCCCCAAAAAAAAAAAAAAAAAACGCCAGCAGCAGCGTATTGCAAGCATGCTGCACATGCTTTGCAAAATATGGTTGTTCCACTTTCCACCACCAGAGGGTGCACTTAGTTTTAAACAAACCTCTTTCTAGATGAAACTCCATTATAAAACTTATCTGTGGATATATTACTCTATATGTATATTACAATTATAGACTCAAAATAGAATTAAAAAATATTCTGAAATTATTATTCAGAAATAATGAATCACTACTCTTAAAATAATGGCTCAATATGTTTGATACTTAAATCTGATACGGGTCTCCACTGATTGCGGCACTGTATAGCAAGCATGCAGCACACACACTGAAAAATCTGTTAGTTTTGGGGCACACAATATTCTAAACAAACTTCTACCTGAATGGATTTCCTTTATTCAACTTAACAGATCAGAGGATATATTAGTCGAGTGGATGAAGTACTGTAATAAAAATTTAAGAAATTCATTGAAATTATTGCTCTGAAATAGTGGTAACTACCACTCATACACTAACTATAACATGTCAGAAATTGCACATTAAAATAGCAAACGAGGTGCAATTGTATTATAATAAAGTTTTAAAAATATTCAAATATTAATGTAGTAGTATACAGAACTTTGGATACTGTATAAGTATCCAAAATCTTTTGTGTGTCCCTGTAAATACTATCTGCTTCCTATTATACAGTAAGTAATCTTTAGTAAATCTCAGCAATGTATATCAATTTTATAAAATGTGAAATAGTTTAATATAATTAAAGTCCTTATGGCCAGTGCTGGCAAAAAGAGAGGTAGCTTTTATATTCCTTATTATTATTATTTTTAAATCAAGTTATATTATTCAAACATACAAAGTTCGAATTAGTGGAACCTGATTATAAAAGATTCAGTACTAGTTTTTGTCAATACTTGAATAAAGTGAATGAAAATTTTGGAAAATTGGTCAGCATTATACAATCTGGTGTTATTTAAAGTGATTTATATATGGCTACCAAATTCGACCATATCTTGAAGTGCCTGCCATTTTAAAACATGTTGGGTGAAACTAACCAATAAACTTAGTGGAGATTTAGTGGAGATGCCTGTGCACATGCTCACTCACATTAAAATCGATTGATATATATGAGTGCTGTTACAGACCAATAGATTTTTAAAAATGTCAGTCATATTAGAAATTGAAACTGCTACATCTGAGCAATTTTTTAAGATAAAAACAAAACAAAAAATGTTCTGGAATTCTTGTATCAAGGTCAAACACTTAAGAAAAAATCTTTCAATTTTTAATTCTTCCCCCCCCCTCCCCCCCACGTAAACTCTGTGGTAGAATTTTTTTTAAACCTTTTTTCAAAAAGCCAAATTAACAAGAGAAATTTTCTGAAACATGATATTATTTAATAATAGAAATGAATGTGAATTTATATATAACACAATTAGGAAACAGAGATTCAAGAACTAATATATCATAAACCAGGTATTATGTTTTTTTATACAGCATGGTCTTAACTATTTTTATACTGCTTCTAAAAAAAGGCCGAAATCATAAAATTAATGAATCAGCATTAGATGGATTATTTAGCATATTAACAACAGTAATTTGTGAGAAATAGATTATTTTATTTTTCTTTTAATATTTGTTCACCAAGTGTGAGGTTAAATTGCTGTAATTTGTAGCAAAGCACCACAAATTTTAAAATTTAAATTAGGTGAATTTATTGTGTTGGGGAGGGGGAGGAACAATTAATTGTACAGATATACTTGATTATTAAAAATAACTAAAATATTAATGCATATATATATATATATATATATATGTTCTCTTGATAGAAGTAGAGGATAAAGACATTCTTATTCATGGTATAAATAAAAATAATAAACTTATCTTCCTTAACCCAGTAAAATTAAAGGCGATATTTTTACAAGGTATGTTATGTTTTTAACATAACTAATTAAGGAATTATTTAGTTACATAAAAAATAAAGTCTTCTACAAACTTTTACTCGAATTTTTTTAACTTAAATCCTTATCTGACATTAAATGTCAACAAATTTTAATGCAGATTTCCAAAGATCTCAGTGATGCTATAAAATTCAATGCCCCCCCCCCCCCAAATAATAAATAAATAATTTGCATTTTTACAGAAAAGTAGCATGTCTAAAGTAAATATAAGGAATTTTCATATTGTAACTAAAATTTTAAACAAAATGGTCAAAAAGTGGAATTATTTTAATAAGCCCAATTCTCAAACATTTTGTGCAAATCTAAAAAAAATATTTTTTATTTAGATTTTTTTTTTTCTTCATGAATTTTCAAAAGATGAAATTCCATCTGTGGATGAAAAACTTGCACTCGTGATTA
The DNA here is from genome assembly GCA_964019185.1 of Maratus speculifer. Lineage (NCBI taxonomy): Eukaryota > Metazoa > Arthropoda > Arachnida > Araneae > Salticidae > Maratus > Maratus speculifer. Next base: position 158,601,052 of record OZ025300.1, read on the forward strand.
CAGTCTGAAGAACGATTGATTGTGGTGTGATATTATACATTTTGAAAATACTGACATTTATATATAATGGTGAGATGTACTACAAAACAATTGCTGAAGAATCTGCTGTACAATTTATCAGTCATTTACAGGGACACACAAAATAATTTGGTTACAGTACTGCCTATGAACAATAAACTTTTTAAAAGTTTAAATCTTTTTTCCCCATTTTACTTGATGTGTATAAATTCTATAATTATATGTAAAGCTGCACTAAAATAAATTTCCTTTGATAGATAAAAAATGTTGAATCGGAATTTTCAACTGGGCTTTGAGTTTAATTGAACTATTTTTTAGCATGGTATGTAGTATATTTACTAATCAATATATCATAATTCACAGAAATTGGAATTTCAAATGATGTATGCTTTTTCTAAATAGTTTACTAATGCATCTTTCACCTTAATGAATGGTGAAGATAGTCACTGTATTCTGAATGTACAGAAAAATTATGCTAGATAGAAGATTTTTTGTTCTTGCTTATTTTATGCTAAAAGCTCCCTAATTAGACCCCCCCCCCCCCAGTGGCATATAAGGCAGCTATAACATAACATCAATCCTACTTCATCTGAAGCACATTTCACCAGCTTTACTCAATCCTTCAAATAATTATCATGTTGAACAGATTTATTATTATCATTTGCATGTCCTTTCAGTAAGAACTTTTATTTTTATTTATTTGGAAGAAGAATATCTAACTGATTTAGCAATTTTTGTGACTAATTATTCACTTCTGGGTATAGTTAGAACCAATAATAACTTTGAACCTTTTTAATGTTTCTTTTTTACTCCTTCTTTTTATATAAATCACAGAAAAAAAAAGAAATCTTTTGCAAAACAAATAAATAAATAAACTAAACATAGAATTTTATAAAAAAAAAGGCAATTTTTATTATTTTTAAAAAACATTTATGCCCAATTTATTTTTGACATGCTAACCCCTCCTCCCATCCCCCTCAAGTAATTAAAAAAAAATGACATGAAAATGCTTAATAATCAGTAATTCAGAGTTATTAAATTACAGAATTAGACATTAAAGTCAAATACAAATTAATCATGAATTAAAAACATTAAAATTATGTTATTCTTAAATTTGCAAATAAAATAAAATAAAATATGCTTTTTTTTATTTTTATCATAGTTATATGTGGATCATTTTAAAGGAACAGAATTTTGTGAAGAAATAAAATGGATAAAAATTTCACCTGGATTTATACTTATCCAGTTTATAGGTGGAAAATGTTAAATTTTGAAAATACAACTAAAGAAAACATAATATAATCAACACTTTTATTAATTTTTTATAAGAATTGTACAGTTAAAAAATATTAGATAATAAATATATCTGAAGCAAAAATGAAGTAGCAATTTGTAGATTACTTTATCTAGTGTCATGCCAGTCTTCTTTCGGTTAAAAAAGTTCATTTAATTTATACAACTATTTACAATTTTTACAAAAAGATGAATATCATGTATATGAACCTCTTTATGAATTTAATTTACAATGCTTCAAATTAATTAGCTGGAAAATAAAAAAGAAAAGTTAATACAAAGCTTTATAAAAAATGTTAAATGACAGAAATTTCTTTTATGTAAAATAAAATTCATAGACAAAAGGATATATTTCTATATATTTAACAACAATATAATTATTATATGTGTAAAAAAAAAAAAAAAAAAAAAAAAAAACAGTTATAGAGAATTTGAAAGGAAGTTATAGCAGCAGTTATTATATTGCAGAGTATTTGGAAAAAAAAAAGGCTGAATTTTACTTTAAAGTCTCAAGTGTTATTGTATTTGTCTCAAAATTTTATTGTATCATCTTTTAAAAATACAAATTTATCTTATTTTAAGTAAGAGATATTATTGTTTTAGTAGGCTCAGTGTAGCACTGTTGGGCACACATAAATTTTAGTATACTGCAGACTGACACAGAAAATTCTGCTTCTGTGCACCAAAACAACTTTTGGATAGATACAGTTAGAATTATATTGCAAGTATCCTAGATAATTAAATGATTATGCATTATCATAGAAGAAGAACCACAGAAACCTTCTTGGCAAAATTTGAAAGTTATCAAACATATCTTGAAAAGCCTAAGAGATTGAGTAAAGAAGAAGAAGAAAAAAAAAAGTGAATTACAAAAGTATAGAGTTTCCTCGATTTATTATATCATGATACATAACATTGCGCAAAAATAATTTCATTAGAAACCTTGGAATATATTTTTAAATTTTCTATCACTGGCTCCTAAAAATCATACGTACAGAAGTGTGACATTATCAGGAGAATCACATTAAATTTTAATAAAAAATCAAGTTTAATCAATGGATCTACTATGGCAACAACACATGCATATATGCCATATAGCATATACAGGTGTCCACAGGCTAATTGCTTAACCATTAATTGTAGACATTTAGCTCCAATTACAAAAATGTTTTAAATGAGGTAAATAAATATTTTTGAATTGATTTGAGTCAACAAAAAAGTTTCTTAAAAAGTTACGAAATTTTATTTTTTATACGGTCTCTTGGTCTTATAAGTTATATTTAATAAAATTTTCCTGTTACATTGACAAATAATAGTTGTTTAAACAGGGCTGCTACTCATATGGGAGAATGAAATTCCAGACTTTTCCAGATGTATTTCAAGAAAATTTTAGTCTAGTGGTGTAGCACGTAGTGGACATGCTGAGGGTAAAAAAAATTTATGTTACTCAAAAAACACAATAGAGTTACTAATAATCTCTGAGCTAAAGATCTTTATCCCAATTCTCCTCCCAAATCAATAACAATCTTTTTTTTTTTTTTTTTTTTTTTTAGGTTTACAATTGGAATTGTTCTCTTTAGTAATTTATGATTGCAAACTTGCAAGCTTTCAAATAAAGTTTCCTACAAACAGATAAACTTGCTACAAAATATTTGTGCACTGAGTTCATAAATATTAATTTTGTTAACTATATCCCAAAAACATTGTCTAATTAAAATTTATTTTCAACAAGGGAAGAGGAAACAGAGTGGGTAGATGGAGGCTTATGATAATTAATTATTGTAACATGGAAATAACTACTGGAAAAAGCTTTAAAATCTGTAATAACGAGTACTAAATATATAAAATGTGGAGGATGAAAGAGGAATTTTTGGGGAAAAAAATTTAGATGATTTGTCTTCTATTTTTAAAATTGCAGTTTGCCTAATCATGTAAGATTCTTACTTCTGGCTGAACAACGATCAAACTCTCTTACAGATCACAATGAAAGTTTATCAAATTCCCCGACTTTTCCAGGTTTTAGGAAAAAATATTGAAATTCCCTGACTTATTTGGTTAATTTCCCAATTCCCTGACTTTTCTAGGTTGTGTAGCAACCCTGTTTAAAGTTGGAGCACATTTTTTGCTGCAAAGGGCATTCACAAATTTAGTAAAAATATAATCTTGTCAGAAATATATATAACAGTTCAGATTAATATTTAATCATTCTAAAATATTAAATATGTAGTTAACATAAAAGGGAAAAAAAAACAGTCAATTCTTTACAAAATGATCTATATTTTAAAAGGTTATTTGATTTTACTAGCCTGCAAAAGATGGGTTAGGTCATGTTTTCTAACTTTTGATAATAGATTCTTATGTATTCTGTACCACCACTAAAACCAAAATTGACTTTTATTTTTTACTATCACGTAAAGATATTTTGCAAACAATAAATTTCAAAGTTAAAGGAAAAAAAAAAAAAAAAAAAGCAAAAATTTGGTGCTATAAAAAAGATGTGATTGTTGTGTATTTAATTTTAATAGTTGTTTTATGTATTTTTTATCAGTGAATCCGAAAACAACTTTCATTTTTAACTATCATGTTAAGATTTTTTTGTAAATTCCAAAGTTAAAATAATAATTTAAAAAAACTTTACGATTGTTTTATAATATCAAATTTTACCTACAACATTTTAACACTGACATGTATGGTTTGCAAAATGATTCTTAAATAATAGTAAGAAAAAAAAAAAAAATGAATGTCATTTTTAGATTTAGTGCTAAAAAGTACATAAAAATCAATTATCAAGAGTTAAAAAACATAGCCATTTATTTTATTTTATACTATTAAGTTTTTGGTTATTTTTTAACTTTTGGCAATTTATCATTTTCATAAAATCCTGATATGATAGTTATAAATTAAGATAATTTTCAGATTCATTGATAAGAAATACACAATAGTTAAAAAACCTTACCATCACAGTCTTGTGTTAGATTCAATCATTGAAGTTAAATAAAAATAACATAATTTTTGCTAAAAGAAATTCTGAAAAGAAACAGTCCCGAATCCTTACAAAATAAAATATATGTTAAACTACAATTATTTTAGCAAATTTAAAACTTATTAAAAGTTAACTTAATCGTTAAATTTGTACTTTTTTTTTTTTTTTCAAAGTATAGATATACATGAAATAAGATTTTTGAATACTTTAAGCGCTTAGCGTATATCCCATAAAAGCAGACCAAATTCATTTGTGTCTGCATGTAGAAAAGTGGTACAAGTCACGCATTTTTAAAGTTTCATAACTTTGTTTATTTTAGTGTTATATGAATGGAACTTTCTTTATCTTACTTGTCAGTGTAATAGGAAAATTTTACTAAATATAACTTATAGGACCGGAACACTGTATCAAAATTTAAATTTCGTAAAATTTTTAAAGAAATATTTTTATTGATTCAAATCATTTAAAAATTTTTTTTTTTTATTTCATTCAAAGCACTTTTGCAACTGGAATTATATGCCTATGAATGACAGTTCAGGAATTAGCTACTGACCATCATTGAGAGTAAACACCCTGTATACTTGGATATAAGTTGAAACATTTTAATCTATTGTTGTTTAAAATGGGGAGTCTGCTTATATGTGAGTAAAATTTTGGGAGGAAAGTTCTAAAAGCCACAGAGCTTTTTGACTGGTGTGAAAAACTACAAGCCTTAAAAAAGAAAAAAAAAATTCATTAAAATGTAAAACTGACAATGATGACAGAAACTTATTCTGAGAATTCAAGCAAAATGTGTTTGTCATAAGTGAGTTTTAATTGTGTAGTTGTATCTTTTCCCACTAGGTATGCTTCTAATATAAAATATCCTATCACAGGATTTTTTAATAATCTAAATGTAAAATTGACCATAAAAGAAATTTATTCTGAAGATTAGAATGAAATTTTTTTTTAGAAACTAAATATAAATTGTATCTGAAAAGTTAGCCAAAGATATAGTAAAATAAAGGTGCATGAAATAATAACTGAATAAAAATCAGAAGGGATTAAAAGAGAGAGAGAGACATACTTTTATCCTCATAAGTAAAGACTTGCAGCAAAAACAATATCTCTTTTTATTAACCGGATTCCTGAAAGAAAGAAATTAATAACAAGATTCAAAAACCATATAAAATATCACAAACAGTTTTTTGAAAAAATATTTTGCTATAGTAAAACATACAGCAACAAATAGTCTTCCTAATATTTTTCGTAGTATATAAAAACTATGTAGTATACATAGTTAGGGATATTGTACGAATATTTTAACTAATTTTTGTGATGTACAAAGTGAATAAAGATCTTCATGAGCAATTTTCATGAACTTTAAAGAAATGTCAGTTCATTACTTGGTATGAAATTTACAAATGTAATGAATATATTGATCTGAGCATCCAATCATGAAAAGCATACAATTTTAAAATCTCAAGCTCAGCTACCTCAGTACATAATAAAGAAGAATAAGAAAAAAAAATAGTTAATATATATATACATATAAAAAAAAAAAAAAAAAAAAAAAAAAAAAAAAAAAAAAAATTGCACAAAATAAATATATAAATAGATTTTAAAAAGTACATTAGTTGTGGTGTGTATTATACTATTTGTATTTACAAAATAACTAAAAAAGTAAAAACTTGTTTATCTTTTTTTATGTATACCACAAAAGTATAATTATGCAATCAAGTGAGCCACAAAAGTATAATAACACATTTAAGTATGTAGCAAAATTATAAAAAAGTTGGAAGGCTTTGGTTTACAATTTGTATTTTATGTCAAATCAAAGTTTATTGTGGAAAAGAGTCTGGATTTCCCAAAATTTTTGCAACAAATCAATCAATTTCATATATAAAAAATTATTTAATAATTTAAGAGTATAGTAAAGACCCCAAATTCTTTCTATACAAATTAAAGAGTAATTTTTCTTGAGTTAACTTCAGTTCATCTGATCATTTTTTACCACTTACCTTCAGAGAATTTGTTTTCCATTTCTGTGTTTCCAATAGCTTTGGCAGCTTGACACATCTGCCTCATTAACTCTTCTAGGCGCCTCATGCAACGAATTATACTTCCTATGCAAGAAAAATAAAATTTTATGCTAACACTAATTTTATTTTAGGAACAAACATATTTTATTCAACCAGTATGATGGATAACTGATAGTAGGTGGATATTATGATTGTCTTTAAATACAGCTTTAATTTCATCAAAAGGAAATATGAATTTCAACAAAGAATCACATAAAAAACGCACATTACGAAAAAGGACCATACGAAAAACATAAATTTCATACCAAGATCGCACAGAATATGGAAATTTCATCCATAAATCGTGTAAAAAAACCCGCAAATTTTGTCCATAAATCACATAAAAAATGCAAATTTCATCTATGTTAAAATAATATAACACATATTTTTTATTAAACATTAAATCAATATGCAGAAAGTTTTTGATGCAATATTTACATGCACAGAAAGTTTTTGGTTTTATACGAGTCAGTAAAGAACTATAATTATACAATCTGCATCTACACACATATTAAAAACAGATACAGTTAAAAAGGCAAAAGGCTTGACAAAAAACACTTTTTACTATGGCAGTAAAAAGCAAGAAAAAGTTTTTGTTATCAAGATACAAACTGTATTTTTATAAGGTAGTCCTAAATGAATTGAATTGTAACCAATCCAAACCTAAAATTTCTGAAAATTAACATGGAACCCTACTCAAACATGACAAAAAAATTCATCAACCCAAAACACAACATATTTACACTTGGCCTAAACCTGAATAATCAAATATATAGTTTATCCATTTGAAAAATATTCACGCCTTAATTTTGAAAATATGAGTCAACCTTAAATCATCAAAATCTAATAATAATTAAATAAATAAACCAAACATTTAAAGTTAACCGTCTCTGAACCACAGTTAAAAAAACTAGCACAAATTTATAAAACTTCAACATTTATAACAAAGAGTACAGAAAAATCTGACTAAATGCTTACCTTCAAAAACATCAGTCATTTTGCAAATAGAAGCAAAAGTGGCACCTTTACTCCAGGCGTGTATAACATCCATTAAATGTGGTTTAAATGAATCCACATATACATCTGTTTCTATATCAAGCTTACATTCTTTACTTATCTTAGCTATTCTGCGGGCAGTTTCCTAGAATATATGGAATAATGCACATAAAATTATATTTATCCTGCTTTTTTTACTAAACATCATGATAAAATTCACAAGTATAAGCATTATTTTACACTAAATGTGAAACTGAAATTAAGGATTAAATGAAAAGGCATAAATTAAATTTTCAGCTCCCCCCCCCCCCCCATCTTTTAATACAAATATAAAAAATATACATAAGTGCCTGCTATCGTTTTGGGAAAATCTATCATTTAATGCAAAAGTACTTAGATATAAAATAATAATAGTTTCCAACATATTTGAAATTTAATTTTTTCTGGAAGATGAATCTACTTACCACCATTCATAATTAATGGGAAGTAGAGCTATTTGAAAGGATGAGAAATTTTTTTTAAATCTTGCATGTATCCCAAGAAGCGTTTTGAAATAAACCTTGTTTTAATGCATGGCAAAGTAAAGAACATAACAATGTTAAATATTTATCTTCAATTTTAACTAAATATTGCATTCCTTTAACAACTGGGCTCTAGCTATTTTAGTCAATTTTATTTAGTGCAGTTCTCATTGCATTGCTTTTTCTAACTTGATTGTAGTTCCAAAAGATCAATTTCTCTGAAAATTAGTAAAATTTCATGGATCTGAAAAGTTCCTGTTTAAAGAATCTGGTAGAAGCGATTTGGAAATTTTGTATGTAAATCCTGCTATCTTAACTAAAATTTCAAGCTCTGAATGTGAAAAAATATTTTTATTTACATTAATTGAGCAGATACAGACTGATGGATGTACCGAATAGGGATTTTTCCTAAATACCAAATACTCTGTCTTGATCTTGATATCCATTATTAACCATGAAATTTTTTTTAATTTGTTTAGAAACACTTTTTTTGTGAAAAAAATAAGAAACAGATTATTTACTAAACAATGTTTAAGAACTTGCATTTCTACTAGAAATGAGTTCGGGCTTAATTTTCAGAGCCCGGGCCTGCCCGAACCCAAAGAAATTTTGTACCATCAGAGCCCGAGCCCACCCAATGTATACACGAAAAGAAAGAACAAAAAGAATTGCTTAGTATTTAAAAGTTGCTCTAAATGTAATAGATCTCTTTCTTAACACCAGTTAATCGCTAACACATAATTAATTTTATCAAATTTACATTCAATCTTACTAAAAGAGACATTTAGTATATAAAAAATAAATATATACTTCCCTAAAAAGATTCTTAAATTTTTCTCCCGTAACAAGGAGGTAACTCTTGATGGACAAATTAACGAAGGTATTTTATGAATAAATAAATGAAATTTGTAGAAATTACGATTTATAAGACGAAGAATCAAAAAATGTTTTTCTATTTTGTAAAAGTACTCCGTAATTCTTATGGCTTTGAAAATCAGCTTAAATTAAAAATTTTATACCTTTGCCTGAAAGTTCTGATGCTTTTATAGAAAAAGAGGAAACACTACTTGATTGCTTTCAATTGGAAATAACAATACCTGTCAATTTTATCTCTATATGCATATGAAAGTGACTGTGTGACTATGAAGAGCAGAACCACAGAATAAACAGACTTCAAGTAAAAGAATGAGTAAAATCACTAACATTATTTTCATATAAAGAGCGATTACCCTTGCAGACAATAGGAGACTAAAAATTTGCAAACCTTAAGCTAATGCTGATTCGTGTAAAAGAAATATTTATTTTGCGTTAGATATCTATAAAAAGTAGTAATAAATAAACATTCCAATTAAACAATATCCTAATGGAACTATATTCTGATTGGCGCCAACATCAATTGGTCGTTACTCATGCTCAACTACAGATGTAAATCACCAAATATCTCATGTTTTCTTTCAAGATAAATGTTCAACTACTGCTAAAAAAATAAAATCTATTTCTCCTTTTTTCTGATCAAAATAGCATTAAAAGGATTTGCAATGGAATAATTCATTTTTAAGAGGAAAAAAAGTTTTTTTGTTTGTTTGTTTCTATACGAATGAGAATAAATGAGATTTCCAATTTGAGAAAGAATGAGCCCAAGCCCAAAAGCTGGTATAAAAATCCAGCCCGAGTCCTTGTTGGGCCCAAATCTCTAATGGTCCCATTTAGATAATGCTGTCTCATCTCTAACTTCTACACCATTAATATACTTAACTTATTATTAATATAATTAACTTATAAATGTCATCCTTAATAGTTCATTTTCTTAAGTATATTTAACAAAGAGCAAATAAATAATGTTAAAACATTCTCTTTTATTTAAATATGATACTGTTTTTCAAATTAGGAATATCTTTATTAATGGGCAAATAAAATTAGAAAATGTGTAAGGTTTTTAAAAAATACATATGTTTTAACTGATTTTTTTTAAAGTATTTGGTTCAGCTGAATATTGAAATATTCAGTCAAACTAAACAATTGGTAACATGGCCGAATACCAAATAGATAATGAATATTTAGTACATGCTTAAAACACTATGCATCTTCAGCTTTTATGAGCTCTTGGATAGATGAAAATTTTGTGGTTCCTATAATTTAAAACTAATTGAAAGTTATTTGTTATAGCTAAAGAACATAGAGACTTGTTATCATTTTAGTTTTTCATGATCTTTGCTGAAACCTTTGTTTTCTTCTTTATGATTTATGCTTTTAATGCAATGCTCTAAGAAAGTAGTAAGGATTAAGAAATCATACAGAAGAAAAAACTTAAGCATCCTATAGTACTTAATAATTTATTACAATTTATATACTTATCCATGACATTTTTTGTAATAAAACCAGCTTAAGCAGGATAGTCATATGACCTCTAATGCCCCCTTTTGATATTATTTAAGTAAATAAGCAAGCCGCTAAGATTTTTCCTAGAACAAAATTGTCCACTCCTTTTTAAAAAACATTAGTAACATTAACCTAATTTAATTGAAGATTTAATACTCCTAATTTTTTGTTTCCATGAATCTTTATCAAAACAGTCATATGACAACTTTTAGATAAAATATTAACATACCTGCATTAGTCTAAGAGGACCAGATAATTCTTCTGTTAATTTGGGCATTTCATTTGATTTTTCTTGAAACACAAAACAACTTAATAAAGCTGTGGTCTGATGGACATTTAGGTTGTTGAATGCTCCATTAAAGATCATTTCTGTCAGAAGCAGTTCATCAGCACTGCAGGGTAAAAATAATAATAATAAAATAATAATAAATCAAGTTCAGCAGCACTTTGTGGTAAAAAATAAAATAATAATAAATCAATCATTTAAATATTTAAAATGACATGAAATGTTTATGACTACCATTTTATTACTCAATCTACAAAAGGAAAATTCAGAAGTTTCGAAACTTAACATTAGAAAATCATTAAAAATTGTATTTAATAAAAATTAACTAAGTGTTATTCAAAACAATAACAAGTTATTTATACATTTAGTCAGTGGACATAATGAAGAAGCACTATAGTATAAATTAAAAAAAAAAAAAAGAAAAGAAAAGAAAGAACAAAAAAGGATGCGAAACAGGGGTGATTCTGAATGAAATATTTTTTTCGGAAATTCGCATCGCATTTTCGGAAATCGGCGGGGGGGAGGGGGGGGGCGTGAGTCCCTCCCCCCTTTAGCGATCTTCGGACAAAATCGGCGTTTTCCCGCTATCTTCAGACGAAATCAGCAATATTTTAGCGAAATCGGCGATGTATTGCGATCTTTTGCCAAAATCGGCGGTTTTTCCGCGATCTTTTGACGAAATCGGCGTTTTTTTCGACGCTCTTTAGGCAAAATTTGCTTTTTAACGCGATTTTTTCTCGAAAACGGCGTTTTATTCCCGCGATCTTTTGACGATATCGGCGTTTTTTCCGTGATCTTTTGATGAAATGGACGTATTTTTTCAAATATTCTTTTGACAAAATATTTTTAAGCGATCTTTTATCGAAAACGGCGTTTTTTCCCGCGATCTTTTAACGAAATCGGCGTTATATCCGCAACCTTTAGACGAAATCTGCGTTTTCCCGTCGTCTTCAGAAGAAATCAGCGTTTTGTCTGCGATATTTGGTGAAATTGCCGTTTTTTTCGCGATCCGCACGGGAAATTTGCGTTTTTCATCGATTTTTTGACAAAGTTCGTTCAAAAAACGTTGACGAAATCGTCGTTTTTTCACGAAATATTGACGAAATGTATGCTATTTCGGAGATCCTATCACGAAATTTGCATTTCTACGCAATTGTTTTTTCCGCGCGCAAAACCGTACAAGTTGGCAACTATGGGGAACTGATAACCCAATTTCAAATTTTCGGAAGAAGATGTCATAAATTTTCGGAAATTTCGGAATTTTCGGACGAGAATCACCCTTGATGCGAAAAGAAAATTCTGATAATTCTTTTAGGATGCATATTTTTTCTGCTAAAAACAATTATATATATAAAACCCCTCCGTGTATAACATTCCGGGGTTAACCCATCCACGAGAAAAAGAAACTTATTGCGATTCGGCGTCCATGTTAGGCTTAAGTATTCCGTGCCGTTCACAAATATTTTAATCGTTCAACTTAAGGAAATATACATGTAAAAGATTCATTCATCACTCATTTTCTTTAAAACCTACAAAAACTATCTAATTATATTGTTTAAGTTCTAAATAAAGCAACCAGCAATTACAAGAAAAACAAACGATATAAGCGAATTAATGCTGTTGCCATTGAAGAATGACAAATTCTAAATTGTACTGTGAAGAGCTACCTCCAATTTTGAGTGATTGGGCGTGTTCTGCGGTTACGTGCGCTCATGGAGTGGATGCTTATCGTGGACGTTCAGTACCATTCAGCACTCGGTATTGTGCACTCAGAAACAAATTAAGAAAGTATCATGGATTTGGTTAATTACAGTGCTAATTTAAAAAATAACCTGTTACCATCAGAGGTGAACCGTATGGCCGAATGGATAGAGCGTTGAGCTGGAAACTGGCGATTGTGGATTTGAATCCTCCACGTCTGTGTTTATGTTTTATTATTATTATTGGTTGCTTTATACAGACATGCTACAGGCTCAGCAAGAAAAAAGCTGAACTTTCACAGCCTCACATACTTTTGACAAAATCTGCATTTTTCTGCAATTTTTTTTTAACGAAATTATCGTTTTTCCGCGACCAATTGACGAAATTCGCACTTTTTCTCCCACAGCCTTTTTAATAAAATTTGCATTTCTCCAAAATCCTTTAGCGAAATTTGCGCTTTTTCGTCAAAATTTGCGTATTTTCCGCGATCTTTCGTCAACATATGCGTATTTTCCGCGATCGTTCGTCAACATATGCATATTTTCCGCGATCATATGGCAAAATTTGCATATGTTCCGCGATCTTTCGTCAAAATATGCGTATTTTCCGCGATTTTTCGTAAAAACTTGCGTATTTTCCGCGATCTTTCGTCAAAATTTGCGTATTTTTCGTGATCTTTCGCCAAAATTTGTGTGGTTTTCGCGATCTTTTGTCGACATATGCGTATTTTCTGCGATCTTTCGTTAAAATTTCCGTATTTTCCGCGATCTTTCGTCAAAATTTGGGTATTTTCTACGATCATTCTACAAAATTGGAGCATTTTCCGCGATCTTTCGATAAAATACGATTATTTATCATGATTATTTGACAAAATTAGAGTATTTTTCCACAACCTGTTCACAAAAGTCGTGTTTTCCCAGCAATTTTTTGATGAAAATCGCATCGTGTTCGTGATCATTTAACAAAAATAGTGATTTTTTCTCACGATCCTCTGAAGAAAATAGTATTTTTTCCGCGATTGTTTGAAGATTTTACAATTTTTTTTTCGATCCTTTGGAGAAATTTGTGTTTTTTCTGCAATCCTTTGAAGAAATTTTCTTAATTTAGCACCGTTTGACTCGCGTTTTTGTTGTATTTCATCGTTACCCCCCCCCCCCTTACATATAAATGTCATGAAATTTTAATGCATATTTGCATTGATCCCAGGGATAATAAAATCCGTCGCCGAAAAAGCGGAATTCCGCTTTTCCGCGGAAAAGTAGCACGTCTGTTTATATTAATAAATAAGACATTTTTATTAAAGATAAAGTTTTATATTATTAATACAGAAGCACATGTATTTCAATTATAATAATAAAATAATTATTTAAATACGAATAAAGTTTTACATTTGAACCCCTTTTCTAAAAAAAAAAAAAAAAAAAAAAAAAGGTATTGTACGAAAATGTCCGTATACGCGCAAAATAATTTCTTGATGTTTTTTATTCTGTCTTTCTTTTCTTTTCTTTTTTTTTTTCTTAATACTTTAGAAGAGAGTTTAAGATGCAAATAATATTTTATAGTGTTAAAATACACAATAAAAAATTATAAAAAAAGCAAACTGTAATAGATGCACATTTTTTAAACTAAAAATATCTGCACCTATATTTTTTTTAAAGAGATATCTCTTTAAAAAATATGATAGAGTAACCTTTAATTGAGTATGCTTATTTTACTTCATACCATGAGAATGGAGTAAAACAGTTAATTCACAAATGTTTTAAAGTAGCATTATTAGTGCTAATTTGCATGTTTTTGTCAAATAGTTACTCTGATTTCGTGAGTGAAATTTATTAGCTGCATATTTTATGCCATTATTTGACCCATTCAATTAATAATTTGGCTACTCTTGCATATTTGTCTAGAAATAGGAAAAATGGGAAAATTTTTTATACCTTTTGGATATTTTTTATATTTTCTCTCAGTATTTTTATATATTTTTTGGCTGTAGTTTCACAATATATTCTTTTATAATTGATTTTTTGCCTTACTTTATTCTTTTAAAATTTATGTATTTACCATTTGTTTATTACATCCCTGCGATTTATCTGCGATCTTCAGACGAAATCAGCGTTTTCCACGATCTTTTGACAAAATCGGTCCCCCCCCCCCCCCCCCCCCCGATGATATATTGACAAAATTTGCATTTTCGCGTGATTTTTTTCTCAAAAACGTTTTATCCTGGCGATCTTTTGACAAAAGACATTTTTTCTGTGATCTTTAGACGAAATCGGCGTTTTTCCCGTGATCTTTTGATGAAATCGGAATTTTTTTTCAATGATCTTTTGACAAAACATTTTTAAGCGATCTATTATCGAAAACGGAGTTTTTTTCCCACGACCTTTTGACGAAATAGGGTTATATCCGCAATCTTAGACGAAATCAGCGTTTTATCCCCGATATTTTGGTGAAATCGCCATTTCTTCCGTGATCCGCACAGAAAATTCGCACTTTTCAATGATTTTTCGTCAAAGTTTGTTGACAAAATCATCATTTTTCCACGAAATATTGATGAAATGTGCATTTCTTCAGTGATCCTTTCACAGAATTTGCTTTTCTCTGCGATTGTTTTCTTCACGCACAAAACCGTACAATCGTACTGCTCATCCGTACAACCGTACTGTTCATCCGTACAACCATACACTTAGAGCAAAATACGTACATTGTACGGCCAAACCGTACAAGTTGGCAACTATGCAATACATATAAATAATATTATGCAAATTACATATATGATTAAAAGGTTTATTATTGATTGTTTTACATTTCTTGTAACATTTCACAGATTGAACATCTACTTTAATATAAGATATCCATTCACAATACTAAATTTTTCCATTAACTCATTAAATTTAAAAAATACAAGTATGCAATTTGGGAAATGATCTTGCATAAAAAAAAAACACTATTGCCTAGAAGTGTTGTATAAACTTGCAGAATATAGAGTATAGTTTTAGTAATATGTATATTTTCTGACTGTGATTATTTTAAAGTGCATTCCCTAACTTTGACTTGTTTATGAATTTTAAGAAGGAATCTTATCTCTTCTTCAAGTAATTATATGCTTCTCAAATGCACATCCATAGTTCAGTGAGTAGTTTAATAGAAAGTTTCACGTTCTTTTGGATAAGCTCCTGAGTGAAAAAAATTTCTAATCTGTGGTTTTTAAAATGCAATGTCTTTTACTAAATGCAATATGCACATGTTTCTACTCTAAATGATTTTAATAAAGCTGGCATTTTATCTAAACTTTTTGTCATAATTTAGTTTTTATACTTATTTCATTAAAAAGTTAAATTCTTCTGCAAATAAAAGATTGTTTTTCAGTCGATGCTTCAAAATGTGCTGAAAGAAAATTCTCTCTGCTCAGTAAAAGAGTGTAATAGGAATAATGCAAATAAAGAGATTTTTTTTTAAAAATGAAATCTTTTTTAATGGCATTATAATTTTGTTTTTACACTTATTTCATTAAATAGTTAAATTCATCTGCAAATAAAAGATTGTTTTTCAGTCGATGCTTCAAAATGTGCTGAAAGAAAATTCTCTCTGCTCAGTAAAAAAATGCAATAAAAATAATGCAAATAAAAAGATTTAAAAAAAAAAAAAAAAAAAAAAAAAATGAAATTGTTTTTAATTGCATTTTTGTTATATGACTAATCTGATATAACAATAAACCAAGTGAATCTTTAAGTAGGTAGAAGACAAAATCTTACATTACATATATAGTGTTAGAGAGATGAGATACACTATCTACCAAAAAGTATTTGTACACTTTCAGTTTTTGACATTTTGTCAAATATTTAAAAATATACTGGTCGGATTCTTCTGGAACTTCAGAAATATAAAGATTATGTTTCACTTTATATTTATTTACATTCATTTGTTAAGCGGGTAATTAGGGGGCCGGCAAAAAAACAAGGAATAATAGAAATATTTGGGATCGCCCTGTACATGAAAATGCACGAAACGACTTATCGCTTTAGAATAAAAATATATGAATACAGTAGAATATGTACACTAATTTTTGTGAGAATAGCATGTATATTTATGGCGATAGAGCGATTTTTTTGAAAAATTCAAAAAATTCTGGTATGTTTTTTGTTTATATCATGCTGGGTTTTTGACCAAATTTAACGCAAATTTCAGAAAAATTGGCAAAATGCAGTAGAAAAAATGTAGCGCAATTGGAATATAAATATATTAAATATTTTATGAAATATGAGTAGTTGTATAAAATAATTTTTATCTGCGCATGCGCGAACTAGAAAAACATTTTTTTTACATCATTTAATAGGCAATTCTATGGAGTGACTTATAAAAAAAGTCCAATCAAATATCGTGAAAATTCAAAAAGATATCATTATTTTAATGAGATGTTTTTACTCTGCTCTCTAAAAACGGCTGAATCTTAAGGGATTCTCCACAAATTGACATTTTTTAATAACTGACTTTAAAAAAAAAACTAGTATTGAATTAATACAATACCTAATACAATATTGCTGCTAATAAGTACTTGACAATTGTGATAGAAAAGAAAAAGAGCTTTATTCGCATTCAGGGCCAAAACTAAGAGAGGGTTGGGGGAAAAGGGCATGTGCCCCGGGCGCTAGGATGAAAGTGTCCCAAATGTACATTTTGTTTGGCGAATTTTTCCATGTCTATGTTTAGCATGATATTGTCAAAATCATCCCATTCAAAGCATTTCTCCTATACCAAAGCATAGAAGAATCTAATGATGATGGCATAAAGATCCCGCATAAAGCAGATTTTTTTTTTTTTTTTTCGTTTTGATTCGGTTTCACGATTTTAAGGTATCATTTTTTTTAAACAAAGCAGACTACTTTAATCAATATTACATATTTTAAGTTTTAAAATAAGTCGGCTATTAATAAATTAGAAAATTTTTCTTTGCAAATACTTTTGCAGATGCTTTGCAAAGAAGAAAAGGGAGGGGGGAGAGGAGTTCACCAAAATTCATTGAAATATAAATATATTAAATATTTTCTAAAATGTTCTATGTCATGCAATATTTTCAACCAAATATAAAGCCACATTCAGAAAAATTCGCAAAATGTAGTAGAAAGAATAAGGTGCTATTGAAATATAAATATATTAAAAGTTTTCTAAAATATGAGTATTTGTATGAAATATTTTTTAATCAGCGTATGCGTGAACGATAAAATTTATCATTTTACATAATTTAATATTCAACTCTATGGAGCTACCCATAAAAAAATCTGATCGAATTTCGTGGAAATTCAGAAAGTTATTGTGGATAGGAGTGAACTGATTTTCAATTGGTCTCTGAAAGCAGTTGAATGACGTCAGATTTTACGCAAATTGCCAAATCTCCATTTACGTTTTTTACTGGTGATTTACTTCTTTTCTTAGATAATTACCAGAACGAACCTATTTCAGGATAAAAATAATTATAAAAAATCGAAGCATTTGTGTCAAATCTACCCATTGATACATAATTGATAATGGCTCTTATGCAAATGCCGATATCTGCGATCCTGAAATACGTCAAGTTCTCCACTGTTAAATGTGGTGTCGAAAACAACACTGACATCAATCGCATGCATGATGCCAAGAAGAACAGAGCTGTCTGATTTTGAGAAAGGTGTGATCATCGGGTACCACCGAAATGGCCGATCTTTAATCGACATATCTAGCGAGCTTAATTACCCCAAAACGACTGTGGCTTATGTGATTAGAAAATGGAAGCTGAATGGTGATTGTCAGAATGTGGCCAGAGTAGGCAGACCGACGGGTTCTGTCTAGAGAAATTCGGAAGAACCGCAATCAACCAATGTTACACATACGCCAAGAATTTCAACAAGCTTCAGGATGTGTTGTTTCCATGAATACCATCCGTAAGGAAGCTCATCTGCTTAATTTTTATGGCCGTGCTGCCGCCCATAAGCCTTTAATCACCAAGTCCAACCGCGCAGCTCGGTTAAGTTGGTGCAAAACATGCCAGCAATGGACTGTACAGCAATGGAAACAGGTTCTCTGGAGTGATAAATCAAGGTTCACCCTCTACCATTCTGATGGTAGGGTCTGGGTCTGGCGTCTGCCTGGATAACGCCTCCTACCAGAATGTATTGTGCCCACAGTTAAATTTGGCGGAGGGGGAATTATTCTGGGGTTGTTTTTCCTGGTTCGGACTAGGACCCTTGGTCCCAATTCATGGTAAGCTCAATGCTGATGCCTACTGTAATATACTGGACAACAGTGTACTTCCTACGTTGTGGCAATACTATGGATTGGACCCATGTTATTTCCAGGATGACAACGCAAGCTGCCATGTAGCGAGGTCCAGCATGGATTGGTATGCTGATAATGGAGTGCATCGACTCGAGTGGCCTGCCCAGAGCCCAGACCTGAACCCAATAGAGAACCTCTGGGACGAGTTGGATCGTCGAATTAAGGCGGGTGACACATGCCCAAAATCAGTAAAAGAGCTTACCTGCCTTGTGCAAACAGAGTGGAATAAAATACCATTAAATGTAATACAAGGACTAGTTGAGAGCATGCCCAGGAGAGTCGCAGCTGTAATTGCCTCTCGAGGAGGATCTACAAATTATTAAATGTGAACAGGGCCAAAACCAGTCTTTTTTTCCCGAGGCAAACGTGGATTTTGAAGGTACCCCTTTCCCCCTCCTTCGCAAAGCATATTTACAAAGAAAATTTCTCCAATTTATTAATAGCCGACTTATTTTAAAACTTAAAATATGTAATATAAAATAACGTATTCTGCTTTATTAAAATACTCCAATTTGATACTTTAAACCGAATCAAAAAAATTCTACTTTCAACAGGATCTTTAAGGACCTTGTCCCTGCCCGCGAAGACACTGCTGAGCTAATGCTATTCCTGTGGGGAGGCATTTTTCTAATAACTCTTTCGCATTTTGAAATTTTTTTGCATTGGATAGCGGAAGTCCCTCTCAAAATCGCTCCTTGACTACTTTTTCGATTTGAGTCATAGATATTTTTTATAAAGTTAGTTTCACTTTCAGAACCGCTTTTGGAAGTGAAAGAAACATTATAAAAATTTCTACGCCAAAATTGAAAAAGTAATCACGGAGCGATCTTGAAAAGGACTTCCGCTATCCAATGCAAAACATATTATTTAAAAATGTCCAAATGCAAAAGAGTTAGAAAAATGCATCCCCATAGGAATAGCATTTGCTCGTGAGCATCTTCGCTGGTAGGGGCAGGGACCTTAAGCCATCATCATTAGATTTTTTTATGCTTTAGCATAGCCCAGATATAATAATTTTAACAATATTATGCTAAACATAGCCATGAAAAAAATCGCTAAACGAAAGATACATTTGGAACACTTTCATCGTAGAGCCCGGAGCACATGCCCTTCTCCCCCCCCCCCTCTCTTAGTTTTGGCCCTGAATGCGAATAAAGCTCTTTTTCTTTTCTATCACAATTGTCAAGTACTTATTAGCAGCAATATTGTATTAGATATTGTATTAATTCAATACTAGTTTTTTTTTAAAGTCAGTTATTAAAAAATGTCAATTTGTGGAGAATCCCTTAAGATTCAGCCGTTTTTAGAGAGCAGAGTAAAAACATCTCACTAAAATAACGATATCTTTTTGAATTTTCACGATATTTGATTGGATTTTTTTTATAAGTCACTCCATAGAATTGACTATTAAATGATGTAAAAAAAAAATGTTTTTCTAGTCCGCGCATGCACAGATAAAAATTATTTTATACAACTACTCATATTTCATAAAATATTTAATATATTTATATTCCAATTGCGCTACATTTTTTCTACTGCATTTTGCCAATTTTTCTGAAATTTGCGTTAAATTTGGTCAAAAACCCAGCATGATATAAACAAGAAACACCAGAATTTTTTTTTATTTTTCAAAAAAATCGCTCTATCGCCATAAATATACATGCTATTCTCACAAAAATTAGTATACATATTCTACTGTATTCATATATTTGTATTCTAAAGTGATAAGTCGTTTCATGCATTTTCATGTACAGGGCGATCCCAAATATTTCTATTATTCTTTGTTTTTTTGCCAGCCCCCTAATTACCCACTTAACAAATGAATGTAAATAAATATAAAGTGAAACATAATCTTTATATTTCTGAAGTTCCAGAAGAATCCGACCAGTATATTTTTAAATATTTGACAAAATGTCAAAAACTGAAAGTGTACAAATATTTTTTGGTAGATAGTGTATAAGATAGATATTGATACTTAAGTAACATTCAGTGAGCTTCCTACATGAATATTATGTCAAATACATACTTGAAATCATTTGTAATTTTCAATGGTATTTAATGTGTATTAGTAAATTGTTGTACAACTAATCTAAATATATCAAGCAGCATGAGATTTTATGTGATCCAAAAAAAACATATTTACTTTGCTGCCATCTGTATAAGTTGTATTAGATGCATAATGTTAATTAATCAGCAAGTAGTTTGTTAAATAAACCAATTTACATTCTTCAATATTTTATCATAGCAATCAAAAGAAATTAATAAAACTCTATGAGGATATTTAGACAAATTAAGTGAAAATATTAAAACACTTCTTTTATGTTGTAAATAAATACAAAAATAAATGACCAAGTACAGAAAGGGGATAAAATTTTAAATGCATGCTCATAATTTAAAGTACACTGATTGAAAAAAAAAAAAATAAATAAATAAATACAGGCCAGCTATTACACCATTATTGACTACAATTAGGACAGTATGTAAAACAAAGCAAACGGTGTTTTGAGAAAGTTATACAGAGTAAGGTTAATTTGGAAAAAATATTAAAAATAACTGAACACATATGTAAACACCTTCAATAAAAAATAATTATTCTGTGACTTTAATCTATTCAATTACCACAATTTTTGGCACACATATATAAAAATATGAAGGCAAACAATTGAATAGGTTGATATTTGCAAAAAGTATCAAAAAGATTCATTTACCTGCTGATTTCACACGCAACTCGTCCTTTAATTTCAATGACATCAGATGCAGTACAATATCCCATGCGTCTAAGAACTCTTTTTCTGCATTTCAACTCATCCATCTGCAGAAGTGAACGAGCTTTTTTAAGCTCAATTTTTGCTTCTTTAATTTCCTCTTCAATCTAGAAAACATGAACAGAAAATAATAAAACACCTTCTCAAAGTGTTTAGAAATAACAAAAAATTCAAGTATCAATTTTAGCATTCAAGTAAATTTTTGATTGTGCTTATTACACTTAAACATCTTGCTAATGCAGGAAGTAAATTTAATGAAAAGGTAGCATAAAATTGCATACAGACTATACATTTAATTTTACCTGCATTTTTTCTTCATAAAGCTTCAATAAATGATGTGCAGATGCGTTATTGTGCAGAGGATGCTGATTCAGACGTGAAGTAAAAGCCTCGAGTTTCTAGAATAAACAACAGACTCAAAATCATATACAGGATCTGGAAAGACTAGAGAGTAAATATTCCAGAAAAAATTAAAATGGAGCAAAAAAAGTTGAAAAAATTGATTTTTTCAAATTATTTCTCCCAAATAAATTATATTTTCTTAAAGAATATTAAGTCATACATATATATTCTGTACTAAAAAGAAATTATCTTCACTTTATATGAAAATATTACAAAAGTAAAATAAGAAGCAAAATCTGCTTTTAAAAGTTTAGTTTTTTATCAATCTCAGAATTTTAATAGTAACATTCATGGTTTATTTAATGCTATTGTTTATTACATCATGTCCCTGTTGAAATGATTTTTCAGTTACATGTTTAATTACCAATTGACCTAAAGTAAAAACATCAGCTAATATCTCTGCAGATGGGAATGAGATGTAACATACATATTATTTACATAACATTGTTTTTAAAGTATATAAATGATACTAGTTTAAAGACAGAAATTGCTGCAGTTTTATAATCTCAACTCAAACAAAACTAAGTTTTAGTTTGATTTATTTATGTCTGCAACCAAAAAACAGGGCCGTTAAATTTTTACTCACTAAAAAAAAAAAAAAAAAAAAAAAAGTAGAGGGAGGGAATCTATCACATCAAGTTTTCATGCAAAAATGATGTTTTTAGTTTAATTAAACGTAAAATTTTTCTTTTTATCCTGAAATCTGGTATCTTATATTTGAGTTAAAAACCATATCCAATAATGTTTTCACATGGTAATTTGATATTTCTAAGAGAGGAACTCAAGAGATATGAACTATGAAACACAATATTACCAATAGAAAATGCGAAGGATTTGAGGGACGAACAAAAGCAGTTACACACAGAGATAAACTTCTACTAATTACTAAAATTCAAAGTTTAATCAAGAGGGAAAACATAATTTGGAACATAGTTATGTGTAATAAAATATTGATTTTTTTTTTTTTTTTTTTTTTTTTTCCCCCATTACTGTTGGCTAATCAGCTGGTTTTACTTTTCACTTATGACTATTTTGAGTTTATGACTTTACATAAACTTAGATTAATTTAATAGCTTTTTTCTTTATATTTTAAAGTTTAAAAGTCTTTATTTTAAAAGCAATACCCTTATTATCTGGATTATAATGTTAGTTCTTTTTTAAAACATAATTTAACTAAAGTTTTGACATGAGGCTTCGATAGATGGCATTAGGTGTTTTGTAATCGGCTAGTCTTAGGTTTATCCTTTTTCAGAAGTGGAATCGCCCAGTTTAGTTTCTAAGATAGAAAAATGCCGTTTCCTGATCGAGTTCATTGCTCTCTTTTTTTCCTCTCCATCAAGTTCTCGATATGATTTAAGTTATTATAGTTTAAGTTTGAATAAAATATTTAATTTTTCGTTTATGATGTTTTAAATGAACGATTTTATTTATAATTTAAATTTAAGTTATTTTTGAAAAAGCTTCTGGTGTAATGAAGTTCAATACTGTGTTTAAAGATATATTTTTTATGATTCTCTTAATCATTTTTTAAACAAAGTTTGCTCTGAATAGAAATCAATTTAAAGCTGTCATGAAGATATTTTTAAAACAAGTTTACATGATTGATTTAAGTTTAAATAAAGAACTGTCGTCATCAAAAACCTGACTCTTCAATGTCTCTTAGATTCAACACACAGAATTTTATTCCAGGTGTCTTCAACAGTGTGCTATAGTGTCTCTGCTTATAGCAGTATAATTATGTATTAGACCTGTACTGATACAGGTTAAGAATTAAAGTTACTCATTCGTCATTTCTAATATAAATTCTCTGTTTTGCTATAATATTGTATGTGATGGAGAAAAATGGGGGTCTTTTTTAGATTCAGCACCCCCAAAAAACATTCAATTAATCAGCTATAGTGAAATCATGGAGAATGCAGCAAAATAGTATCACCTCTAGGGCAAAATTAATGTTTTTGTTGTAGTCAGCAGGTCTGTGTAATCCATATTTTAAAATATTTGAATTTTTAAGCAGAAAACTATAGTTAAAAATACAGGCTTCTCCTTGGTCAAAAATTCTCTAGAAAATTATAAGCTGGCTAATAATAATATTCAGAGTTAAAGTAAAGAAAATACTTACTTTCACGAGTTCTTTAAATGCTGGTTCTTTTATTTTCATGTCTGATATTGGATCCAAAAGAGGCAACCCATTTGGAAATTTTTCTACAATAGTCTACATTATTTAAAAAGGAAAAAAAAAAAAAAAAAAAAACTGAATAAAATTTTGAAGTTACACACACAGTGAACACAGTAAACAAAATGTAATTTTACTGATTAATTAACAAGTATTTTTTTTTTTTATTATTCATAGATAGAACACTCATTCCAGCAATATTTTTTTCTGCTGTTTTAAATAAAGAGTAACTCCAAATATTTTATTATGGAATTTTCATCGATAATCATTCTTATTTGTTTTTTAATGCATTTAGCAAATTATTTTCTTCCTTTCTTAACCAATTAAACAAATTATTTTCTCCCTTTCCAAACCAATTAAACAAATTCTTTTCTTCCTTTCCTAACCAATTAAATGAATTCTTTAATGCAAACAGCATATATATATATATTAGCTATGAAATGGTCAAAATTACAAATAATTTTAAATGTATAAACAATGTAACTACATATGATTTTAAAAAAGGTTTTAATAACAAGATTTATTAGATCTACATAAAATAAGAAATGTTTTATTTAAAATATCATCAGTAATCAGTATGAATTTATGAACACATATTGATACAAATTATTTTCATCATTATCTATAATTTTATGCTGCAAAATAACACAATATATCGGCTTAAAGTCTGAATAGCACAAGGTGGTTGTAGCATTAGTTTATTATCAGACTTTTACTTATATCATTATGAACGAAAATATAATAAAATACATTTATATTGATACATGCATTGTGTTATAAAGTAATACATTTTTACACTTTATTTTACTATATAACGTAATGTTTGAAACAGGTAAATAGATGGAATAACTTGGGAGGTGCAAAGCAATTTCATTACTCTTATGATAAAGTCTGACATGGTTCTCAAATTGTGTTCAAGAAGTGTGGTACCACTGTATAATATGTTTTGAATTATTTTTCTCGGTTACATTTTAATTTATTTTTTGTGAAAATGACATTAATAACACTACTAATAATTTTCAAGCATGCAAAATAATAATTAAAAATAAATATGATATCAACCAAATTATCATCATTTAAGATATAGAATTTCATACCTTAATAGTTTTTAAAACTGCCATTCGATTATCTAAAGGCCTCAAGTCTTCAGGATAATATGCTCGAACAGAACTCAACTGCTGAATCAAATTTAATCTTATGGGCACAACCTGAAGAAAAAGATTTTTTATTTATGTATAGTTATAAAAAATAAAGATTTCTAATAAAAAATTCAGAAAACATAAATAAATACCTGCATCACACCTTTCTCACCAGGGAGTGGAGGTTTTAAATTACTGGTAATTTTTGTGTCAGCACTTTCTTTCGACACATTAAGAAGAACTTCAACAACATACACTGCTATGCTTTCTTGTTTATTTTCCTAGGTTAAAAGAGGGGTTTTTTAAACAGAATAAATTTATGAATTCCTATTAATCACTTCAACAGCAACCCCAAGATAAATCAAGAGGTAAGAACACTGTTTTCCTACTGCCAGTGAAGTAGTTAAACATACAAATAAACATAATACAATAAATCATCACAGCATTCACTTATCTGTAATAATAATAAATAATAATATCTCGATTTATCTCTAAAGTTATTGTTTCAAAATCCATGTAATAACAATCTGATTATTTTCTTAAGAAAAATAGTTCACTTTTATGTATTTTGCAGACCTGCGCAGCGCAACCTGTGCTAATCTTGGGTAATAAGTTATGGATACCAATATATAGGGTTATCTGGCTTAGGTTAGATTGATTTCAAATATAATTATTTGGGTTCAGGCTAAGTACATACTCAATCCATGCAAAATTTTATGCTGATATATTAACATTTCTTGATTTTTATTTTAGCCAAAATATTTTTCCAGAAGACACAAAAGCAATAAAATTGATCTTTCATTTTAAAGCAACAATAATTAATTTTTAATTGCTGAAACTATTAAATGCTGAATATATGTCAAACAGATCGGTAGCAATATTTTCAGCCTAGCAAATGAAAAAAATGTTGAAAATGAAATACTGAACTGCAGTGAATATAAGGATGTAACATTATATAGAAATACAGTTAAACTTGTGTAAGATACATCTATTTAATATATGATACCTCTTAAGATACGAATTATCTGCAGTCCTTGAAAAAGAAACCCGTGTAAAATTACTCAGATAAGATAGAAAATATCCTGGTCTCTTGATTTGTATCTTAAGGGTGTATTCCTGATTCAAGCTGCTTATTTTCTGATTTATTTTTAAGTTCATTTTTGCCCTCAAATGCATGAAACTGGCAAATGGTATTATTCAGAAAGTACTCAAGGTGCCGTAACGGTCGATTCTTTGATAAATGTAGAAAATATTGCAAAAAAGGCTGCCAAAGTTGCCAATTTGAACGGATTTTTCAGAAGTGGGAGATCTGGGGATGAAAAAAAGGGTCATACTGAGAGGATAATTGTTTATAAATCAAATTCTAATGAATTGAGCGTAAAAAGACATCACACAGCACCTTATATGTCACTTCAAAAATCTCCTCAGCAAGTTTCATATTTCTACTTTTAAAATTGTGTCTGAAATTGTATCGGAAAATTTTGAGCTGTTGAAGGTGGAAAAGCATTTTTTCGAATACTCCCTTAAATGGGTTTCACTGAAAATTTATTTTGTGAAAAGGAAACAAGTCGGATGTCAAGTGTGACAAATCAAGTGCATTTGTACTATAACAAATTTTATAAATAATCAAATCTTGGTGCAATAGCAGTTGCACTTTTATACAAAAATGCATATATACAAAATTTATTAGGATTATACATATTAAATTCAGTAAAATGGAAATGATTCTATTTTAAATATGACATAATCATTTCTTATCATGGGATATCACTTTATTAATTATTTATGATAGGATTTAACAGAATGAAGAAAACTTTTATTCATATATTTAAGTTTTGATTCAATTTTCATAAAATTTGAAATGACAACAAAATTCTGCAATGATTATGTATATTAAATTTCAAACCATTCAGGTGTAGTTTTTTTTTTTTTTTTTTTTTTTTTTTTAATGCAGACAGATGGACCAGAAAACAACTATAGGTGCTACTTATTTATATAATTGCAAAAAAATATTTAAAAAAACATACTTTGTGAATTTTTTTAATTTAATAATGAAAGACCAAATCCAGGTATTTGAATCCAAAATAAGCCTTTATTTATATAAATTGTTTAGGTATTTCTATTAAGGTTTACCTTTTTGGTAAGCTTATTTTGTTTAGAAATTACACATTTCCAATCCTAACTAAATAAAAAGACACAAGAAAAATTTATTTATAAAAAACATAAGTTTATAAAAATTAATTAAATTAAATTTTGCTTTTTTTTTTTTTTTTTTTTTTTTTTTTTTTTTTTTTTGTTAAGGGGTGTTTGTTTCAATTGAACCCTTGCTGTGAATGAAGCCATCAAAAATATAACCAGAAAAACATTCAAAAGAAAATAATAAATCAAATAACTTACTCCTGTAAGATATTTCTTTTGATAATTAACAACAATTCCCCAACCAAAGTCATCATCACCATTTTTAACCTAAAAATAAACAAAGATACGCTTTACATAAAAATGAGATTACTTCCAATCATATTTATGCTATTTTTAAAGCAATTTAAGTGCTATAAACCAGACTAATCTTTCAATAAATAAGGGTGTACCTAAGTTAATAACATAAAATAAAGGATGACATTATTCACATGATTGTGTAACTATGGAATAATACTATATCACTACAATAATGGCAGCAAATCCCATACATTTATATCTCTCTCACACACACACACACATCTCAGAGTGTCAGTAATAAGGGCTCCGTTTGAAAAATGGCCTATATCAAAAACAATTTCAGAAAAACAGAATGTAGTAAATTTAAAATTACATTTTCCTGAGAGAGCCTATTTTAAAGATCTTTGCAAAGAAGAGAGCCAAAAACCTTACAGTTTGTTACAAAATTATAATACCACAGCATATTTTGCTATTTAGGTAATTAAAGAATATTTCAATCCAAATTAAGAATACTCTACATTAGTACATCAAGTTTTTAGTAAAATGTAACAATTTAAACAAATGAAATTAATTTGAAGAAAAAAAATAAAACATCAATATAACAAAAAAGGTGTCAAAAAGAACTGTTACAAAACAATAGGTCCACCTGTGGGAAAGACAATTTCAAAAATTTTAAATGGCTCTACCATTGCTCTGAATAACTTCAAACACATGATTTAGCAAAGAGTTAATAGATTTTTTAAGGAGCGATTCGGGAATATTGTCCCATGTCTTTCTTAAGGGGGCTCAAAAGTTGAAAACTTTTCAAAAAATAGATTTTTTTTTTTTTTTTTTTTTATGATCTAATTTGATAATTCATTTAATTCTTAACTCAATCCAAAAAACCGCATAAAAATATTTGCATTTTTAACGGAGTTATAAGCATTTATGTATCAACACTTTCATAACCACATCCATATAATTTCAACTTTAAGTTGCGTTTTCTCAAAACTTGATTTTTGATGACTAACACCAAGATTTAAAAAAAACTATTTGATGGAATTGCTTTTTTTTTTTTTTTTTTTTTTTTTTTTGCATGCATATAACATTATTATCTAGATTATGAATTAATATATTTTAGATAGTTTAATATTTTGAGTGTTTTTAATGGAACAAAAGTTGTATTTTTTAGG